>NW_024121262.1:16778-279453 GCF_016745375.1 Pimephales promelas | reverse complement strand
CATTGAAGTTTTGGCTCCGAAGCAAAAAGCTGAAGTACAATCACAACAGCTGCTTGTTATATACCCGCGCTGACGAGGCCGCGCAGCTGATGCAAATGATTGCGCGCCAATGTGTATTGGCTTGTTTTAGATTCACTCAAAGTAAATTGGCTCTCTAGCGAGATTCTTACTGGTCAGTCATGACCTACGTTGTAGTGACTGACCGATAGGACACAAACATCAATGTTCATTTGATCTGATTTCTAAAAGTGATGACATACATCTTATTCATCAATTTCGTGCTTATGTTTTTGTAGCAAAGCCTGTTAGAATATGCTGAACTCAACCATGATCTTCCTGAACCAGTGGACTAGCAGAAGTCAGTCACCTCAAGCATCCCTCACATCACTCTGGAATACTGTTGCCTGTGTTTCATCAATCTCTTCTATCCTTCAACATTATTCTCCTAAAAAACACTAATTTAATCATGTATCTTTCCTTTCATCTAATGTGTTTCATTGTTTGTCCTGTTTTTACAATGCAAAACTCGGGAGTTTTGAGTTATCACATTTTTAATAAAGTAAAATTATTTGTTTGAATTTCTCTGTGTGATAAATAGCTTGTTACTTTATTACCTCAGTAAATTGTGTTTAATAAGTTCTGGATCAGTTCTCTTGCACCCTGTCACACACTAAATTGGATGATGTGACTCAAACTGTTCCAGCAGTTAGTTGGTAATCGCCTCGCATGAGAGATGTAGATAAAGTCATGCTTTCATCTCTGGGCAAAATGCTTTTATCAGTTGACATAAATAACATCACTTTTAGCTTGTGCTAAAGGAAACCAAAACAATTTCCTTTCAGGTTTCCACTGGGAAAAGATGATAATAGCTAGTGAATACCAGTTACACCCACATCACTTAGCTCATCCAGGCTGACATCACTAAGTGTAGTGAGCTAAATAAATATTTGTCACGGTTTGGGTTTTGTGTCTTGTTCCTTGTTCTTGTCTGTCATGTGATTCCCTGTTTGCCATGTGTCTTGTTAATTGATCATTGTTCCCAGGTTTTATTATTAGCCAAGGCCCCTTGTAATTTTTTTTTTGCCCCCTTGTAATGTATTTAAGCTCTGTGTCTAGTTCAGTCTTTGTGAGTTCTTAATGTTGTAATGGTTGCTGGTTCCATGTTCCGGGTCTGAGTTTCTTTGTTTGTCATTTACCTTGGATAACCTGTTTGTTTAGTTAATGAAGTGCTGCATTTGGATCCACTTTCTGCTTCATTCCTTCCGCCACATTACAATATTGCTACTACTGGTAAATGAGCAAAAACACAACATGGTGCTATATGTTATTTATACAGTTTTTTACTTTTTGTCAATTTCCCATTCATTTCCTATGGGTCGGTCATTTTTGACCGAAGACAAAAATCGTCATTATTTTTTTTACGACCACTTAGCTGTCACAGTCCTCGTCTGCACCAGTCTGTCTTCGTCATCTGCACTACACTTCCCAGGATCCTCTTGTCTCCACACCTGAACTCACTCCCTCAATCATCCACCTGTTCATCGTTTTCATCATCTGTGTCACTTGTCTTCACCTTGTTATGTTTGATTCATGCTTGTACTTAGTTTTCTTCTGTTCAGTCTGTCCTTGTTGGTCGTTGTTAATGTTACCAGGAGTTTGTGAGTGTACCCTCTGCCTGCCTGTCTGTACCTGTTTGATTTTGAGTAAATCTTTGTATTGGAGCTTTTTGCCTCAGCCTCTCATTGTCTACACCACAACCGTGACAGAACGACCGACCCTAAAGAAGTGACAGCATGGGAATTCTCCTCACCCCAGCTCACTCACTCTTCAACATCTTTCAAGATGGTCATTCCATTGAGGAGTATGTCGCCAAATTCCTGGAGCTCTCTGCTGGGGTAAGTTGGTCAGATGATGTCTTTAAATCAGTCTGTACCAGCAAGCCCCAGCATCATCGTTTCCAGGAACCTTTGCCGGTTACCTGGATCATGTGTTGTGGTTGAGTGGGTCAGCCTTCACCGTTGGTGAGGCTAAAGATGACAGCACCATTCAACCACACACACCAGCCATCTTCACCACACCACCCATCATCAGTTGGAATTCAGTCGCCGTCCAGCCAGAGACCGTCCAGCCAGAGACCGCCCAGACCGAGTCTCGTCCCACCGAGACAGCCCAGACCGAGTCTCGTCCCGCCGAGAAAGCCCAGCCGAGTCTCGTCCCGCCGAGACAGCCCAGCCAGATCCAGAGATCGTCCAGCCAGAGACCAGGATCCCACCCAGCCTCCCTCTCCCACCTCCTCTCATCTGCCACCTTTCAGCCCTTCTACCTCTGCCTACCAGCTCTGATGATTCAGCCTGGTCTGTGTATCCCCGGCCTCTGCCTCCAACCTCCTCAACCAGGACTCTACCTCAGCCCTTCGTCCCATCAGCTCCTCCTTGGCTCCTACCTCCCTCAGCTCCACCATGGCCCCTCAGTCCACCAGTTCCGCAAAGCTCCCTCGTCCCCCCGGATTCACTTTGGTCCCTCGTCGCCCTTCCCTCACCTTTGGACCTCTCTTCTCTGGCTACGCCTCATCGTGTCACCCAACCCCCCCCCCCCCCCCCCCGGTTCTGTTGGACTCCTCACTCCCCTCAGTGCTCCGTTGGTCCTCACTCCCTCTGTCTCCACCGTGTCCTTCTGTGTCCCTCTCTACACATCAGTCGCCTGAGACTGCAGTCTCACCATGTTCCTTCAGTCCCTCAGCATTACCCTGTCTCGTCGGCTCTACGGCTTCACCCTGGTCTCCTCTCCCACCTGCTCCGCCCCTGTCAGTCGGCCCCCTGGTGTCGTCAGCCCTGCCTACGTCTCGGCTCCTTCCCTTTATCTGCTCCACCATGGATCCCGTCACCCCTGACCACGCCCTCAGCCTGGTCCACCCTGGCCATGCCCTCAGCCTGCTCCGCCCTGGCCACCCCCTCAGCATGCTCCGCCTCCTCCTCCCAAACCTCCTCCTTCATCTCCTGTTCTACGGCGTGAGGTCACACCTACCGGGGAGGGGTGAGTAATGTCACAGTCCTCGTCTGCACCAGTCTGTCTTCATCATCTGCACTTACACTTCCCAGGATCCTCTTGTCTCCACCTCTTGTCTTCACCTTGTTATGTTTGATTCATGCTTGTATTTAGTTTTCTTCTGTTCAGTCTGTCCTTGTCGGTCGTTGTTAATGTTACCAGGAGTTTGTGAGTGTACCCTCTGCCTGCCTGTCTGTACCCGTTTGATTTTGAGTAAATCTTTGTATTGGAGCTTTTTGCCTCGGCCTCTCATTGTCTACACCAGTGTTTCCCAACCCTGTTCCTGGCGGCACACCAACACTGCGTGTTTTCTTTGTCTCCCTAATCAAACACACCCGATTCAACTCATCAGCTCATTAACCCACCTGATTATGAGCTGATGGGTTGAGTCAGGTGTGTTTGATAAGGGTTACAAATAATACACGCAGTGTTGGTGTGCCGCCAGGAACAGGGTTGGGAAACACTGGTCTACACCACATCCGTGACATTAGCATGCTCGGATCATGACCTACTTTTTTTGTATTAACATACTGTGATACAGATCAGGTTCTATGTGAAGTGTAGGTGATGGAAGGAGACACAGGGTCGGCGATATCTGGGGCTCGTGCACTTTTATTTTCACTCTTCCCACAGCGCACTCCGCGCTCACAATAACGTAACCCTCTCCAGTTTTCTTACAGGGCTGGCAGAGGTGTTGAGGATGCAATACTCACATTGTTAAATTCCATTTATCAACATCTGGAATCCTCAAAAACTCATGCAAGGCTCCTTTTTATCGACTTCTCCTCTGCATTTAATACCATTCAGCCCTTCTTGTTGGCTGAGAAACTTCAGTCTATTTTTAATTTGAATTCTAACTTAATTGGCTAGATACTGGATTTTTTGTCAAATAGGTCGCAGTGTGTTAGGGTAAATGGTGTTTTATCTTCAAAAACCCTTACCTCCACTGGCTCTCCTCAGGGCTGTGTCCTTTCTCCTCTGCTTTTTATTTTATATACAAATGACTGTAGGAGTAAGTATGATAATAGGCACTATGTAAAATTTGCAGATGATACCGTTATAGTGAGTCTTCTAAATAATGAGGAGGATGGGCATGGCCCTGTTGTTGATGATTTTATTGCATGGTGTGAAACCTTTTACCTGTCTATTAATGTCTCCAAGACAAAGGATATGACAATCGATTTTCGTAGATCACAGAATAATGTCTCACAAACTGTTATCCACAACATGAATGTTGAGAAAGTAGATGAATACAAATATCTAGGAACGATCATTGACAACAAACTATCTTTTGAGAGCAACACAGTTGCTGTCTGTAAAAAGGTCCAACAGAGACTTTTCTTCCTGAGGAAGATGAAGACATTCAGTGTATGTAAGACTCTGATGACTCTGTTTTACCAGTGCTTTATTCAATCAGTCTTGACTCTGTGTATTGTGGTGTGGTATGGTGGCCTTTCAACGATCAATAAGCATAAGCTAGTAAGGCTGGTTAATGTTGCGTCTAAGGTGGTTGGGGTACAGCTACCACAGTTGCAACAGATATACAATAAACGGGTCCGGGGTAAGGCTAATCAAATTTTAAATTACTCTGATCACCCACTTTTTGGGGAGTTTAATTTGCTCCCCTCAGGTCGCCGTTTTAGGCTACCCATGTTAAGAACCAGACGTGCTAGGGATTCTTTTATTCCTGTGGCTATAAGGAACCTGAATTCACTTGAGTGATATCTTATGAATTCTTATGGTACATGTTTATTTATCAGTATTTATTTTGTCATTATTTATTAGATATACTGATCTGTGTATTGCATTATGTTTGTTTTGGTCATTTGATTCTGGGGAAGGAGTGTCTCTATTGATTAATTGATTGACTAATTCGATGTGTGGATGTCTTGTGTCGTGTTTTTAATGTTGTTGGCATCTAGTGGTGCTTTTATTTCTTGTTTTTTTTTTTTTTTTTTTTTTTTTTTTAGATCCTGCTGGCAGAGTAAATTTCCTTTCTAAGGATAAATAAGTAAAGTAAAAAAAAAAAAAAAAAAAAAAAAGAAACAAATCACAAACAGAAAGTAAATGGGCAAAAGAACTCTTCCCGCTGGCTACAGCTTCGCATTCGGCTCAATCTCAATGAAGAGGTAACTCGTCGTGTCTGGCCGGTCCGTGCACGAGCTCCCAGTCTCTCTCAAACGTGCTGTCTGCCCGGGCTGCTTATATGCGGTCTCCTCACGCCAATTACTGCAATCACAGACAGGTGTTCGTCATTTGAACTTGACCCGCTTACTCACCGCCTGGCTCCGCCCTCGCTCTCCCACTGCAGATCTCGCCAAACCACGCACCCCTCGCCACATACCCCCACCGCCCGACTCAGGCCGGGGAGCCGTCCGGCCTGCAGCCCCCCCCCCCCCCCCCTCCTGCGAGAGGAAGTCAGCCACAGCCATCTGTGCACCCGGCCTGTGGATCACCTGGAACTTGAAAGGCTGTAACGCTAGATACCAACGGGTGATCCGCGCGTTGGTATCCTTCATTCGGTGGAGCCATTGCAGGGGAGCGTGGTCCGAACAGAGGGTGAACTCTCGGCCCAGGAGATAATAGCGGAGAGTGAGAACAGCCCACTTAATGGCGAGAGCCTCCTTCTCAATGGTGCTGTACATTGTCTCTCTCTTCGAGAGCTTGCGACTAATGTACAGCACCGGCCGCTCCTCACCCTCTATCTCCTGGGTCAAGACGGCGCCCAGCCCCCTGTCCGATGCGTCGGTCTGCAGGGAAAAAGGGAGAGAAAAGTTAGGAGCCTGTAACAGCGGGCCACCACACAGGGCTGCCTTTATCTGGGTAAAAGCCTGATGACACTGCTCCGTCCACTGAACGGGATCTGGCGCCTCCTTTTTAGTTAAATCAGTCAGCGGGCTAGCAAGGTCCGAATAATTATGTACAAACCTTCTGTAATATCCTGCTAGCCCCAGGAACTGTCTAACCTCCTTTTTGGTCTTAGGTCTCGGACAGGTCGCAATCGCTGCCGTCTTGTCAATTTGGGGACGCACCTGTCCATGACCCAAGTGAAAGCCCAGATACCTAACTTCCACGCGCCCAATTGCACACTTCTTTGGGTTGGCTGTGAGCCCAGCCCCTCGCAGCGTTCTGAGGACAGCTCGCAGGTGCTGCATATGCCGCTGCCAGTCGTTACTATAGATGATAATATCATCCAGGTATGCCGCGGCATATGCAGCATGCGGCCGGAGGATTCTGTCCATCAGACGCTGAAAGGTAGCCGGTGCGCCGAACAAACCGAAAGGAAGCGTAACAAATTGGTGTAATCCGAACGGCGTCGTGAAAGCAGTTTTTTCTTTAGACATTGGAGATAAGGGGATCTGCCAATAGCCCTTCGTTAAATCCAGTGTCGAATAAAAGCGAGCAGTGCCGAGCCGATCAAGCAATTCGTCCACCCGCGGCATTGGATATTCATCGAATTTCGATACAGAATTCACCTTGCGATAATCCACACAGAACCGCACGGAGCCGTCAGTTTTAGGCACTAAAACTATCGGGCTCGCCCAGTCACTGCTGGATTCTTCTATTACCCCCATATCCAACATCGCTTCCAATTCATCCTGTACCACTTTCTTTTTATGTTCAGGTAATCTATACGGCCGGCTGCGCACTACCACACCCGGGTCGGTCTCAACATGGTGCTGTATGAGGTTCGTGCAACCAGGAAGGGGCGAGAACACATCAGCAAACTGTGTTTGCAAATTTTGAATGTCAGCGATCTGGGACGGTGAGAGATGATCTCCGCAAATGGCCAGAGTAGCGGATCGAGACTTTATATTCGCCTCTGGCCCGAGATCCTCCTCCCCACTCACTACCGTCGCCAGCATCGCCAACTCCGCCTCACTCCACTTCTTTAGGAGGTTGAGGTGATAAATCTGATGTGCCCCGTCCCTGTCTGATCGAAGAACCTCATAGTTAAGATCCCCAATTCGCCGTGTGACCACAAAGGGTCCTTGCCACTTGGCGAGTAATTTAGAGCTGGATGTGGGAAGTAATACAAGCACTCTATCTCCGGTGCAAATTTGCGTAGTTTAGCCCCCTGTTGTACAGCCGACTTTGTTTGTCCTGAGCCTGTAACAAATTCTCCATAGAGAGCCGCCCCAACGTGTGGAGTTTTGTTCTCAGGTCCAGGACATACTGAATTTCGTTCTTGCTATTCGAAGGTCCGTCCTCCCAAGCCTCTCTAAGGACATCCAGTACCCCGCGGGGCTGGCGTCCATAGAGCAGCTCAAAGGGGGAAAACCCCGTGGAGGCTTGGGGGACCTCCCGTACAGCGAACAAGAGGGGTTCTAGCCACTTAATCCAATTTTTGGCGTCTTCCTGCACGAATTTACGAATCATGGATTTCAATGTGCGATTAAACCGTTCCACCAAGCCATCTGTTTGTGGGTGATAGACGCTGGTACAAATCGATTTAATGCCCAACAATTTGTATAATTCGCGGATAGTACGTGACATAAACGCCGTGCCCTGATCGGTGAGAATCTCTTTCGGGATCCCCACCCGGGAGATTAATTGAAACAGTGCACTCGCGACGCTTTTAGCAGAAATGTTGCGGAGCGGCACTGCTTCGGGGTATCGCGTTGCATAATCCACCAGAACTAATGCAAAGCGATGCCCCCGTGCAGATCGTTCTAATGGCCCGATGAGGTCCATGCCAATTCTTTCGAAGGGGACCTCTATTAAAGGGAGCGGGCACAATGGTGCTTTTCGGTTGGCCGGTGGATTTACCAACTGACATTCGCGACAAGAGGTGCACCACCTGCGCACGTTCTCGTGAATGCCTGGCCAAAAAAATCGGGTCATTATGCGATTTAGTGTAGCTGTTTGCCCCAAATGCCCAGCCATTGGATTAGAGTGAGCCGCCTGGAAAAGCATTTCCCGGCGGCTCTTTGGAACTAACAATTGAGTTGTATCTTGCTTTGAATGTGGGTCCTGGGTCACCCGATACAACCTATCCTTGATTACAGCAAAATATGGATAGGAGAGCGGCTGGTTTGGATGGACAGCCTGCCCGTCGATCACTTGGACCTGATCAAACGCGTTTTGTAGCGTGTCATCCCGGGACTGCTCTAGAGGAAAATCATTGCGCTCTGAAAAAATTAGTTCTTCAGACGCGCTCCGTTCCTCCGGAGCAGGACCCGAGGTCCCCGGGACAGCCTCCCCAGCCTGCACCGACGCTCCCCCATCCTGCTTTTTATACTCCCCCGGAGCACCCGTGCACAGAAACGTCAATAAGGATTTAAACCCCGGCCAATTAGTCCCCAAAATCAACAGGTGCCGGAGGTGCTGGTTAACTGCCACCTCAACTCTATGCTTTTGGCCCCGAAATTGAATGGTGACTGGCACCAGGGGATAACCCACTATTTCCCCGTGAACACACCGCACCCTAACCATGCGGCTCTTATCCAATGCCGATGCATGGATCAGGCTTTGGTGGATGGAGGTCTGGTTACAACCTGAATCCACCAAAGCCTGATAATTACCCCCCTTTACACTTACTGGAATCTGGTATAACCCCGCTTGGTCGAGGGCGGCCCGCGGCTCGTCGGGGACCCTGATCAGCGTCCCGATCTCCATCATTGGGCACCGATCAATGAAATGCCCGGGGTCCCCACACCGCCAGCAGGCCGGCCCAGGCTTCCCCGCCACTGGACCCATTGGGAGGTCTTCAGCGCGTGGCGTTGGCATGGGCTGTCTGGCGGCGGCTTCCCCTTCCATCCCGGGTTTCGGCACCAGTGTGATACAGATCAGGTTCTATGTGAAGTGTAGGTGATGGAAGGAGACACAGGGTCGGCGATATCTGGGGCTCGTGCACTTTTATTTTCACTCTTCCCACAGCGCACTCCGCGCTCACAATAACGTAACTCAGAAACAAATCACAAACAGAAAGTAAATGGGCAAAAGAACTCTTCCCGCTGACTACAGCTTCGCATTCGGCTCAAACTCAATGAAGAGGTAACTCGTCGTGTCTGGCCGGTCCGTGCACGAGCTCCCAGTCTCTCTCAAACGTGCTGTCTGCCCGGGCTGCTTATATGCGGTCTCCTCACGCCAATTACTGCAATCACAGACAGGTGTTCGTCATTTGAACTTGACCCGCTTACTCACCGCCTGGCTCCGCCCTCGCTCTCCCGCTGCAGATCTCGCCAAACCACGCACCCCTCGCCACACATACATAATGCCATAAAAGTCACGAAGTTTCATAACATTCCAATGAAGACCTCATTGTGACCTTCTTCTTCTCAAAGAAAAACCTAGCTGACGCAGGAAACGTGGATGGGGTGATGAAACCCTTGGCGAGCTGTTCCTCGACGTAGGAGTTCATAGTTTCAGTCTCTAGTTGAGAAAGAGGATACACACGACCATGCAGAGGAACGGCACTGGGTAGAAGTTCAATGGGTTATATGCACCTCCACTACTTCCTGAACTTCAGCCAGCTACTTGTTTCCTGTCTGCCATTATTGGACAATTTGATTAATTCAGGTGTGCTTGACCTCAGTAGTCACGGCAACAATAATCAGACACACCTGAATTAATCAATGTGTCCAATAATGCCAGACAGGATACAAGAAGCTGGCTGAAGTTCAGGAAGTAGTGGAGCTGTGCATAGAGCCCATTGCACAGTGGCACGCCCCGTGAAGAGGTAGAACAGAACAACAGGAAAACAATGGATCATAATGACATTTCGGACGCTGAGTAAATACTTACTCGAATGACGGACCGCAGCCATACGATTATGAGCCTGCTGCTGCCAATAGAGCAGGGACAGGCCAGGATTCATGTTAGACAGAATGGTCAGAGACAGATTGAGTTGTGGTGTGAGGAGAACCAGTGGAGAACAGGGCATGTGTCTTGGTGAGAGAGACCAGTGTTAGCTTACAGATATATACATGTTCGCTAACGATATACACTGTGCTCACAATATTGTACAGATTATTACCATCATACCTACTGCTGGTATATCAGGCCAGCAGACATGAGAGTGGTTAGAGTATATACTATTAAATGTATAAAAAGTATACTTGAGTATATTTGAATTGTATTATAAACATACTCAAGTAAATTATAATAATTTTTTTTAACCTAGGTTATAACATAAACAGAAAATTAAAGATTTGAATATTTAAACAATCTGAGTAATTTTGTTTTTCAATTACAAGTTGCCTCTATTTAGGGCATGACTACCTATATCACACTATTTGATGCCATTGGTACAGTATAAGATGATAAATATATTTTTGCTTCGGCATCCCATGTTAAACTCCATCATATCGGCGAAATGACAATCCTCCAATCTGAAGTGAGGGCTACACTCGACTGAAGCCGATACGCAAGAGAAATCCAGTCTCTTCACCTGCACAAAACCGCACCAGGCACGAAATACAGCACCGTCCTTTTTCTTGTTATGGAAACCTGTGGACTCGATGTCCTCCTGACAGGCCAGAGTTTTTGCAACCTCCACAAACACAATAATTTACACACTGAGTCACGGCTGCTCTTACTACCAGCCTACTCTGCACTGAGCTAGGGCTGAGGCTCCCTGTCGCGATGTAAAATAGAGCGATGTTGAAAAAAAGCAGTTTTTACGAGCAGTCCAAGAAACGCTCACTTTTCTACAAAATTAGTAGTAGAAAAAAGTCGAAGTCCACAGTAGTCGATTGTCGAGTTTGTGCGTGCGATCATTGTTAACTAAATGATGTTCAACATCTGATTCGGATGAACTATCCATTTGAGCTGATATTCTCAGAACACCACACAGCACCGTCATTGGCTGACAGCTGACAGTCTGAGTGTCCACTGTTGTTTAGTTACCAAGATTTTTATTAATATATTTCACATCTACTGCAGTCAGATTGACCGCGATCACTCTTAATTACATGGCTGTGCACTCGTAATGACAAATCAAGGATGTTAAATCTACACTGTGTGATTTTTACCCCCATCTAGCAGTGAAAAAATATATGACCATCCACTGAATATTAGTGTCAGCGATCGGAAGACACAGACTGGTAAGTTGAACTGGTTTATTGAAACAGATGCACAATGAGGAATGGCAGGTAAGTAACGGGTTGGAGGATAATGGAAGGTATCTCAGAACAGTCTAAATCAAAGTCTCTTATCTGTGCCGGATGGTTGGAATCGGTAGGTAGGCTAAAGAGGGAATCCAGAGGAACGGGAACAGGACTGAAGATGAAGGATCAGATGAAGGACTGGAATCAGGTAGCTATCAGGTAAGTAGCGTAGTCTGAGGTCGGATGTGTCGACGAGACCAGACAATGAAGAAGTGAACGGGTGAGTCTTTTATGGTGCTGGTGAATGAGAGTGCAGGTGGTGGTGACAGGTGATTAGAATTCCGGGGATGCCGATCGGGTGGGCGGAGTGAAGGAATCTGGCACTGAAGCAGATGTATCCGTGACAATTAGTTTCTGTTCCTCTCAATTCCGATTTCGTTTGAACTTCTACGGTGGCCAATGTAGTCCAAGATTAACATGGCTTCCAGTTCGACCTCGTCCATGAGTGTTCCTTCAAGTGATGAGGTTATTTTAGAAAACTATTATAATTTGCAGTAATTTAATTTGTCAGGTAACATATAGGTTATGACATCTATGTAAAATGAATAATAGTTTTATGTTTTCGTTATTTTTTTACCATTTCATTGCTAACATCAGTTATCAGGTTCCCAGACGAATGCAAGTTAGTCTTAGTAAAGTAACTTTTACTATTGTTATTCTGTATGTTGTACGACGTTACTAGCGTAAGGCAAAGTTTACGTTGTAGGCTATATCATTTTCATACTGAAGTGTAGGCTAGTTATAGTAAGGTGTCATAGTGTGAAAAATATTTAGAACATACAATAATACGTATGTTAGATGTATACAATAATACATAATAATATGTATTATTATTGTATGTATTACAATAATAATACATACAGGACAGATGTGAAAGTGAAGGTGAAAATCTCGCTTAGAAACAGCTAACTAATGCTGCGTTCCAGGCAACCTGTAACCCGTGAAAGTGCTCTGGAACACAGGCAGCACACCATGATATAATTAGCCAAGCAACATTAAAACTTCCAATATTCACAGGCTTAATTAACGTTACCTGTCGAGAAGAAAGCAGGCAATGTCGGTGTCCTTTTTAAAATCGTTGCTTGTTATGAGCTCTTTCCATCTTGGAAAGGCCACTCCAATATTTACTTTTGTTTTGTTGATTTGCCTGTTGCGTTGCCGTCTTAATTCTCTTTTTCGCTTCCTTGGCCACTCTGACACGTATCCTCGAGAATAAGAGTGATCCTCCATCAGCAACAGACTTTCAAAAAGGCTTTCCGGTTTTTATACACTGTATTTTCCGCACTTTAAGGTGCACCGGATTATAAGGCGCACCTTCAATGAATTACCTATTTTAGAAAATTTTTCATAGATAGGGCGCACCGGATTATGAGGAGCATAAGATACTGCAGTCATACTGCAGGAAGATATTTGGAAGAATGTTTTAATCAAACAGATCTCATTCCCCATTGACTAATGGGGAATGAGATCTGTGTTTGATTAAAACATTCTTCCAAATATCTTCCTTTGTGTTCAGCAGAACAAATAAACACATAGAGGTTTGGAACAACGTGAGGGTGAGTAAATACTGACAGAATTTTCATTTTTGGGTGAACTAATCCTTTAAGTAACATTACGTTAGCATTTGCGCGTTGCACTGACCATTCAGCTTGGTCAGACAGTACAGCGTGATTTGCTGCGAGATCCAGGGAGAAACGTTTGAATTAGCTTATTTATTCATTCATTCTGATGTTGTCCTCGGACAATTATGAATATGTCGACCTCAAGTCATCACTGATTTATTCTGTTATATGATGTTGTCCTCAGACCATCATATGAATATGTTGTTGACCTCAAGTTGTCTCTGATTTATTCTGTTACATGATGTTGTCCTCAGACCATCATATGAATATGTTGACCTCAAGTCATCTCTGTTTTATTCTGTTATTTGATGTTGTCCTCAGACTATCATATGAATATGTTGACCTCAAGTCGTCTCTGATTTATTCTGTTAAATGATGTGGTCCTCAGACCATCATATGAATATGTTGATCTCAAGTCATCACTGATTTATTCTGTTACGTGATGTAAGTAATTACATAAGTGTCATGTTTGACGAAAGTGTAACCCATTAGTGGGATTTAACACCGCAAAAAGAAAAGGAGGAAAAATATCTACTTGGGTCTGAGCTCACCAAATACCTATAATTCACAGTTTATAATGGTATCTGGAGTCCCGGGTTCGGGGTCTCACACCTTGCAATAAAAAAAAATTAAATGTGTGTCTGCACTTGTTTAAATTAATGAATGTTGTGCTAACTGGAAAATTAAATAAATGAAAATGATATTAAATAAACCAATGAATAAACTTCAATATAAAATAGAATGAATTAATAAATGATAATGAAAGGAATTAACAGATAGGTCAATCAGATCACTGAACAGTAACTGTTTACTTGAATGTCATTGCGCACGAATCGCTTTTCACACATCACATTAGATTAGAATCCCATTTGACAAATCACCATTTCGAAATAAAGAAAAAAAAAAAAACAATGACCATCAAAGGACACTAAAATATATAAAAGAAAAATAAAAATAAAAATAAAGAAAAATCAGTTCGTGTTCACAGCAGTATAAGTGCCATGCAAATGACTAAGTTCAGTTTCATTGGAATGTGACTCAGTTCAATTTGTTCGTAAAGTGACTCGGTTCAATTTGTTCGAAATGTGACTCAGTTCATTGAGAAGATGGAGATGACTCAGTTCGTGTGAAAGTGAAAATGACTCAGTTCGCGTGAAAGTGAAAATGACTCAGTTCGCGTGAAAGTGAAAATGACTCAGTTGGGTTTGTTTGTTTGCGTAAATGCCTACTAAACTCCGTGCAGTGATGAAAGCCGAACGTGAAGAGTTTCTTGAGTGAAGAGTCCCTTGAGTGAAGAGTCCCTGATGACGCAATTCCTCCAGTGGAAATCCAGCGCGTTCTCCCTCACGGCGCAACTCAAACACGATCCCAGAGCGTTGAAACAATCCCAACTAATACAATGAAACAGTTCAGACATCGATTTAGAACAATATTAATGACGATGGATTTGATTAACGAGAGCTCACACATGTGGCTCACGTCTCTCTCTTCAATGAGCTGGCGCGCATGTGACGTCAGCATCCATCGCAAAAATGCATTTAACATTCAATAACGTTTAACTTACATTATTCCCATTACATAAATGTGCAACCAGTTTTTAACAAGTATACTACTGCAGCATAAGTGCTTTACATTTCTATTGCACACTATATACTCAATCACAAACACCATTAACCATCCACATTTTCTTATATGAACAAACACAAACTTGAACATTATTCATGAAAATATGACCCAATTGTGACTTACCTAATACAATGAAACAGTTCAGACATCGATTTAGAACAATATTAATGACGATGGATTTGATTAACGAGAGCTCACACATGTGGCTCACGTCTCTCTCTTCAATGAGCTGGCGCGCATGTGACGTCAGCACCCATCGACGCAATGAATTATTTTCACCACTCCGCGAAAACAAAATAGTAATTAAAATAAAAATAATACTAAAACATATGTCTGAACATTTCATGCATTAGGCAAGGAAAAAAATATATGTATATAAACAAAACAAAACAAAAAAAATACATGAAAATACATAGCAACACAGCCTCAATTAATTGGGTGGGTTACATCCTCCCCTGCTGAAACTCTGATGTCCTCATCAGATACTTAATTTGATACATGACCCACAAGGCTAAATAACAATTCACTTTGAGTTTGTTGCACTCTCATCTGTTGTTGCATCATTTCAAGTACTTGGCTAAAATAACTCGATTTGGGTTCTACATGAACACTCTGCTTTCCACATTGTGCTTTCCAAACAAAATCTTTCAATTTACTTGGGGGTCTTTTCTCTCTTTGGGACCTCCTTAACTCAACATGAGAATCAAGTTTCCCTTCAGCACTCAACTCATCGGGATGAACTGACACCTCATTGACATCATCCTCTAAGGGCGAGACATCTTGCTGGATTACAGTCTCATTAACATCATCCACATTGTTTTCAACAGATTGAGTGCCTTGCCAATCACCTTTCTGAATTTCAACTTCATGCTCATTCAACAAACTGTGAGACACAAAAGGTTCAGAGACTTCTTGCAAGACTGTCCCCAACTGGAACTCTGGGGCATAAGGATTCAGAGACACATTGTGACCTTCAATTTCCAAACTCTCATCACAACATTCAGCCTCCATATCCCCTTCCAACTCAAGTTTACGCCTCCTGCGTGTAACTGCTCCTTCGACAACCGGAGCCTCATCAATCTCATCATGACTCGTTGGAAGAAACCCACATGGAAGTAAAAGATCTCTGTGCAGGACACGCTCAGGGCCTTCGCAGTTCTCAGGCTGAATAACATACACGGGGATCTCTGCATTAGGCTGCTTTACCACCACATAGATGGTGGATTCCCAACGATCTGCAATCTTGTGCTTTCTCCGGATGTTAACATTTCTTACAAGAACGCGATCGCCAACTTCTACTGTAGCAGCAGTCACTTTCTTATCCCATCTAGCTTTATTCATCAATTGCCTCTTTTCCGCATTTTGAACTGCCAATTGATAAGCGTACCGCAACCTTCGTTTCAACTCACTGACATAATGAGTATGCGTTTTGGAATTATGCCCCTTTGGGTTAATCCCGAAGCAAAGGTCAATTGGGAGACGAGGTTGGCGTCCGAACATAAGAAAGAAAGGAGTCTCACCAGTCGCATCATTTCTAGTGCAATTGTACGCATGCACTACAGGACGGACATATTTTCTCCAATGTTCCTTCTTTTTATCACTAAGGGTTCCCAGTAAATCCAGTAGGGTTCGATTAAATCTTTCTACTGGGTTTCCCCGCGGGTGATAAGGTGTAGTGCGGGACTTAACTCCTGCTAGTGTGCACAACTCCTTCACAAGATCGGACTCAAAATTTGCCCCCTGATCACTATGTATTCTCTTAGGAAAACCAAAACTGCAAATCAGATTTTCCCACAGCACCGAGGCCACCGTTTTGGCTGTTTGGTCTTTGGTTGGAAATGCCCAAGAAAACTTAGTGAAAAAATCAGTAATGACTAATATGTTGCGGGTGTCATTTGAATCCGGCTCTAATGAAAGATAGTCAATACAAACTAATTCCAAGGGAGAATAAGCTTTGATGTTCACTAGTTCTGCAGCTCTTTGTGCACGAGCCTTTCTCTTGACGCATCTCTCGCAAGTCCTGCACTTTTTCTCCACATATTCTGCCATTTTAGGCCAATAAAATCTGCCCCTTGCGAGCTCCAGTGTCCTCTCATACCCCATGTGCCCCGTCTCGTCATGAACTCCTTCAAGAGCCCTGTCTCTAAGACTCGGGGGAACCACCAGCTGCCTGTATTTTTGCCCATACTGATCAGATACTGTACGATACAGAACGCCATCTACTAAATTTAGTCTAGGCCTTTCCCTCAGCATCAGACTCACTTCTTTAGATTCTTTTAGTCTATCCGCATGAGCTAAAATTTCTCCAGACTCCACAAGGGCAATTATCCTTCCGATGGCTACATCCTCTCTCTGTAACTGGTACCAATCTGTGGGAGTCATACTGGGTAAAGCAGTCTGTCCAGGCCAGTGCTCAGGTTCTATCAAATCATCAGGAACCACATCATCATTGCAAAGAAGCATCTCGACAGCGGGATTCGAGATGACGCTGCCTTCCAGCAGGTCTCCCTCATCACACGGCTGTACGACATGCGTCTCGCAACACACTGAATGTCGCAAACACACAGTTTTGATTGCTTGATGTTCGATGTTTTCAAACTCACTTGCTGCACATTCTGCTCTGCTTATCAAGTTTGCTACTCGTTCATCGATCTGTATGGCCTCCTCATCATCCATAAGTGGTTTTTGAGGACGACGAGACAGCCCGTCCGCGTCGACATTAGTTTTGCCCGCTCTGTACTTAATATCAAAATCATACATAGACAGAGCCGCGAGCCACCTATGGCCAGCCGCATCCAATTTAGCCGTAGTGAGCACATACACTAATGGATTGTTGTCTGTTAGCACGGTAAACTTTGTGCCATACAAGAAATCGTGAAATTTTTCACACACAGCCCATTTGAGTGCTAAGTACTCTAGCTTGTGCACTGGGTAGTTTTTCTCACTCTTAGAAAGACCACGACTGGCATAGGCGATCACTCTTGTCTTTCCATCTTGAACTTGATACAAAGCAGCACCTATGCCAGTGACACTAGCGTCAGTGTGTAGAATGTATGGTAACTTCCAGTCTGCAAAAGCTAAAACAGGCGCTGTTGTGAGCTTTTGAATGATAGTGTCAAAAGCAACTTGACACTCATTATCCCATTTCCCAGCTAGAGATTGCGCTTTACTCCTAACACGGTAAGATGATGTTGACCGTCCTCTAGTAGAGAATTCACCCTGTAATAACGCATTCAGAGGCTTAACTATCTGGGAGTAGCTTTCAACGAATCGCCGGTAATACCCAGCAAAGCCTAGGAATGACCTCAAATCTCTGACAGTCTTTGGGATGAGCCATTCTGTCAAAGCAGAAATCTTGTCTGGGTCAGGGTGTATGCCTTGCGCAGAAATAACATGCCCTAGATATCTGACGGAAGTTTGAAAGAACTTACACTTGGACGGTGCTAACTTAAGCCCAAACGCGGAGATACGTTGGAGAACCTTCATAAGTCTAGCCTCATGTTCTTCAAGTGTGTCAGAGAAAATGATCAAGTCGTCAAGAAAAGCTATAACTTCCTGCAAATTCAAACCCGCCATGACTTTCTCCATGGTTCTCTGAAAAGTGGCTGGAGAATTCGTCAGCCCTTGTGGTAAACGCCGAAATTGCCAATTTCCAAATGGCGTAGTGAACGCAGTTTTGGGGCGATCACTCTCTTCCACCTCCAACTGGTAATATCCACTTTTTAAATCTAGGACCGTAAACCACTTCGAACCTGACAGCAATGTAAAGGTTTCCTCGATCCTGGGAAGAGGATATGCATCTCCCTTTGTCAACTTATTTAGTTTGCGATAATCAACCACCATTCTCAAGTCACCGTTTTTCTTCCTCACCAGTACTACTGGTGAAGCGTAGGGACTATTTGATTCTTCTATAATCTCACTAGCAAGCAAATCTAACAAGTGTTTCCTTAAGTCCTCAAAGTCAGCTGGAGAGACACGACGAGTACGCTCTTTGAACGGAACATGCTCAATTAGCTCTATCCTATGTGCCACGCCTGACACTCGTCCCACATCTAGATCATGCTTGGCAAATGCACTTGATGCCTCACGGTTTATTCTTCCCACTATGCGAGCTTTGAGCTCCTCAGAAATGGGGGAACCATCAAAATCGAGAACCACAGGATCGTCTGCCTTTACCATAAGACTTGCCATCAGAGAAGTGGTAGTTTGAGAAGTACTAGCATTATCAAATATAGGCAGAGACTTCATCCATTCCACCACTGAACACTCAGCGAGAACGCCTTTTGGCTGCAAGGTCACACTGTGGTCTGAAACATTTCGAATGACCACTTTGACTTTATTTCGAGCTCTAGCCTCAGCTTGTATCAACTTACATTCCACGACTAAACCACCTGGAAGATGATGCATCACTGGTTCATCAATGATCATTGTCTTGCTCTGGCCGAAATCTTTAGCTCGATACACCCCGGTCACTTCACACTTTTCACCTTTACTGATCGTTACAGATCTCTTACCCGACAGTCTAACTGGGGTGAGGCACTGTGCCCCTTTACAAGGTGTCGAAGTAGCTTCACAAGTACTATAAGCAGCCATCCAGTCACTGCTAATGGGCATTTGCGGTAGGTAATTCTTTTCCTGCACCGTGTTACAATCTTGTACAAGATGACGGAGAACATTTGTACCCACTAACAAGGGCGACCGAGCACTGTAGGTTTGATCAGGACAGACCAGCGCTAGTACGGCAACCACTGCATCTGTTCCACAAGCAGACTTTGGAAACTGGACATCGATTTCAATGTATCCTAGATAAGGGACTAATTGCCCTGCAGCCCCCTCAACCCGGAGTAGTTCTACCATGGGGGTAATACCCCTATGCTGTAAACACTGCTTGTAGAAAGATTCAGCTACACAAGTCACCTGTGACCCAGTGTCAATTAGACAACAACATTCAATTCCATCCACCCAAGCCTGACTTTCCCAAGGTTCTCCAACTAATCCCCTAGGAACCTGGTTTGTCTTTTCTATGGAACCTTTTACAACTCCAGCCTCTGTTTGTTCCACAACAGAGGCTACTCCATGTTTAAATGAGCAGCGGGTGTCGTCACTTTGTTTGGAAGACTCCTTTGCTCATGTCTCTGCACCAGCCTTTTCTGCACCAAGGCTGCATTCACTGGATTAGTGCACTGTTGCAAATAATGAGAATCCTCACCACAGCGATAACAAAATCCACTCATGGGCAGTGACTTAGCTTGAGTTTGAGGCACAGGGCGTGAGGACTTCCCTTCTTTGCTCCCTTTCTTGTTTGGCACTTTTGACTGGTGTTGATCATATGGCAGTTTCTTCACTGAAACTGGCTTTGGTGCTTTTGCTTTAGCTACCTCAGCTTCAAGCTCTCTAATGCGTTCTGTCAAGGCCAGATTTACTTGTGCTTCCCCAGAGTTTGCTACAAATCCCTGGTCGGCAGTAACATGCACTTGGCTCTGCGCTCTAACAGGAGGCATGCATAAATGGACATTCATACGTTTCTCTTTAAGCTGCTTCTCATGCTCGAAAGACCTCAGTTTGAAAAGCAAGCTGGAATAGCTCAAATCGGGATGTAAAGAATCTGATAGCAAATCTTTAAGACGCAACTGCGTTATCAGGACATCATCCCAGCACCCTCTGATGAACTGCTTGAGAAGCAAAGTGTCAGAATGTTTGCCAACCACTCCCTTCTTTTCAACCACCTCCTGCATCAAGGAATGAAGACGCCTCAAATAATCAGAGGGCTTTTCACCTCGGTTTTGGTGCGTCTCGATAAACTGAATGTACAGATCATCTCCCCCTGTGACACTACCATAAGCTTTATCTAGCTCCCGTGCGTACGTTTCTGGTGGCGCATTTGTACCTACTCCTAGAGCAACATTAAGAGCAGGGGGAAGGAGACTATTCAAAATGTGCCTTCTCTTATGCCTCTCCATAAGAGAAGTGTCGGAAAGTAGCTGCCTAGCGTACAATTGCCACGTGGCGAAATCAACTTCCCCACTAGGCTTGGGGCAATGTCCGGAAAACATTCTCAATTTAGGGGGTAAGGGAACATGTCCCTGGTAATCAGAGTCATGTTTCACCACATGTTCCACCACTACCCGCTGTACGTCCTGTGGTATAGTGAAAGTGATAGGAGTTTCGTGTGTTGCGTTTCTACCCACAGGAGGTGAATCGGTTCGAATTGCAAAAGACACTTTTGATGCCGAATTGGCGGCTACAGTAGGCGTTGCTGCTGGCATTACATTACCAAACTTTCTTGGAGCAGGGGTTGAAGTGGAGGGGCCCCTATCAACACCATCAGCTATGTGTGCAAGCTTAGTCACAACCTGCTGGCTTAGTTCATTTACATCTACACAGTGAAGTTGTGCCAAACTCTCTATTTGCACCAATAGCTGATCAGCCATATCATCCAAGGTTTGACCCGAGTATTTACTCTGTATTGGTGTTGGGGAACTAGGGTGAGGTTGCATATCGTCGAGCTGCCTACCCTCTAGTGGCACAACACCCCATACATTTTGGCCATCTGCATTCAAATACTCTTCTTCAGCTATTAACGGGGTAGTAACCTCCTGAAATTCGCAAAGAAGCTCTCCTGTGAATTTGTCACCTAACCACTCAACTTTCTTCACCTCATCAAGATGATCAAAACATCGCCTCACGTCCATAAGAGTAGTTTTTGGATCTACTTTTGTAAGTATTACAGACCGTTCAGGATCAAAATTATGCTGCTTGCAAAATTCCATTGTGAGAAAAGAAAAAAAATTATTCTGAAAATTAGGACTAAAACCCGATTTTGTCAAACAAGCGCAGCCCCACGTTGGGCGCCAAATTTTTCTCTCTCTATTCTTGGATGTAACCCATTAGTGGGATTTAACACCGCAAAAAGAAAAGGAGGAAAAATATCTACTTGGGTCTGAGCTCACCAAATACCTATAATTCACAGTTTATAATGGTATCTGGAGTCCCGGGTTCGGGGTCTCACACCTTGCAATAAAAAAAAATTAAATGTGTGTCTGCACTTGTTTAAATTAATGAATGTTGTGCTAACTGGAAAATTAAATAAATGAAAATGATATTAAATAAACCAATGAATAAACTTCAATATAAAATAGAATGAATTAATAAATGATAATGAAAGGAATTAACAGATAGGTCAATCAGATCACTGAACAGTAACTGTTTACTTGAATGTCATTGCGCACGAATCGCTTTTCACACATCACATTAGATTAGAATCCCATTTGACAAATCACCATTTCGAAATAAAGAAAAAAAAAAAAACAATGACCATCAAAGGACACTAAAATATATAAAAGAAAAATAAAAATAAAGAAAAATCAGTTCGTGTTCACAGCAGTATAAGTGCCATGCAAATGACTAAGTTCAGTTTCATTGGAATGTGACTCAGTTCAATTTGTTCGTAAAGTGACTCGGTTCAATTTGTTCGAAATGTGACTCAGTTCATTGAGAAGATGGAGATGACTCAGTTCGTGTGAAAGTGAAAATGACTCAGTTCGCGTGAAAGTGAAAATGACTCAGTTCGCGTGAAAGTGAAAATGACTCAGTTGGGTTTGTTTGTTTGCGTAAATGCCTACTAAACTCCGTGCAGTGATGAAAGCCGAACGTGAAGAGTTTCTTGAGTGAAGAGTCCCTTGAGTGAAGAGTCCCTGATGACGCAATTCCTCCAGTGGAAATCCAGCGCGTTCTCCCTCACGGCGCAACTCAAACACGATCCCAGAGCGTTGAAACAATCCCAACTAATACAATGAAACAGTTCAGACATCGATTTAGAACAATATTAATGACGATGGATTTGATTAACGAGAGCTCACACATGTGGCTCACGTCTCTCTCTTCAATGAGCTGGCGCGCATGTGACGTCAGCATCCATCGCAAAAATGCATTTAACATTCAATAACGTTTAACTTACATTATTCCCATTACATAAATGTGCAACCAGTTTTTAACAAGTATACTACTGCAGCATAAGTGCTTTACATTTCTATTGCACACTATATACTCAATCACAAACACCATTAACCATCCACATTTTCTTATATGAACAAACACAAACTTGAACATTATTCATGAAAATATGACCCAATTGTGACTTACCTAATACAATGAAACAGTTCAGACATCGATTTAGAACAATATTAATGACGATGGATTTGATTAACGAGAGCTCACACATGTGGCTCACGTCTCTCTCTTCAATGAGCTGGCGCGCATGTGACGTCAGCACCCATCGACGCAATGAATTATTTTCACCACTCCGCGAAAACAAAATAGTAATTAAAATAAAAATAATACTAAAACATATGTCTGAACATTTCATGCATTAGGCAAGGAAAAAAAATATATGTATATAAACAAAACAAAACAAAAAAAATACATGAAAATACATAGCAACACAGCCTCAATTAATTGGGTGGGTTACAAAAGCATGAACAGCGCAACAAATAGTAAACAGTTGGACCTGCATGTCAGGTACTTGGCAACTGACCAGACTGGCACTCATCATGTTCAATCCTGTTATTTTGGGTCCCAATTCATGGGCCATTCTACAGCAGAGGATTTGTTGGAACATTTTAAGGTAAGCCATTCCCCTAGCCTTTTACTAACCAAAATGACATCTGCGTAGACATAGTGTTTTTTATATAATTTGCATGCTCTTTGCTACACTGTTAGACCTTACCAGTTTTTTTACAGTAAAATACTAGCAACAGGCCAAATTCTGACACTATCATACCATTTTCCATTAAAATAGTAATATACCGTCGAAAACAAAACTAGCCTACAGGAATATACTGTGAATTAACAGCTCTCAAAGTCGACACTCAGAGACTGAGTTCATAATCACACCCTATACCCTCATTCACTATTCCCTACATTAGATCACTAATATAGTCCACTTGAATGAAAAGAAGTGAGTGAATTGAGACACTGATGAACACCTGATAAGCAGAATCACTAAAGGACAGAGAAACAAGAACTGAAAAAGAGAAACACAAGATCTACAACTGACTTCCAGCAACACAGAGTGTGAAAACAGTTTACAAACCAGTTTACAAACCAGTTTAACATTATTTATTTCATACATGTACAAAAGTTCTTGTTGAGAATTAACAGAGATTTAATTAATAATAAAGTTTGTTGTCACCATAATGGAGATCAGTATTTGCTTTAGTAGGTTTCTTGTCCCTGGACTTGTTACATTCATCCCTCTCTGACTGCTGTAACATTAAGATTTAAAACACATTTGTTGTAGCAAGAAAAAGTCAAGAGGAAGTTGATCTGGTGTTATTGGCTTTTGTGATGATCTCAGAAACATTCTGATCTTCAGATTTTTCCTGTATATACTCTTTGAATATATGGGTATATAATATGAAACTTAAATGAAGTTATGAATATAAAATAAATCTGTGAATCTACAACATGAAATCATTATGTTGGTTAATTATGTTTTCTGAATGACATGGTAAACATATAAAATAATATCCTGCTTTAGTCAGAAACACACAGACATCAACAATTATAATATTCATCTCAACAATAGTAATCAAAAGTTTCATGCAGCAGTGCATGCTGGGTTCTGGGATTGTATAAAACTCCCAACAGGCACTGCAGCATGAATAAAAAAAAATGAATTCCACCATTGTTGAGATTAATGTGCTAAATTTTTATATCTTTGTGTTTCTACAAGACTGTGTAGCGCTGTTTTTTTTTTTTTTTTTTTTTTTTTTTGGTTTATGTACGATGTGTAAAAAAAATAGTCGTAATTTGTTGCTGTGGTTTCACGGTGGTGGTAATTTTGGTTGAGGATTAAACTCTGAATCAGTGAGAATGAATTCTTTAGGAAATGAACAGACAATATGATGGTTTTCATATTTTGACAAATCAAATCATTATTAAACTGTGTGTCTGCACAAGTGTGACTTGCAAAAACACAGCTCAAGCGTCAAAAGAAAAACTCATGTTACAGCATCTGCATACCAACTAAATCAAACACTGATCTCTATAATGGTAACTTCAAACCAAACATTTTCAATTAAACATCTCAACAACATCTTCTATAGATGTATGTCAGAAAATAAAGCCATACTGGTTAATAATAAGTGTAATAATGTGTAATGGCTGAAGTCAGTTGTAATTCTTGTGTTTCTCTATTTTCTGTTCTTGTTGTTCCTCTTTCCTTCGGTGATTCTGCTTGTTAACAGTTCATCACTAATGCTCAACAATCACTTACATATTCCCTTAATTATCTCACTGCAACACTGTCAATGTTACTTTTTACTCTTTGTAGTGTGGATTTTCCTGTGGGGTAGAAAGGGTTAACAGTGTAAGATAAAAAGACACACCCACAAAATGTATTTTAACAGTAATAAACTGTAAGTTATAAAACAGGTTTATACTGGCAACACTGTTGCCAGTAGTTTACTGTAAAATCTTGTTTTTTGGGTCACCATTGTGCTGAAGAGTAGAGCCTGTGCTTCAGAAGAGCTACAAACATTGATGATACGCTGCATGTTGCTTTATTTAAAAGGCACTGACTGTGTAGTTGCTGATCCGGTGGAAATCTCTCTATTTACAAAAGTTATTTTTTGTGGTTTCTGATTAAATAACTTCACAATAGTACTTTGCTCACATTATTAATGCATTATAAATTTAGTTGATTCTTTTAAGTCGGTTTCTAGTTAGTTCTAGTTAGAGAAGTTGAGTTTTAATCAATTTTTACGGTAAATAACTGGCAACAGTGTTGCCAGTTATTTACGGTCAAAATGCACTAAAACTAATAAGTTGTATTTTTTAATTAACTCGAGTGTTAGTGCATTTCTACAGCAAATAACTGGCAACAGTGTTGCCAGTATTTTACTGTAAAAAAACCTGGTAAGGTCTAACAGTGTACTGAATGTTTGTCTTGAATTCATTCTTAGTGTAGAAAAAAAAGAAGAAAATTCCACTGTAATCAAGCATTTTCCTTGCAATGAATTTGTGATGGTAGGTCATATTTAACAAGATTATGTCTGAAGGTTTTGGATTTTTTAATCATATGTTAACTTCTTGTTGATCTCAAAAAATCTTGTATGATATGACTTGCTGTTTTTGTTTGTTTTGGTTGTATTTATATGATATTTGTATTTTTGTAATTGAATTTTTGCCATGAAAATGGCTTTGAATGCTAACATGGCATTAGATACAATAATCTGAATCTGTGATGGTGGGTAAGTGTGACATCTAGTAAATTAAGGGAAATTTACATGTAGCCCAGTTGCACTCTGTTAGAGGTTTAAAATCTATCTATAGTTTCCTACAAAGTTGTATACAAAAAATGTATAAAGTTATGTAAAAATGTACTGTGGGAAAATGTGTTTAGAAATAATCTAACTGTAAGGGCCTGTTATTTTTCTTTATTTATAATGTGATTGGGTACTTTGTGAAGAATAACCTATCAGGTGTGACGATATGAAGGAGGGGCGCGACAAGAAGCGAGAGGAGAGAGAGAGAATGCGCGAGAAATAGGAAGGAAGACAGGATGTCGGCGAGACAACTCTCTGGAAAGTGTGAACTGTGTATAAAAATGTATGCATTATAGTTCATCTCAAGGATATTAGAGTGAACTTTGAACTGAGTTACTGCTGGCTAAGCGTAACAGCGAAGTTCGAGTTTATTTAAAGTGTTGCCAGTATTTTACAGACGTGTACAGAAGAACCACTGGCGGCGAGCCAGTACATTCTGAGTGAATGGTGGCTCCCAAGATGGCAGCGTTGTAGGAGGATGTGCGCTTGTCGCTCTGCGAGCAATTTCGAAGGGTTTATGATATTACTGCCATTTTTTTAAATTAATTTGATGACAGAACCTTAAGGAAGAAGAAGATAATATAAAGGGTAAGGAAAAAAACGTATGTATGGAAGAGAGAGGCCGCACTTTGCATATACAGTTTTATTATACACAAACGCGTTTCGGCGCGTGCCTTCTTCAGTGTGCAAAAAAACAATACCTTATCCAGTCTTAAATGCCCACACCAGTTAACACACCCATAATCACATCAACCAATGATTTAGAATGATGCACGTGTTACCAATGAATCCATTAATGACAGACAAATACACATAATTAGATAGGCTACAATATGTAATACAATTCTCATAGTATATTTTAAAGAAAACAGCTTAAAGATAGATCCTCGTTCATACCATTGGGAATGCATATTTATATATATATATATATTGTTCTTTTGCACACTGAAGAAGGCACGCGCCGAAATGCGTTTGTGTATAATAAAACTGTATATGCAAAGTGCGGCCTCTCTCTTCCATACATGCATTGTCATTATTAGGCCAGCACTCTTAAAACAATTTGAGATATAAACTTTGAGTGAAGCCTGCTCCAACCTCCATTTAAGGAAAAAAACGAACATATAGCGAGACGTAGTTGTAGGCTACCACGAATACCCAAGTCTAAAAAGAAAAAGAGGATCTCTGAAAGGTTAACGATTTCTCAACTCGTGTCGCTAAACATGGAAGATAACCAGTCTGAAGGGTCGGCAGCCCAGAATCCTTTGAGTGGAGATGAAGCGTGCTGGTATGAAGCCACCCCAGAGCCATTGTCAGACACCGATTTATTTCCCATTTTGGCGGTGGAGACGCCAGAAAAGCCTGCCAAGAAAAGGAATCGTGAATCTCAATCAGGTGGGCTAATGCTGAACTCATGGAGGCGATACGGGCCATGGCCAGCAAGCAGGATGAACATTCCGGAGAGTCTCTGCTATGGGCATAATACCGAAACTACTTTCAAACGGGTTGAGGAGCTGACAACAACTGTCAAACAGCTGTCATTGGATGTTCAACAACACAAGCAAACACTGGAGAATATGAAAGTTGCCAATACAAAGCTCCATGAAGAAAATAAGCACCTGAGAGAAGCTGTTGCTGAGTGTCAACGATACAGCAGAAAGGTGGTCGCTTAAGATGCACGGTGTAAAGAAATCAAGAGATGAAGACATCAGAGGCAAGATAATCGATATCCTTGGGAAAATGGCACCAAAGCTTCGTGATGACTTCAAACAAGGCATTGACATCATCCATCGCGTGGGGAAACTGAGAGAGAACGGCGCTGCGAGATCAACTATAGTTTTGTTTCCCTGGCGTCGTCTTCGTGATGCCGTCTGGAAAGAAGCTAAAAACTCTCAGTACGTGCAAGAGAATCGTCTCAGGATTACCGAAGCTCTTTCTCCGGAGGACAGAGCGGCTCGGGAGAAGCTCTGGCCTTTGATCAAGAAGGCGTGTGATGAAGGGAAAAAGGCTTCATTCCGTGGCGCTTCGGCTGTCATCAATGGAAAAGTTTTTAACTGTCCAGAATTGCCTCTTTGGCTGAGCATCTTCTCTTACCAAATGTATTAAAGTGCACTTAAGCCCACTGTTCATGTGGCTTTTTTGGAGAATAACTTCAGTTGTAGCCATTTAAGCACTAATGCTACATTAACAGATTTAACTTTTTTTTCTTTTTCCTTTTCATACAAATACGATTTCCTTGTTAGACCTTAATTGAGATTATGTTAGTTTCATTTACTATAAGTGCAGCCGTCTTGAACGTTCAAGTTGACGGCTGTGTAGGCTACTACAAGGTTCTTGCTGTTTTAAGGCAGGTTATCATCACCTTCTTGTAAGGTCTTTGCATACTTTTTGCGTTCATTAGCACTTTCAGGTAATTTCTGTTTTATATCTTTGTTCCTTTATGGACTTTTTGTTTAAACGTCTTAACGTCTTGTCTTTAAATGTGAGAGGATACGGGACTTAACAAAGAGGAAAGCATGATTAATCTTATTTTGTAAAAGGTCTGAAGCTGACTTGATTCTATTACAGGAAACACACTCTTGTGACTCTGATACAGGGTTCTGGAAAGCTCAATGGGGTAATGTTGCTCACTTTAGTAACGGTTCTAACTATTCTGCTGGTGTCTCAATCCTTGTGCATGGTTTCAAGGGGGATATTTTGGAAGTTGTGCCCTCTAGCGACGGAAGTTGGATAATAGTAATAGTCAAGCAGGACAATACAGTTTTCATAGTTTGCAATGTATATGGTTTTAATTCACACTGTGACAACAAAAACCTCTTTATCTCCATTACTGGCAAGCTAAGAGATTTAAAGGGAAAATACGTAAATGCTTTTATAATCCTTTCGGGGGATTTCAATGAATGAACGAAACAGAGGTACCCACCTAGAGCGGCTCGATCCTCCCAGGGAAGCGATTTAATCTCTTCTTTGTGCTCAGACCTATCCTTAACTGATGATTGGCGTTTTTTTAACCCAGACATCCTAGATTTCACCTGGAGTAATAAATTTCTGATTTTGAAGTCGTGAATAGATTTATTTTTAGTTTCTTCTTCTTCTCTTCAATTTGTTAATGAGGTTAAACATGTTTATGCACCCCTTTCGGACCATTTTAATTATTATTTTGTTAATTTGGACAGTTAATTATTTTGAAACTAGGCTCCATCGACCAGCAATCGGGCTTGAGAGGTTATTGGAAGTTTAATAATACTCTTTTGAGTGACGACTCTTTTAATAATTCTGTTAAGCTTCTAGCAAAAGAGGTCTTCGAGTTTGACATTAATAATGGACATAAGAAAAAGTGGGAGTACTTCAAGTATAAAATTAGACAATTGGCTATAAAAAGATCTAAGGAAATAAAGAAAGAAAAATATAATTCTGAACATGCCTTGACCTTGATGAATAAATTAACTCATTTAATATCAAAAGGAAATATTAACCCCGAAGAAGAAATTGAAATAAAAGCCATCCAAATTCAGATAGACCAAATATATACAGAAATGCCAAAGGGGGCATTTATTAGATCAAGGGCTAAGTGGCTGGAAGAGGGCGAAAAGAACACCAATTACTTTTTGCTTTAGAAAAAAGGAATGCTAAAAGAAATTCTGTAACTGAGCTTCACATTGATGGCACCCTCTCTAAGGATCTTACTCGCATTTCTAAATTTGTTAGTTCGTTGTATGGTAATTTATATCAATCTAATTTTAACAGAGAAGAAAGTGTAAGTTTTTTTGAAAAAATTCAACACAGTATCCCTATTATTAGTGAAGATTATAAAGCTTCTTGTGATGCTGATCTCTCTTTTAATGGAAGTTAAAAATGCTTTGTTTGCTATGATGAAAGAAAAATCTCCCGGGATAGATGGGCTAGGAGCAGAGTTCTATATTCATTTCTGGGAGCTTATTCAACTTCCTTTAATGCACATGTATAGGGAGTGTATTGATCAAGAGGAAATGACCACAACAATGAAGCAAGGCATTATTTCTTTAATCCCGAAACCTGGTAAAGACCTGCACTTAATTGATAATTGGCGTCCAATCACATTATTAACTATAGATTATAAAATTCTGGCCTCTGTATATGCAAATAGATTAAAATCTGATTTAAATTCAATAATTGCAGAAACTCAAACGGGTTTCATGAAAAACCGCCACATTAGCAATAACATAAGACTCGTTTTAGACTTGCTTGACTATGCTGACAATGTTGATTCTGATGCCTTCCTTTTGTTTCTTGATTTTTACAAAGCATTCGATACTATCGAACACCCTTTTCTAATACAAGCCATCAAGGAATTTGGTTTTGGAAACCGTTTCGTCAACATTGTCAACATGTTTTATAAAGATATAAACAGTTCTGTTATCATTAATCAAAATCCTTCTCCACGATTTCAGGTTAATAGGTGGGAGGACCGGGCTGGGCGGGCCGAGCCGATCCGTGCCGACTCAAAACGTGCCACGCAGTGGAGACGCGAGGCGGGCCGAGCTGTTCCGCGCAGAGTCGAGCCGTGCTGGGCCGAGCCGTGCTGTGCTATGCAGTGGAAAAGCTCCATTTTAGTCCCCTGTTATGCCATACGCAACCGTTTGCCACTGAAACTGCTTAACGCACCAGTGGGGCTCGACAGCCTTCTAGACAAATGGGTCGGCGCGTATGGTTGGGTTGCGGAGAGTTTGGGTTGCGGAGAGTTTGTGAGATAGGGGTTTTCTAACACCGACTCCCGTATAATGGATATCATTATGAACATATCTCGGGACGCTTGTCCCGAGAAAAATGGCGTTCGTCAGGTCCAGTTTTGTATCCAGCCTCTCACGGGGATTTCGGATGCCCCAACGCCTGTGATGAGAGGACCAACGCCTGAGAAGAGACGACTCAACGCCGGCGATATGTTATGGCGCCGTTTTATACATAAACAATATTTTTATTTTAATATTTATATATAAACAATATGAATGTAAGCCAGAGGAGAACTGGCCCCCGACTGAGCCTGGGTTCTCCCAAGGTTTTTTCTCCATCCAATCTGATGGAGTTTTGGTTCCTTGCCACTGTCGCCTTGCTTTGGCTTGCTCAGTTGGGGTTATTTAGTGTTTAGCAATGTTGTTGATCTGTGTTGTACTACTTTCATGTTATCACTGTGAAGCTGCTTTGATACAATCTGTATTGTGAAAAGCGTTATATAAATAAATGTGACTTGACTTGACTTGACTAGGGGGGGTCAGGCAGGGGTGCAACATTTCTCCCTTTTTATTTATTTTAGTAACTGAACTACTAGCTATACACTTAGTAAAGGAAGTACATTTTGAAGGAATAAAGATTTTTGGAAAAGAAATAAAGATCTTGCAGCTGGCGAACGACACCACCATTTTTTTGAACAACAAGGACCAGTTGAGCATTGTCTTTGAACTGGTGGAGAAATTCTCTTCTGCGTCTGGTTTAAGGCTTAATCGATCCAAGTGTGAGCTGTTGCCTCTTCATTGTTGTAGTGACTCCGCTATTGATAACATTCCAGTTAAACAGACTGTAAAATATTTAGGTATATATGTATGTAAAAATATTATAGTTAGACAGGACTTAAATTTTTCGAATAGGATACAGAAAACCAAATCAATATTCAATTGCTGGTTACAAAGAGACTTGTCAGTAGAGTATTACTCTCCAAAGCAGAAGGCCTTTCTCACTTTGTTTATCCGTCCTTGTCTCTATTTGTAAAGGACTCAATTGCCAATCAAGTCAACAAGACTTTTTTAGATTTCATTTGGAAAAACAAGTCTCATAGGCTTAAAAAGAATGTTCTCTCTAACCCTAAAGAAAAGGGAGGTCTAGAGATTTTGGATTTTATAGGTGTAATAAACACATTCAAAGTTAACTGGTTAAAATTCAAAATCCTGATTCGATTTTTTTCTTTATTCCAAACTTTATTTTTAATAAACTGGGTGGGCTCTCGTTTCTTTTAAGGTGTAATTTTCTGCCAAATAAATTACCTATCAAATTGTCCAACGTCCACCAACAGTCCCTCTTGGCCTGGAAATTATCTTTCAGTCACAACTTCTCACCACACAAATCTCTCCTTTGGAGCAACAGCGACATTCTTATTAGGAATAAATCCGTATTCTTCCCTAAGTGGTTCGATAGAGGTATTATCCATATACTCTGCTTATTTGATGATTTTGGCTCCATGCTCTCTTATGAACAGTTTATGGTAGCTCACGATTTCCCAGTGTTTAAAGAGTTTAAATCTATCACTGATGCCATCCCTAGCGGAATCAGACAATTAATGAAATATCATCTGAGTTATGGAAACAAAGATATCAGAGAGTTTTCTCTTATGTTGGATGGTGTAGAACTATCTGATAAAAATTGTAACAATAAGCACATCCGCAGACACTTGCAAAAAAGTAACTCCATTGTTCCAAGGGGGATGTTTTATTGGAATTCCTTAATAAGTGATGTTAATTGGAAAAAAAAAACATGGTTGATTCCTCATAAATACTGTATCTCTAATAAGGGTAAAGAGGTCCACTTTAAACTTTTACACAACATTTACCCTACAAATTATTTTGATGCCAAGTTTCTAGATATTGACACATGTTGTACCTTTTGTAAACAGGACACTGAAACCATTCCTCATTTATTTTTTAATTGTCCAGTTACCAAAAGATTTTGGGATGATTTAGGTACTCATTTCCTCCAATCTCGTAATATAACTCGCTCTTTCTTTCACCCTGAAAGATATTATCTGTTACTCTTGTTTCCCACAAGATGGCACCCTGGAGTTTGTCTTAAATTTTATAATCTTATCCACAAGTTTCCTACGCCCCATGAGGCCTTGCGTCAAAAGTGGGCGCGACTTCCGGTTGGAAGTAAACAAAGCGCGATTTGACATGCTTGACACTCGTTCATTCAACAGTTGACAGTCATTCAAGTTATAGCGATCCAAACTAGCTAACGATGTGGGAACACAACCTCAACGAAATTAAAAAGGGTGAAATAACAGTACCTTTACCCTCCGCAGTAGTTGATTGGGAGTATTATAATAACATTATTAATAATCAATACTCATCAAGGCATGGTGACAGACAGTTGTGTGAGCTGACAAACAATTAAAATAAAAAATACACACTTAGTCATTGTGCTTTGGAGTTTATTCAAAATTATAAATGAATGTGCTACTTGAATACATTAACTGGCACATTTGGTATTCTGTCAACACAGGCTTTGATCCTGAGTTTAGGTGTAACATCAGTAGAAAACAGCCAAACACATGCTGATAGAGTTTATAGAACATTAAGAATTTAAACAAATGTACACAGGAAGATTCGTCGTCTTTTGGGAGGTGATGGAAACTACAGTCGTTGGCAGGATCAGAGACGAGCTCTGGCAGAATCACTCTGATTTCGTTTTCAGCTTATGTTCAAAACAATCCCGTTTAAGCCACTAAATTAGTTTAGTCCGGTTATACAACCGCGAGCAGCACATGTTGTCCCTGAGCTCCGTAACGACATCTCTCATAAAGATTTGCGTCTTTAAATAGTAAAATAATTCTCCGAAAAACAGCTAGCCTCTTCGCTAACTAACACACAAAATACCATTGGAATGCTACTTCCGCCGCGTCACCGGAAGTTTCACCCACTTTATTTTACGAGCGCCCCTCGGAAACTTGTGGATATGCTAAGTTCTTTATACACAAGCAGAAATTTAATAAGTCTTCCTTATGTTTTAAGCATTTTATTTTGGAACTTAAATCACACAAACTTGTAAAGAACAAGAAGAATAGAAAGCTTTTATCTCAATATTATGACCTATTCCCCAATTCCTCTTAATATCCTTATTATTTTTCCTCTTCATTTACTATGTTTGTATTTTTTTTTCTTTTCTTATCTTGTTTTTGTTCTTTGTTTTTGGTATGGTATTGTCTGTACAAATTCTTGATTGTATATTGATGGTTTTTCATATTTGTACCAGTTGTTGTTTTCAATTAAAAAAAACAAAAAAACATTCTGAGTGAACTGTCTATGATCGCGTTCGTTGTTAAGAAGAACGACGACAGATGTTATTTCGGAAGAGTTTGATGACTGGAGTCTCGTGCACTGCTGAAGGCTCTCCACCGACCATAGACATAATATATAGCTACATAGGCCGTTTCTCAATACCAAGTACGCAGACTTCGGACTTGCGTCCTTGGTAGTTCAGACTTGCAAGTTCGACTCCGGAGAACGAACTCCCGAGGATGCGAGGACGCAAGTCCGGTTCTTCTGCAAATGGAACAGAGCGTACTTGATCGCGTCACTCAGCACGCTCTACTCTATATTTCAGGCAACAATAAAACGAAATTTGCTACAACTCTGCATCTTTTCGTCAACAATAAGACGAAATATGTTATAAAACACCCCTCTGACTCTTCATTAACAAAAAACTAGCCTATAATAGCCTAATGGCCATGTGGTTCAGGCAACGCGATTCTCTTCACTGCATATTATAACAAAATGAACATGATCTTTTTGTTTTCATTTAAAAAATATGAAACATTGGATTTTTATTGACATTTATCAAACAGAGACGGGGTTATGTCATTAGGGCCCAAGCCCTGAAAGGGCGAAGGCCCTATTGTTTTCCTAAGGATTATTTATTATTATTATTTTGTAACCTTTTGGGCATTTTTGGGGCCCTTAACGTGCTCGAAAACTCTTGAAACTTTGCACATGGGTCAGAACCCGCGGCCATCAGAGCCGGGCTGAAGCTGGTACCCGGGCGTGGCAGGGCGGCTCGTCAGCGCCCCCTGGAACGGGGTCCGAACACTTGGTCCATAACTCAAACACGTTTGTATATAATAATATGAAACTCGGTGCATATGTTGATCTCATAGTTTCATCTATACCTCGCGCTTTTACTTTTTACCCCAGCCCAACAGGAAGTCGGCTATTGAGGTTTGTTTGTAAAACGCTCGCAATGGAATGTTAAATACTCCTCCTAGAGCTTTGATCCAAATTCGACAAAACTCGGTCAGCATGAAGTCAAGACATTGAGGATGAAAGTTTGCGAGGGGATTTTTGATATCTCGAACGGTTTGGCCGTGGCGAGGAAACGAAATCATGACAAGAAACGTGAACCAGGAAGTGTGTTATAACTTCAGCATACATTAACTGATCTTGATGAAACTTCAGCAGTGTGTTCGCTGTAAGAGGACGATCACATGGATGTGACTATTGTGAGTCAAAGTTATAGCGCCACCAACTGGCAGCAGGAAGTGTGTCACTTTCAAAATGCTTTGATATCACCCTTTTATTTTTACCCGATTTGCTTCAAACGTCATCTGTATAATGTAAACATACAGCAGATGTAGACCTGTGAATGGATTCTTGATATCTTTGAAACTGTTGCCGTGGCGACGCATCAAACGTTACCATTCTTTTAGGATGCTTTTGAGACCCTTAGCATGCTTGAAATTGCATGAAACTCGACAGACACATCACATTTATTAGCCAGTAGACACGTGCAAAGTTTCAGAAACGGGCGTGGTGAGGGCTCAGTAGCGCCACCTTTTGACAAAAGTGGGGTTGTTAGTTTTATCTACAGTTACAAAAATCGGTATGTATATTGTACTCCTCGAGCCGGACAACTTTCTAATTGACACTCATTAGCTAGGACCCACAGAAAGTCAGATATGTTTGTTTGAATGTGGTCTTGCTCAATCTGAGCCTGCTGTCTTTGCCTGTGTATGTGTGTGTGTTTGTAGGGGGAGGGGTCTTAACCATTTCACTCCTGTGTGTATGGCCTGCATAAAAAATAAATGCCTTAAGCCTGGTATTTTTTTAAATAAGTTTTTTATTTTTTATAAGTAAAGGCATATAACCAGTTTAATTGTAGTGCATTAATAGTTTTATATAATTAGTTTATTAATTAAATTAACTTGGTCCATAAACTTGATCTGAAAATGTGGTCCATAAATCAAACACACTTGCATGTAATAATATGACTTGAGTGTTAATCACATCATGTTTTCAGTTTGAATATAAAATATATAAATTATGTAAAAAAAATAAAGTTGATCCAGCTGGAGCGCAGGCTGAGAATAGCGCTGTCATGACTGGATCAGAGATCATCAGTCATGCCCTCTCATACCTTACGCACACCACGCCCACTTACATCAGATCACATCAACATGTCAGCCGGAGGGATACCGAGGGTCGCTTTCGGATTTAAGAATTTCTTACAACAAGATGGCAAAAGAACAGCGCTTTGCAAGACATGCAACGTTAAGATCGCGGACAGTCAGATGACAACCTCCAATTTCGTCCGTCATTCTGCCCAGTAAGTGCTTGTCAATTTGTTAATGTTATCTGGTTAGCTCGTTCGTAGTTAGCTAGCTAATGTAAGTTAAAGGAGAACTCCGGCGCAAAATTACACATTGTTACCTAGTCAACCGTTATCTGAGATTTGTTTTCATGACTGCCGAATGTAAATTTTATCTATAAAAACAGTTTAGCCTATAAGTGACGTCCGACATTCTGCATATTGTGTTATTTTGTTAAGCCCCACTAAAGGCATAAAAAACTGTAAAGCACAATCAAGTTTTCACACTATATTCCAAGACTTCTAAAGTCATTCAATAGCTTAATGTGTGGTAAAATTAATATTTTAGTCTCTAAGTTAAAGTTAACGGAAAGTCATCTCGCCTCAGTCATTCTCCATGCATCAGCATTAGCGCGTCGCGTTCGGTTGCGACAGTAACACGACGACACTCTCTTCAAGATCAATGTTCCCAATATTATACTTTATTTGTAGATAAGGCATAAAGGTCTATGATTTGCATAAAATGACTATCTTGCTGGAGTGGAGTTTATTGCCCTTTAGAATACACTAAGCATTAGTGCTGCACGATTAATTATATCGCAGTCGTAATAGCGATCTCAAACCTATGCAATTATATAACGCAAAATGCCGCGATTTTATATGAAATAAACAAAGTAGGGCTATTAGCGCAGCATCTCTTCTTTTTTGTCATCCTTTGACTAGTGTTACAAGATCCCCCTCTTATTGGTTCAAATGCCTTTTCGCGTTTTGCACGACAAGAAGTGAAAAGCTGCCTGTGAGTGCCCTAGATTAGAATAGATGAGACTCGCATAATGCGCATGCACTGACCGTGTGCCAGCCCAGAATAAACAGTTCTCTTTCGAGCTTGAACGAACAATAGCACACACAATTATGCCAAAATGTGGTTTTGTCTAGTATCTTCATAACATAAGAAAAGTCTATGGATTAAAGGGTTGTGCTATGAGGCGCGTGTGAGATCCGCGTCTCGGCAACGGGTGCTCTTAAAGGGCCAGCAGCGAATAAAGCGTTCTTTCAGTAAAGTTAAAAGAACAAAGGGAAATTAGAAAATTACTCACTGATCTTGAGTAAAGAACTTTTGTAGCTTTAATAAGGATTATTATATATATATAATTTATGATTCAGGCAGCGCAGACTGTTTGATAACTTTATTCAATTTCTGTACCTGTTAAGACAGGAAGGGCACAGGTAAATATGTTTTTTATTATGGGTTTATGTGGGGATTGTTTGAAGTTCACTTAATTTAAAAGCTGTTATATATTTTTTTTAAGCCTAATAATTTTTTAAAAAGTTGATGGCTTTCAATTGATGGAATCACTGTAATGTTGGTTTGGTTGATGGTTTATTGATCATTATAGGTGTTATCAATCATTTATTGTTGTTGTTGTTGTTTTTAGTTTGAGTTGAGAAACATTAATCTGTGTGTGCATTTTACTTTAGAACCAAGCAAGTTGGACTCATGAAACCATTTTATTATATCGGAGTCGCAAATCGCAATTGCAATATTGGCTCAATAATGGCAATATGACATTTTCCCAAATCGTGCAGCCCTACTAAGCATAGATTATAGATACCATCCCTTCGCTATGTTCTTTTCAATGTGAAGCGTTGCGTGCTGTGACTTGGTGTTGCTTCAAGTGCATCATTCTGCACACGGGATGCGCATGATTGCTTATAATACTTTGGGGAGACAAGGGGGCGTGGCCTAAGGGAATATCACTCGTGATGTTAAGTGATGTTACCCCGCCATCGCTGATACAACCTTTAGCAGTCATGTTTTTGCTTCTTGAGAGAGAGAGAAAGTGTGTGTGTGTGTGTGTGTGTGTGTGTGTGAGCAGTGGCGGTTCTAGGCGGGGGCCTGGGGGGGCCAGTGCCCCTGCGACAACAAGCTTGGACCCCCTTGTGGCCCCCCTAAATGTGGAGTCAGTGTGAAATATTTTTTTTATAGTGTGTCACGCATTGAGCATGACAGTCACTCGTTTCAGTCTTTTGTCTCACACTCCCGTCACACATTGTATTTCTCATGCGGAAAAACTATTAATAATATATTTAATATACGCAATTTCTCTGGCCGCGCCGCTCTCACGTGAGAATCAAGCGCGTCTCGCCTGGAGTTCAGCAGTCGACCCTGCTACGCATCAGCCAATCAAAAAAAGAGAAGTGCTACTTAATAGCCAATCAGAAAAGGGCACTATTGTATCTGGGTAAAATTTAACGCAACAACCAATGAAAAAAAGCATATCCTGGAATTGTTCATATGATTCTGTTACATCTTCCGAAAGTTTCTTCACCCGTCCCACAGATGAAACTAATCACTAGAGCTCCGAACATCACTTGGAGCACGGAGTAAGTCATGATCTCCTGTTTTAATGTTACAACAAATTCACAACTTGTTTGACAAAAACTATGACAACTTGACTGATGTAAGATGAATCTTTCCCGTAGCGTAAGCTAGCTTACGCAATGCTCGTTCCCTCATCTAGAGAGAACCGAGGTTACGTTAGGTAATCGATTCGTTTCCCATTTAATTAGGGGGGGGGGGGGGGGTTGCTGGTGTCTGCGTTTATGTGTGTGTGTGTGTGGCTGACTGTAGATTTTTTCTGCAAGTCCTTATCTTTTTGCATAACAATTTTGTATTTTTTTAAATGACAAAATATGCATATAACCCTAATCTTTTAAATGTATAGTTTGCTTTAAATAAAAGTAAGATAAATTGGTAAACTACAAATTGGTAATTGAAGCTGAATGAATTTAAAATTAATGTGCTATATTTCAATACATTTGCTTTCCTTAATATTGTAAAACACTAACCTCATTTATATGTGTGTGTGTGTGTGTGTTTGTATGTATATATATTTTGCAAAGCCCTCACTGATACAAGCTCTTCTGCACACTTCTCTTCGACAGTTAATGCGGAGGTTAAGTTTTTGCACGTCGTGCAGAATAACCCTCTTTATATATATATATATATATATATATACTTAAAAAAGCGGGGGTTAAGTTTTTGCACGTCGTGCAGAATAACACTAAAGGCACCATATATATACTTAAAAGTGGGGTTGTTAGTTTTATCTACAGTTACAAAAATCAGTATATACATTGTACTCCTCAAGCCGTACAACTTTCTAATACATAGTCATTAGCTCGGACCAAGAGGAAGTCAGATATTTTGGTCTGAATATGGTGAGCCTCTCTCTGAGCCTACGTCCCTGTATGGCAAGCCCTTTTAACATTTAAAAGCTAAGTTTGCCTGTCCGGAAGTCTTTCTGTCTAGTCGTTACACTTTGGATAGTTTGTATTATCATTTAAGATATCTGTAACATAATTGTGACTAGTCGAAATGACAGAGTATGGCAAGCCGTTTTAACATTTAATCATGAAAGGGCCAAAGCCTTCGGCACCGCCACCCGGGTGCCTTTAGGTAACTAAAGGAACCGGGGTTGCGGTGCCTCCGGCTTGGGCCCGCCATCGCTGCTCGCAGCTATATTTTTATTTTATTGTTCATATAGTGAAGACAATATAAAAAAAATAGCCATGAAACCTTAAAAACTATTTTTTTTTTTTTGCGCCATGGAACAAATTATAGTTTAATGAGACCAAAGATAGACTTATACACAAGACGAGTTATACGTCAAGGTTTATCCACTAGACTAGAGAGATCAGAGACGGCCGGCGGCAAACGTCAGAAGCACTAGCCGAGGATAAGCTGTTCCAGTCGGGGTTGATCTCGCTGAGTGTCCGCTGAAGGCTTGGATGTCAGAACTCCGAAAACGTCAGATGCATTTTACAATATAGGCGCTATCTTTATAAATAAAGTACAGATTTGAGATTTAAACAACCACATTCTCGCCTGAAACACTCTTAAAATTACATTTCATGACTCAATAACAGTAGTATTTTGATATTTTGCGGATTTTCTCCTCTCACATTGACGCTTGCTGGTTGGTGCGAGGTGCATTCTGGGTTACCTGGCTATCTCAAGTCCACACAAGTCACCTCTCGATGCATCCTCGGTAAACGGGGCGGATCAAGAACACATCCGGGGATTTGAAGTGGACTTGGCTAGATCCGAACTTTGAATTGGAACAGTACTTCGGCAGCGATGGGCTGTATGCACGCATAAGTTCCGCATTTGACGTAAGGATGCTCGTCCATTTCCGGTTGTGTAGATTAAAGCGGAGGAAAACCGGACAAAACGGGATTATGGCAGAGTCTTCAATATTTACCCAGACAGCAAACTGACATTGAATCAACGTGGAAACGACGTCTCTCATGACATTGAAACAACGTTGATTTGCTCATCGAATTAACGTTGAACCAACGTCAGACGCGGCATTCTTCAAAGCTAAATGAAAATCGAAAATTGGTTTGCTATCATAACGTTGAAACAATGTGTTGATTTCAAGTTGATTTTGCGTTAGTTTTGAAAGAATGACGCGTCTGACGTTGGTTCAACGTTAATTCGATGAGCAAAACAATGTCAGATCAACGTTGTTTCGATGTCATATTTCCACGTTGATTCAATGTCAGTTTGCTATCTGGGTACTGTCCTCCCGTCTTTGAAACGAAACGTACATACGTTTAGATGTAATTTTATATATAGTTATGTTTATTTAATATAATTTTAAAAAGAAGCATAAACACAACGAGGGGTGTCTGTTTTATCTGTTTTTGTGACTAACGTTTCATTAGTATAACCATGGAGTATAAAATTCAATATAAATTCTCAGTATTGCATTGGACTCTACGATCGGCGGAAGTTATCGAGCATCCTTAATCCTTCACCGGAAATAACGCCGTGCATAGAGCCCATTGATGACGTTTCACAAGTCCACAAGAACACAAGTACAGACAAGTACGCATATTGAGAAACGGCCATAGACGCCCTATTGGCCGCTGGAGCGTACGTCAACGGCGCCGCCATATTGGGGAGAGCAACTTTCCCATACCTCTCATACCGGGAATGGAGAAAAATGCCTGTTTTGTGCGCTGCTTGGGGCTGTAAAAATCGCCACACAACTGAAAACAGCTTTCGAGGAAGTACCTTTCACAAGCAAGACTGAACGTTTGTTTTTGGTTGTATTTGGTCATGATTTAATTAGTAAGTAACGTTTAGAGATTAAATACTACTGTTATTGTGTCACGCAATGTAGTTTTAATAGTTTTTCAGTCGACTATGTAGTTGTTTAAAGCTCAAATATGTGGTTTGTTTATAAAGATAGAGCCTATTTAAAAATTTGATCTGAAGTTTACGGAGTTGCTGCGCCCCCACCCAGCGCTCGTCTGTCGTGTCCCCCGCCTGGAACAGCCCTACCACGGCCAGTGCTTCTGACGGTTGCCGCTGGCTCGGATGTCTCTAGTCTAGAGGTTCAACATGAGATATAATTCGTATAATTTGTGTTTATCTTTGGTCTCATTAATCTATAAATGGTTCCCTGGTAAATAGTTTTGACTGAGGGCAAAGTAAAGTTTCATAACTTTATATTTAGGCTATTTTCAATCAATCAATCAATCAATCAATCAAGCTTTATTTCTATAGCACATTTAAAAAAACAAGGTTAACCAAAGTTTAACATTATATTTTAACATTATATGTTTGACTGAAGCTACTTCTGTTATAATGGCTAGCCTATTACTGATCAATAAAACTGAAATTTAACACAAAAAGCTAAATATTAAATATATTTTTTGTGTGTGTTTATTCTGTAGTTGAAATGTCTTATTCGATTGCTATTATTATAGAATTATTAATAAACTATTATCAATATTTTTACATGTAGGCTATTCATTACCATTTTATTTGCTGTATACTATTTGTTTATTTTATTGACTAAACTATTTACTAGTACTTTTCACTTTATGTTATAATTACTATTTGCATTGCACTGCATGCCCAGTTGTACCACAACCCATCAGTTATCAATGTTATTGCTAAAATCTGGTCAATCACATAAAATGCTTTTTCCAAAAATGAGCAAATGTAAATATCTCAGTATGGGGATCTTCACCATTCTTGTCCAAGAATGTTTTTATCCAGAAAAACGCAGCTCACCCGTTTACTTACATTTAATTACAATGCAGTCTTGACCTTCGCAAAATGGCGGACCCGTTGACGTATCGCAGCAACGTTCAAAAGCGTTCAAAAGCGGCCAATAGGGCGTCTATGTATATAAGTCTATGTCCACCGACTGCGCTGATCAAAAGCATGATGGGAAACGACTTGCTGACGACACTGCTTAATGCTCATTGGTTTAAAAAACAGTGATGTAGGTAAATTCCATATTCATAAAGCTAAATTCTCTAAATTAAGGCCATGTTTTAATTTTTTTTTTTTTCAAATTGAAACTGATATATATTGCGAGTCTCTTAAACGGGTTAAAAATAAGAAAGGTATGTCAGTAACTCAAATATACTCTAAAATTTTCAAGTGAAAATTAGGAAAATTTCTCTCACTTTATAGATGATGAAGTTTGTAAGCCTGTCTATTTAAACTAAACTTATTTTGATTTTTTTATTATTAATTTTATTCTGATGTTTATTTATTTGTCACTATATAATATTTGTTTCACGAATTGTAGTGCTTGTATGTTTGTAACTTGCATTCTAATAAAAAATAAAATAAATAATAAAAAAAACAACAGTGATGAATTGTTCTCTTTTAAAATGTTTGATTTTAAAACTGATATCATGTTTTATATGTATACATATGGGTGAATAAACTCTCTGACAGTGCCATATGGGTTATTATGTGATGTCATTTTTATTAAAAATAAATAAATAAAAACACGTCTGTATTAAATATAAAATGATTGATAAACACATATTTGGAATGTAGCCTAATTAAATAACAAGTACTTTGGGTGTCTTGTTCATTATATTTATTTTCATATAAAAGCAACAGAACTTAAATCACATCCAGTTTATTAGCAACACGTGCACAAGCGTGAATCCCGTGATATCAGACTTTGATCTCACAGGTGTCTGATTCACTGCGAGAACCGAGACTTGTCCGGCTTGAATGCGCTTTTTTCACTCCTCCTCTAACTGCAGCCGCCTACTCTCGACTACAATGCAGGCGAGGTGCATCTCAAACAAGTCTTATGGTTTGTACCCATGGCAAACCAGCTGGGTAGCTTTATGGCTCGTTTCCACTGAGTGGTACGGTAACGGTACGGTACAGTTCGGTACGCAATTATTTGCGTTTCCACTGTCAAAACTTGTGAATGGTACCAAAAAGCCGAACCGTACCACTTTTTGGGTACCCTTCCGTTGGGGTACCTAGCACAGTGACATGTATATGGCACAGTGAAAGGGTACTAAAAGGTGGAGCTAGACTCACTGCAGAACGGTGATTGGTGGACAGAGTATCGTCACTCGCGCGTGCTACAAGGGCATTAAAAGTATACAGTTGAAATATAATTCTACTGTTATTGTGTCACGAAATGTAGTTTTAAGAGTTTTTCAGGCGAGAAAGTAGTTTTTTAAAGCTCAAATCTGTGGTTTATTTTTAGATTTTATGATAATTTGACTGAGATCCATTCTAAGCGATCACCGGACGCTCGCGCTCGTGTCCCCCGCCTGGAACAGCCTTTCCTCAGCTAGTCGTTCTGATGTTTGCAGCTGACTCGGATTTCTTTGTAGTGGTTAAACATGGGATATGGTTCGTCTTGTATAAACCTAACAGGTGATATTTGGTCTCATGAATCTATAATTCGTTCCCTGGCCAGTTTTGGCAGAAGGCTACGTGAAGTTTCATATCTTTAAGCGCTGATTATATTTGACTGACTGAATTGTTTCTTGATGTTATATTTAAGCTTTACTGTATATCTTTTTGTACTTTTAACTTATACTTTTATAATGGCTATTATTGATAAAACTGAAATTCAACAAAAAGAGATAGTTTTGTCATTTTTTATTTTATTACAAGATCATCTGTAATGTTGTTTATTGCAACATTTGTACCAATGCGATATGCAAGACATTACATTACATATTGCCTGGAATATGTTTAATATTTTTTACATTTAAACGAAAAGAGGCAGGGTTGTTTTATATTTAGTTTTGTTATAAATATATAACATTATAGGCTACATGCAGAACATAATCAATAGGCTATGCGTTGCCTGAACCACATTTGTGTGCTTTAGAATGTTTAAAAATGTATTGAAATGAAATCGAAAAGAAGCAGAGTGGTGTTTAACATATTTCGTTTTATTGCCTAAAATGAACATACAGAGATACAGAGTCACAGAGCCAGAGCGAGCAGAGTGCCGCGTTCAAGAACGCGCTGTTCCATTAACAGAATTACTGGACTCGCGACTTTGCGTTGGCTTCTTGGAAACGCCTAATGCCAGCGCTTGTTTCTAGTGACATGCCGAGAAGCAAGAACAAGATCTGCTGTCTGTCATCCATTGTTGCCATCTATGTCACTTTCTTCGAGATACCCCTCGCTGCAGTTTCTTCACGCGAAAATGACGTCGATCGCTTCTTTCCAGCATACCACGCCTATCAAGTAAGGGCACTGTTGGCGGTGGAAACGCAAGCCTAATCATGGTGTACCCGACCCGACCCGTACTGTACTGTACCGTACCGTATAGCCCTCAGTGGAAACAAGCCATTAGTGACAGTTAACGGTCCTTCTCAGACGCAGCCTTGTGTTTTCTCTGTCCGTCGTCTGTCTAAAAGGTATTTTTAATTAGATTATTATAAATTAGTCACCATAACCACTACCCATCTTTAAATTATATGGAAATGTTACCTTTTAAAACGTTTGCTGAAGTTGTCCGCAATGTACCGCTGATAACCGTTATTGTAACGAACCACAGGGAACAGAGGAATCCATTTGCAGCTTTTCGAGACGAGGCAGACAGAGCAATGCAGACAAGACAGCAGGATAATCCAGTACACAGGCAGAGATCAGGGCAGGCAGCAATAATCGTAATCAGGAAACAGTCCGAGTTCAGGCCAGGCAGATATCAGTCAGAGTCAAAGAGTCCAAAAACCAGAATCAGGGTATAACGCTCAGAAATGATCACCAGGGCAAATCAAGGCTTCGCACTGGTGTGGTGTGTGAGGGTGTCTTTTATGGGTGTGTAAATGCAGTGCAGGTGTGAGACGCAATCAGTCCCAGGTATGAGGCATGATGGGAATTTGAGTTTAAAGCCAATGATCAATATTCAATATATGTGATGATCAATGATCAATATACTGTATATGAAAATGAGACAACGTTACATTTCACATATTGATAAAATCATAACTGAATATGTTCATTTTGTTGTTTTAGGTAACGTTAGACGCCAAAGGGGGAGAATTGCCATCGGATTAATCCCACATCAGAGGGTTGTTCCATAAAACAAGATTAGAAAATAAGCCAGGCTTATTTTGGTTAGTCAAACTTATTGTCGGTGAATTCTGTTTCAGAAAGCAAACTTAAAATAGTTCAAACTCAGTTACCCTGGAAACTTATGCTGGGAAACTAGCCTGGTCCGGGGCAGGCTAACTGTCAGGCTAAGTCTGAGTTCAGGCTTAACGAGCATTCAATTTATACTCACCTGCTGGTATTTCGATGTCATTTTATTTTACTTAACCACTATTAATGCATCTTTTTTTTTAAAAATAAATAAGGAAATGTACTTTACTAATAAATGTAAGAAATCATATGGTATAAATGCATTTGAACAAATGAATAAATGTTCAAAACTTGTGTATTTAATTGGTGAGTTTGTTTAATGAGTTTGGTAATTAATGAAGTATATAAATAGGGAGCTGAACTCGTTTCCAAACTTAACCATGGCGTGTCCTTTCATAGATGAGGTGTTGGATGAGGGAGCTATAGTCTTCATTTCAAAGAGAGAGAACTTTCAGAGACAGGTCAGACCCATTGGCATTAAATGACAGCTAACTATATGAACGATATAGGTTCTCAAGAGATGGGATTGCATATATTTGTAGATTACCAAGCCCACACATATACAAATAATTATTTTGTTTAATATGGTCTAAACCATGACTGTGTAGCCTTTAAAATTTTCCACTGGTCCCTCAACTTTCTCCTTAGTTGAACAAACACACAGAAGTCAAAGTATTTAATGTGATTTGTCTTTATTCAGAGTGAATCTGCCTGTTAGGGGTGAAAACACACAAATAAATGTTGTGAATGATCAAAAAGATAATGTTTTTTTTTTTCTTTTCCTTTAAAAAAAAGGTAGTTCTACTTGCATTTTTTGTAGCTGTTGAATTTCCAGCTCCAACTTCCTCATCTTTAGTTTTTTATACTCAATGTCGATATCAGTTGCTTCCATTTATTTAAGGCAGTATCGTTTATACTCTCCTTTTATGTTTTCTGGGTTATGTAGCAACATTTAAGTTATTTCATTACTCTTGTCACATTGTTTTAATTTCTTAATACTCTAGAACAGAACTCTAGGACAGTGTCAGCATCCTGAAAACACATTATGATCATTTTATCACACAAGTACACTTTTTAATATTCAATACAGTATAGCCTGGATGGAGTACCCCCTCCTTGAACATACAGACAGTCTCCTCATCCTCCTCAACTGATGGGCCTTCTCAAACTCAGTTAAACTCATTAGCTTACATAACTGATTTAAAAGGTCTCATACTCACAGGCAACATGATGTCTGGTGGATCCATAAAGCATACAGAATCTTGATAGAACATTTTTTTTTTTTTTTTTACCAAAATGCACCATTACAATAGCACAAGTACCACATGACATTACTGCTATGATGTACTTAGGCCTACAATGTAAAATACACACACACACACACACGCACGCACGCACGCACGCACGCACGCACGCACGCACGCACGCACACACACACACACACACACACACACACACACACACACACACACACACACACACACACACACACACACACACACACACACACACACACACACACACACACTTTTATATACTCACTCCTTATACTACATGATATGATTTAGATGATGCCCCCACCCCCTCCCTCCCCTCCCTCAGTCTTCTTTTTGCTCGCTTCAATAAAGAAAATAATAAAAAAAAAAAAAAAAAAAACCCTGAATAGTTGTAACTTCAAGCTGGCATTGATTACATATACCATAAGATTTACTTACCATTCTACGGAGGCGTATTGCATTCACTTGAAGAAAAAAAAATTTACTCTGTTTTTCCGAATTAACGAGTTAATTTTTCATGAGAAAAAAAATTGCTCTGTTTTTCTGAATTAACGAGTTAATTTTTCATGAGAAAAAATTTTTTTGCTCTGTTTTTCTGAATTAACGAGTTAATTTTTCATGAGAAAAAAAAGTTTTTGCTCTGTTTTTCTGAGTTAACGACTTAATTTTTCACGAGAAAAAAAGTTTTTGCTCTGTTTTTCTGAATTAACGAGTTAATTTTTCATGGAAAAAAAAAATATTTTGTTCTGTTTTTCTGAATTAACGAGTTAATTTTTCATGAAAAAAAAGTTTTTGCTCTGTTTTTCTGAATTAACGAGATCGCTCAAAATCCTGCGAGAAAGCTCTCACCTGCAGGAAGAAACGTCGATAATCAGCCTGACCCTCCAACAACAACAACAATCAGGCCTATATGGGTTCAATGCAGGTAAGATAACTATTATAGTTACTATATTATTATAGTTAAGCCAAATGATATCTGCTACTGTTCGCGTGACATGTAAAACGAGGTTAAAATAGCTTTTTATAAACACTTGACCGCAGTATGTAACTTAGGCTAACGTTAATGTTACGGGCATATTTTTTACTTACTCGTTAACTTCAGTTAAACCATCCATTGCAGTTGGTAGGCTAATTTATGTAATGTAAGCTACCATTTGTACCGTTAGTCAGCAAAAGGAACCTTAACTTTTAAGGTCGAGGGGATAATTACGTTTGATTTTTTGGAGGAATGTTACGTTAACAAACCACTCTTTTTTTAGTGACTTTATAGTGCTTAATTTGTAAATTAAGATCTCCTCGAACACAGGGGAGGGAAAAGTCACATCAGAAATCTCTAGTGCATGCATGCAGCACGTTGGACATCGTGACATTACATAACAGAAAACAATCAGAACTTTGCCAGTTTCAGAGCCTGCAATGCATGATACTATTTTGATTGTTTTGCAGGGCGTTTACTATAGTGTTCAGCGTGCTACACCAGTAATAATGTTGAATATATTCTGACAGTGCTTTCTTTACTGTTTCTTTACTAAATTTGTTTGTGGTGCAACACATACACATAAATGCTGCATTTTTCCGACATTTGTTTAGGGCCAGCTATGGCTACGTCTTCAAATACCCCCCTCCCACAAGATGATGATCTGTGGATGTTTCTTCAGAGTCGAGGGATTCCGGAGGAAAATATTCAGAAAATGCAGCAAGATCATGTAGGTGACAGCATATTAATTCCTGCAATTTATTATTTTATATTGTTTTACATGTTACTGAATCTCATCAGATTATACAACTAATTATCATAAAGTGTAACCCTATTACATTTAGTGCCAGTGCTTCTGATTTCTTTTTTATGCCAAGTACACCTGCCTCTCCCAACAATGTATTCATGTCTTTCCTAGGTCAATTCAATTTTGGTCTCTACCCTACATTAATAAGTAACAGTAGTTAGACTGTAACACTCAGTACCATAACCATTATACATTTAGGCGTACTGACTTATATGCAGGGCCGTGCACAGATATTTTTAGGGGCAGTGGCTTAAACCAAAAAAGGCAAGGGAATAATCCATCAGCTGGAAGTTAAATCCTCGCTAGAATCACCATCGTAGCAGAACTTTACCTGCTGTTAGCATCCCATTGACTCACATTCATTTTGGCGTCATTTTGACAGCGAATAACTTTACCATTTTTACAATAACCATTTGTCCATTATTTATTTCTAAAGAAACACGACAAAAAAATATTTTTGTAAAAATAGGCTAAAGATTGTGTCATAACCATGGGACTTTCTGTCGCACAATAAAGACATTGCCATATAGACAGGAGGAGAAGCTCACAGACAATCTTTCACTGTCTATGAGTTAATCAGGGGGACATGGAGGCATAAAGTCAAGGGAGAAGCCCATAGATAGAGAGTCCATAACGGCACAAAATATTTCAACAGTGTTTTTGAGGAATTAGGTGATTCAGATTTGTCTCAGCACCGCTAATAGAAGATTTACAACTGTCAGACTGTCGTCACGATCAGATAGGAAGTGCAATAATCGGGCTTCAGTCTTCTCTACTGAAATCAATGGGGTCGCTGTGTTCATTTCTTTTATTGTCTATGGTGAAATCAACGTATAAGAAGTTTGACTGGAAAGATCATCTTAATATAGAGAATTAATAACGAGCCTTTTATAATCATGCACTATTGTAGTCCTAACAATTAGGATTTAGTGCTCAATTTTACCAATTTATGTTGTTATAATTACTCTTCCAATTATTAAATAATTAAATGCCTTTTCACACTCTAGCATATTTATATACTGTCAGCAAGTTTAACTGTCTAATTTGTTTGATGATCAGTGGGCTCTCCCTCACTCTGTAAGCTGCCTCATCTTAAATGGAAGTAATGGACATTTAATTTATCATACAGTATAAATTGAAATGATATACAGTAGGTTACAACAGTTCTAAAGTCACACTGGGGTAAAATGCGCATTTGACTTAATTCTCTTTTAGACCACTCGATGGCACAAATCAGTACTTTTCTTCATAAATGCTTTTAATGATGGACTTGGAAAGGGAATCCTCTGGTGGGTTAGGGAGGGGGGGTGAGAGGGGCACCTCAGCTGATGAGGTCAGAAGGGCAGTGGCTCTAGCCACCAGGCCACCCTGTGCACGGCCCTGCTTATATGTTTGAATAATAAATATATTCACAAAATAAAATATTGTGCCCTTACAACTACTGCTTTCCATTTTGTTGTGATTTGATATCGTTTTAAAGGAACACTCCACCGTTTTTAAATTTTTTTTTAAACGGGCTTTATGCACAGCTGCACTACTTCGTGAACTTCAGCCAGCTCCTTGTTTCCTGTCTGCCATTATTGGCTAAATTGATTAATCCAGGTGTGCCTGACCTCAGTAGTCACGGCAACAATAATCAGACACACCTGAATTAATCAATTTGGCCAATAATGGCAGACAGGAAACAAGGAGCTGGCTTAAGTTCAGAAAGTAGTGCAGCTGTGCATAAAGCCAATTGGGGTTATTCACTAGCCTGGGTTTCCCCATGCTGCCTTTCCGCAGCGCGATTTTATTCACGCTGCCAGGCAGCCTGGACACCATGAACCAAATTCTCCCCTGAAATAGGGAACCAATCACAGAACGGGGAGGGAGCACAGGCGCATTTGATAGACATTCGTAGCACCCAATAATACGGCTCTGGGCATTCGTAAACCATGCCTCAAATACGAGAAAATTAACATGTGGTTTCCAGACTACGTCTCATTCTAAAGAATACGTGGTCTGGCGTTAGCCAGGCTAGTTATTCACCATCTCCCCTACATTTAGATAGGTGGGCAAATGCATTTTTGTCTCAGTGCATGCAATGTCTTGGTTTGGCTGCGCTGCTGCTAGCTTAGCTTAGCATAATGAATGGAATCCTATGTTGTCCGGTAGCATGTTGTGAGTAAAAGTGATCAAAAAATACTTCTTTTGGCCTGCTTCTTCACAACGAGTAGAATAGCAATGCAGATTAACACTAGGCAATTTCCTGGGCAGAGATTGATTTGGGACTATATTGGAGTAAAGCACAGGTGAAGCACTGCTTCACGGCTAAAGTAATGATTATGCATGAAACATTTGAATTGTTTATTAATAAACTAGTTTTTTCAGTCAGTGGCTACAAACATAAAGTTCATGATGCAGACTCACAATCTCCGCAGTAGTGAACGGCCTATAGAGAGAAATGCATACTTCATATGATCTAGCTACGCAGAGAGTAGCCAATTTCTACTTCACACACCAGAGCATGTGAGCAAAGTGGAGCAGTGTGATGCTTAAATATAAGTAAAACAAACTTAAACATAGCCTACGTTTTATATATATTTATGTTTAAATAATATAATGTTATTTTTTAAATTTCATCTATGTTGATTAAATGAAAAGGAAACTGAATGAGATGAGTAAGATATAGGCTAGGATCGTAGAATACCAATATATCTGAAAACATTTGGAATGGGTCATTTTGACCACTTATTACATTTTGTTTTATAGAAAGCCTTTCTTTAAATTGAATTTTGTTTTGGATAAATTGTATCTTAATTTTAATCAATGTTTCATCAGCAAATTTGCCTGGATTAATAAATAAGAAGCAAATATAGTAGACAATATAATCAGGACACAGAGATGCCGGTGCGTGAACTGGAGTGTGTCTCATAAATGAACCGAAAATCAGCATATAATCTACTTGTCTCACAGACCTGAGAAGTATATAGAAAGCTTGAAATGTCTACTTTTAATTAAAAAAAAAAAACAATAAAAAAAACAACAACTAAAAACTCAAAGAAATTGGCTACTTTCTGCATAGCTATATGAAGTATGAATTTCTCTCTATAGGCCGTTCACTACTGCGAAGATTGCGAGTCTGCATCGTCAACTTTATCTTTGTAGCCACTGACTGAAAAAACTAGTTTATTAATAAACAATTCAAATGTTTCATGCATAATCATTACTTTAGCCGTTCTTTATGGCAAGCTTTATTTCAGGTGTTGTGTGATATCTCTACGCCTATGAAGCGGTGCTTCACCTGTGCTTTACCCCAATATAGTCCCAAATCAATCTCTGCCCAGGAAATTGCCTAGTGTTAACCTGCATTGCTATTTCTACTCGTTGTGAAGAAGCAGGCCAAAAGAAGTATTTTTAATCACTTTTACTCACAACATGCTACCTGAAAACATAGGATTCCATTCATTTTGCTAAGCTAAGCTAGCGGCGGCGCTGCCAAACTAAGACAATGCATGCACTGAGACAAAAATGCATTTGCCCACCTATCTAAATGGAGGGGAGACGGTGAATAACCCCAGAAAGAAAGAAAACGGTAGAGTGTTCCTTTAAAAGGATGGAGTAATGTTTAGATGCCAGCACAGGCCTTGGTTGGGAGCTGAAGTATGGAATCAATAGGCTATGGAATAGCAATAGTATGGAGTACATAATAGCAGTAATATATGGGAGAAGTGCTTTTCTTGTAATTGAGGTAAATGTTTATATAATTAAAGAGGAATACATGAAAGTAATCAGTCCCCTGTCTAACTTTGATGTCAAGGATTTTCACTGTTAATACACTGTATTTTCAGCATCAGTATGTCACTCAGACTTAATGGTTACAATTTTTTTAGATGGCAGTTTTTGTTTTACTTATTTTTGTTTACTTTTGTTTTACTTGTTTTACTAAATTACTTAATATTTTAGCTCCTTTTTCTTTCCATGTGAAAAAAAATGGACAAGCAAGTTAAGAAAAATAGAAATAATTTTTAGAGTTTAGAGAGAATTTAGAGTTGTAGCTTCTGCTAAGAAATGAGTTTTTACTTATCTCTTAGATTTAAGATAGCCAAAATGTCTTACTGTATTGTTTTGTTTTCATTACAGATTGACAGCTTGGTAATTGGAGAAATAGATGATGCCACTATGTCTGCTTACATTCCAGCATATGGTGATAGGATTGCTGCAAGACGTTTCTGTATGGAAAAACAGAGAAAAGGTGGTGATGATCTAAGAAGACTGTCCTTATTTGAAAAACTTAGAAAAAAGATGGGCACATTGACAAGCAGTAAAGACAAAGAACATGATCATGATTTTGAGCAGGAGCATTCTATGCAGTCAACAAAGATGCATCTGAGAAATAACAAAAGGGCCGTGAAGATGACAAGGAGAATAGAACTAGGATGGATACACGACAAGAAACAAGTGAGAAAACGCAATGGTGGAGGAACCAGAGTTCTTGATATTTCCAAGAAAGCCACAAAAAAAGACATTTTATCACAAGCTAAAAAGCTATTTTTCCCCAATGAGAAGTCGAGAAAGGGAAAGTGGGAAGAGTTCACTCACAACATTGTTGACTTTCAGGAAGCATACCTTGACGAGGATGTTAGTGTGGGAGAGCTCTATGAGACACATAAATTGGGGATTTTAAGATTTTACTTGTTCACAGAGCACCTTACAAATGGAGATGAAGTGTTCACAGATGAAGAGATGACAGAAGGAACTGATGAACAGACAGATGCAGCGAGGCTAAATGAGCAACCGAAAAACACAACAGAAGATAATGAGCAGCTGACACAAAAATCACATGACGGTGAACAACAGACACACACTGTGGAAGCTTTTGTCTCTACTGCTGTAGAGACTGTCGATCTCACATCTTTGTGTGATACATCAGAGATCATTTTTGGCCCTTTGCAAGGTGGACCATTTTTAGAAGATCTTGATGACACAATCTTCCATGAGCCTATAGAAGAGGCACAGGTAAACGTCAATTCCCACAGCTCAACTCCTGTCCATTTTGACACAGTGCCTGCAGGCCCATTAAGTCCTACTTATGAACTTTTGCATGTGACAGTGAAACTGCACAGAGTCAATCTCTTGGAGGAACTGATTACCCAATTCAAGGATGATGCGATGATGTCCTACACTGTGAAATACAGCTTTATTCATGAAATGGGGGCAGATGCGGCTGGCGTGTCCAGGGATGTATATGCTGCCTTCTGGACAGAGTTTTTAGACTGTGCAGCAGAGGGTGCAGATGTGAGGGTGCCATCCCTATCCCCAAAATGGCAAGAGGAAGAATGGAAATCTGTTGGTAGGATAATGGTCAAGGGATTAAAGGACCATGGATATTTTCCTTCTCGGCTGGCTCAAGCTTTTACAGCTGCAATCACATTTGGTGAACACACTGTCTCTCCCGATTTACTGTTTGACTCTCTAATGTTGTATCTTAGTAAGTCTGAGCGTGATCTCTTGTCCACTGCTTTGCAAGACGCCCTTGATGGTGATGATGAAGATGAGCTTCTTGATCTTATGGATCGCATGGGAGTAAGAACAGTACCAACACAAGAGAACTTGAAAGCTGTGCTTCTCCAAGTGGCCCACAAGCAAATAATCCAGCAGCCGAAATATGCACTGGATAACATTGCAGCAGTCGCACAATCAACTCTCAGGGAGTTCTTCCCAGTGTGCTGGATATACAGAAGTTGTATGAGGATCTTAAACCATCAACACGAAAAGTAATAAAATTGATCACAGCCTCTCCAGCTACTTCAGCAGAGAACCAAAGTTTGAGATTTTTACATCAGTACATCAGGGGATTGGATGAGATAGGCCTCCGGAAGATGTTGAGATTTGTGACAGGGTCTGATGTCATCTGCGTTAAAGACATTCAAGTCATATTCACCCCTTTGGAAGGGTTATCAAGGCGGCCTATTGCACATACGTGTGGCCCAACTTTAGAGCTGCCATCAACTTACAACAGTTATCCTGACCTCCGAGCTGAAATGGAGGCTATACTGTCCAGCAACTTCTATGCAATGGACATTGCATAGAAGTGTCTCACTCACTCACATGTACTCTTCCCTCTTGCCCAGTTATATCCTTATCAGTGCCAGCTGTTTACCTTTAGATAGTGTGTGAATGTGAGACAGAGCACATAGGGGAAGTAATTCACTTAGGTGGTGCATTATGAGCGCAGGTTGATTAATTTTATTTTATTTTATGTTTTTCATTTTCAGTTTTATCCAGAATGTCATTACCGTACTGTGGAAACATGGTTACTGGCTGATGAACATTTTGTTGATGCACTCTGATTATATCCAGCCCATAGAAACATTTACACATGATAACAAGATACAATAATCTGTTTATTTTTTTGCTAATGATACGGCACCATTCAAATGCCATTTAGTTTGCCCTGTTTGTTGTGGGCCCAAAGTGTGTCAAAGCACATTTGGACATGCTGAATAGTTCCACCATGAGGACAAAAGTTCCATTTTGACAATGGCCAAATGTTTTGCAAAGTTCCATATGCAGTTGCTGTTATTACCAGACTTAAACTGCCTGTAGTAACATATTGAGTGGCTGAACATTTTGTTAATATACTTTAAGGTGCACTTAACCACAAAACAATTGTAAGTCTTTTACACAAAGTTATAAGTGCATGTGAATACATTTTAATTTTTAAGTGATTTATTAGAGACATGTACCAATGTTTTAAATGTACTTTTATGTAAGCCATCATTTCTGTTAGCAGTTTAGGAGCATACTTTTTCTGACAATTTAAAAGAAATGTTCTTGTAAAGTTGCATTTTCATTGAGAAATTATAATTAACTTGGACCCTGAGGTAATGTCAGGTCATGTTAAATCTTAATATTATTGGCAGTGACTGGAAATCTGTTCTAACATGCAGTACTGTACATTAGAAGGTGTTCTGCTTTTTACAAATAAAAAGCACAGGTTTCTCTCTGGTTTTGTACAGATTTTTTTCAAACAAATCAGTCTTTACTGCTGTTAAAGGGTTAGTTCACCCAAAAATGAAAATTCTGTCAGTATTTACTCACCCTCAAGTTGTTCCAAACCTCTATGTGTTTATTTGTTCTGCTGAACACAAAGGAAGATATTTGGAAGAATGCTTCAAAACAACTTGAGGGTGAGTAAATACTGACAGAATTTTCATTTTTGGGTGAACTAAACCTTTAACACACATGGATCTTGTCTCACACAGTAGAATTACTGAGTTTTGACAAATGCACTGCAGTTCCTGCATTCACCGGCACTCTTTAGACAACATATTTAAACCGTCATACATTACCAAGTTAACCAAATAGGCCTATTTCCTACATACTGTACACAGTAAATCACACTGGGGAGAAAAAATGTTGTACTGCACTGGTTTACCATTTATTTATATGATGCCAAATAATTGTGTAAAAGCACATACACACGATAACAACATACAATAATATGTTTGATTTAAAGGCCATTCAAACATCATGGTTGCCCTGATTACAATGAGCCCAAAGTGTGTCTGACCACTTCTGGTGATACAAAATAGTTCCTTCATAAGGACATATGTGCCAATTTTGACAACATTTGATACCTTTCATTTGCAGTTACAGGATTGTTCCCAGTTGTGTGGTTTAGATGTATTTTTTACATAATGATGAATAAAAAGAGATGAAATGGAGCTCATTTGGAAAATGTCAATTATGAAAGAGTTGTCTATTATTGATTGCTTAAACACAGTCTTTCTGTCCAAACTGAAATTCTGTTGTTGTTTTTGGCTATGAGTGGGTGCTCACATTCAGTCATTTGATCCAGTATAACAACTTATGATTATTAAATTTGGGTACGTATGTAAGCACGTAAGAACAAGTAAAGATCAATGGCTTCCTCTGGAGAGGTTGGTGGGTGAAGACTGTTTTCTGCCATTGCAAGACAACAAATGTCAAACACTGTATTATCACAGGGATATGGTCCTCTCTCACGACATTCCTCCCTACAAGCCTGTATCTTCTGTTGGGATGCCTCTTTAAGGTACTCCCTAGCACCAAAAAGTTGGGGAAGAGTGTACATCATCAATGGACGTCCATGTGGAGACACAGCATTTCTAGATGGGCGAATTCTGTGAGTGTTCCAGAGGTGAACAACATCCTGTAGTTCTCTCTAAATGTAAAGAAAAAGAGTGGAAAAGTAAAAAATAATTAGTCCACACTGTTGCAATACCACCTGCAGGCAAAAATAAATGTAGTTTTTCAAACAGTTTCATGCATGTTAAATTCTATATTTGAAATCAATACATCTCTGCATGTTAAGATTTGTGTTATATAATCAGGGTCAGATAGTAAGTCATCCCTCTCTCACATACTGTGTCCCACTAATGCAGAGAAACTATTTTCTTTCACCAAAATGTACATAAAAGTACTAGAATGTAATGAATAAAAGTAGGGTACCGGTACTCATAGTGTGGTAAATTTTCCTAGTCAGTGTTTTACTATTATGATGTTTTGGGTTAATATTAATAGCAGTTTCATCAATATAACAGGATTAATTTTACAGCTGTATTAATGTTTGTGTTGCATTTTATTGTTAAAGATGTAGGCTGCTGCTAATTGACTTTATGCACAGCTGCACTACTTCCTGAACTTAAGCCAGCTCCTTGTTTCCTGTCTGCCATTATTGGTCAAACTTGACTAATTCAGGTGTGACTGACCTCAGTAGTCACGGCAACAATAATCAGACACACCTGAATTAATCAAGTTTGGCCAATAATAGCAGACAGGAAACAAGGAGCTGGCTGAAGTTCAGGAAGTAGAGCAGCTGTGCATAAAGCCAATTCTAATCCACTTATCTCTTAAAAAGTCAACTATATGTAGGAAAAATTGTGATCTACAAATTAATTTAATAATCGAATTAACCCCAAACTTAAATGGTTGTAATTCAAGAATGCTTTTGAATATATACCAAAATTTGGTCTTGTTTTAAAGAAAACACTCAGCAGATTATTGCTGAAGTGAAAACACTTCAAAAAATAAAAGTATGAAAAGCTATGGAAGTTTAAATTTACATTAAATTATACTGTACTATATATTTTCTATTTTAAATAAAATATTTATTTTACCAAATATTATTTAATTATTTACAAAATATTTTTTGAGGTGCACTCTTGTCATAAATTCATCAATTACTCTTCCTACATAATTTGAAACACAAAACAGGGGTAGAATATGTATTTAGAAGTCTTAGACCTTTCCAGCGATATATAATATAATAATTAGATTAGGGTTTAAAAGAAATATAGAAGTAAAGTTAGGCCGTCCCGCTAGAAGGACGGTGACAGTTTTAAATAACTAAAGGTTATCGCCCATTTGCTTCTGTTATGGAACAGCTGTTAGACCAATGAAATTAGAATTATGCTGCATGTCAACATTTTGGCGTATGGGCAAAATCTGTAGTAGCTGAATAACATAACACAATTTACATGTCTAAAGCGCATTTCTTACCTCTATTATTTCAAGACATGTGAACTGTATTAGACTTTTGTCTAGGAAGTCACCGGTGAAGTCGTCAGAATCTTTTAGATCTTGAAATAGGTTGATCCAGAACTGTGCATGCTGCTTCCTCAAAAATCCCCACCACTGCTCTATCCGTTGGTTATGATTGCTTGAGCCATACAAATAGCAATTTCTCGAAAAATCATCCGTATGATCATGTCTTATGAACATCTGCATCTGTTCAATGTAACAGTTTTCTGTCCCCAAGTCTGAGCGAATTCGGGTGGCTGTCCCATTCCTTGATAACACCGCATCAATAAAGTATCCAGCGATGACCTTGGGATCACTACTTGTAGAGAATGCATGTAGCCATATCACCATTCGTGAAAACCCGTCGATTGCACCATTGATGCAGATCCCATATGGTTTGAGTTTATCGTATGAATCAACATGCCATAAAAAATTCGGGCCTGGATTATGATACAAACGTCGCCGAAGACGATTCCGGCGCCTCAGTTGCACTCCATGGGGATCCAGTATTTTCAACAATTGCCTGATTGTCTCTTGTGTCACCACGTAGCCAGCCTGAATGCATTTCAGATGCATCATCTTGTATCCGTGAAGCATACCATATCGGTTCAGCTGATCCTGGAGAAACACAGCAATGTCCAGCAGATCCGAATGTTCTTTTCGTCTGAACAGGCGCAAAGTCTTGAGGTGTCTGCGCAAAGTTGACGTACTAATAACAATGCCATTTATATTACTTAAAGACAGCAGTATCTCCCAATGCCTCAAACCCAAAGTAAAATAAAATCGGATTAAACTAGAAAGGTGCGTAGTCGAAGGCATGTTTCCTCCATGCAATCCAGCTAAAATAGAGATCCTGGCAGGATTTTGAAGGAGTTCATTAATTCAGAAAAATAGAGCAAAAACTTTTTTTCCGTGAAAAATTAACTCGTTAATTCAGAAAAACAGAGCAAAACTTTTTTTTTCTCATGAAAAATTAACTCGTTAATTCAGAAAAACAGAGCAAAAACTTTTTTTTCTCATGAAAAATTAACTCGTTAATTCAGAAAAACAGAGCAAAAACTTTTTTTCTCGTGAAAAATTAACTCGTTAATTCAGAAAAACAGAGCAAAAACTTTTTTTTCTCATGAAAAATTAACTCGTTAATTCAGAAAAACAGAGCAAAAAAATTTTTTCTCATGAAAAATTAACTCGTTAATTCAGAAAAACAGAGCAATTTTTTTTTCTCATGAAAAATTAACTCGTTAATTCGGAAAAACAGAGTAGATTTTTTTTTCTTCAAGTGAATGCAATACGCCTCCGTACTAAGTGAATGCAATACGCCTCCGTACCATTCAGACTATATTTTTATATTTTATTTTCACCTGCTGCCAGGTTCTTTTTCCTTCACTTAAGTTGCTGCTGCGTGAAAGCAATTAACGTTACTGTTATTCACACACAAATTTTGCAATGTATTGTGACGCACATTAAATGTTTAAGTATTTTAAATAGTTTACACCGCTACTTACGCATTGAGACGATCAGCAATTTCCTGCCAAACTTTCTCTCTTGCTTTATTTATTGCCGCTAAAATCTCCACAACCGGAAATGGACGAGCATCCTTGCGTCAAATGCGGAACTTATGCGTGCATATAGCCCATAGCAAACGCTGTTCCGTTGCCGTGAACATCGCTGCTCTATCTTTTCCTTTTGTTGCCATGGTAGCCCACAGTAAATCGATTGACCCATGCTCGACTTTTCAGGACTTTTAAAGAATGGCGTGCACGCGCAATTATCTAGACTATTTAAACCTGACTCAAATTAGTAAGATCATATGATCCTCAATTTACTGTTATGGAACCAATTTAAGCGCGGATGTTTAGCTCGGCTCATTCAAGTCAGGTTTTGGACTTTAATCCCCGCTTTTAAGCGACTTTTATGAAACAGCCCCCAGGTGTTCTGTTTAGGTGGCATTTGCACATAGTTACGTAATGCCATCTAGTGGAGAAAAGCTATTTATTTATTATAAAACTGTAGGCCTATTTTAATTCTAATAGCCTTTTCTAGTACATGTTTTGATCATAAGTCAGTGTAAAGCTTATCACATCCCATACACACAAGCTATCTGTTTGTTTCTGGTGTTTGGGTTTTTTCCTCTGTGCTAATAAGACCACAATAATGTTATTATAAAGTTATTAATATGCTGTAATGTGTTTAGCCTGTCTTTTCTGATTTTTCCAATTTTAATGTTATATAGGCTATCCATTCTTGGAATATTCCTAAATTAAATTGATTTCCCATTTTAAACACTCTCTTTCTATTACTTGACAACAGTATGTAGGCTACATTTTGCTTGTGTTATCATCACATTACAAATGTTCTGCTTAGATCCTTATGTTTGTGTTGTTCACTCCAGATTCCACGTAGAGTGATGTCAGATATGAATCTGTATGCAGAAAATATGTCCTCATGGTCAGAGCATAAATGGAGTTGGCATGGCAACAACTCTTGATCAATATAATTTTTTTATACTTGATCAAAAGAAAAATCATTTGCCATCTCCAGTACCCATGCGTGCCAGCACTGAGCTTATTAGAGAATATTTACAGCATAATTTAATTTCTAGCCTATGTTTCCAGTCTTTCCACTAATATTATATGACTGTGTTTAAATATAGCAAGAGTATAACGAGAGATACTCTGGTCTTCCTCCTTTACATTAAGTTTCATCTGATTTAATTGTCCCTTTGCTTATTTTTTGGTGCTTTATATGACATTCTAACAGAATCAGAAAAAAAACACTTCTTTCAAAACACTACATGGCCATGGCGTGAGATTTTCTCACTCAAACCACTTCCTGCTGCTGCTTCTGGTTGCTTCTGGTTGAGGGAAATACTGCCCATAACTGCTGGTCCAAGGATAATTTTTCAAAGGATTTTACAAAGGATAATTGTTGATGCTTTAAAGGGCACCTATTATGGAAAATTCACTTTTACATGGTGTTTGAACATAAATGTGTGTTGGCAGTGTGTGAGCAAAACCACCCTAGAATGATAAAAATCAGGCACGGCAAAGATACGCAGTACTCATTCCCTCTTCTAGTGATACCGAGGTTACGTCAGTAACCGAGTACGTTCTCTTACGAGAGGTTCTCTCATACTGCGTAATATTTTACGCTAGGGGAACACAGTGTAAAACGCTGTGTGCTGGGATCCAACACCAAAGTCCCAAGGCCAGGTGCCCGGGGCTCATTTAGTGCACAATCACCAGGGACTCACAAAGACTCTGAGAAGAGAGGCTAGAAGTCAGTCCCAATAAGTTAGCGTCCTAAGGGAGCTAATCACATTAAGCATATCATTGTTTCACACAGTCAGGATGAAAATGTTCGGCCTGAACTGGGTGACGGTATGGGTCTTACTTTTGCCAAAGGAGTAATTTTATCGATCAGTGAGTGGTGCTCAAGCGGTTGCAGTATTCTGAGCTGAAGCAATGGGGCAGACAATACTGATTTTAGACCGAAAGTAGTTTAGCCTGTAAAGCGAGAACCTCTAGGTTATAAAACCATATAAATGTAGACAAGGAGGCCCAGCCTGCCGCCATACATATCCATATATCCTGCAAGGGAATCCCGCTAGGCCAAGCCCACGACGAGGCCATGCCTCTTGTGGAGTGCGCTCTAACACCTAAAGGACACTTCAAGCCTTTAGACATGTTAGCCAGCGCTATGGCATCAACTATCCATCTGGATACGCTCTGTTTCGATGCAGCTAGTCCCTTAGCATGTCCGCTGAACGAAATGAAGAGCTACTCAGTCTGTCTGAAAACAATGCCCTGACTGGGCATAGGAAGCTCGCGTGGACAGAGAAATAACCTGAGCCCTGAACGGTGTGTTGAGGGATTTAGGCATATATCAGTGTCTTGGTTTGAGTATGACTTTCGAGTAATTTGGCCCAAATTCCATACAACTCGCTTACTGAGAGCGCTTGTAAATCTACTATGCGCTTCACTGAAGCAAGAGCCATTTTCTTGAATGACCAATGTTTTATGTCCGACAAGTGGATTGGCTCGAACGGGATACTTTCATGGCTTCCAAAACCATGGAAAGGTCGCACATTGGGACTGAGGGGGTCTGGGAGGACCCAGCCTCTTAGCCCCTTTAAGGAAGCGGATGACCAGAGAGTTCTTCCTCAGTGAGTGGCCAGTTGAGGATTTTGTAAATGCAGCTATGGCCGCCACGTAAACTTGAGTGTGGATGGGGTTCTGCCCTTATCCAGTAGCTCTTGAAGGAAGGTGAGAACTTCCTATTGGTGAAAAGCCTCAGGCTTTTCACCAGCCAGAAAACACAGACCATTTTAAGGAATAGAGTCGTCTAGTAGACAGCGCTCTACCCTGCGTGATCATGTTTAACACTCCCTCCGGGAGGTTTGCGGGTACCCGTTGATGGCCCATGTGTGCAGGGACCACAGCTCTGGGCGAGGATGCCAAATCGAGCCCTTGGCCTGAGAGAGGAGCTCTTTCCTCGTCAATATTGGCCATGGGGCAGTGCTTGTCAGCTGCATCAGAACTGGGAATCAAGCCTGGTTTTACCAGAGTGGAGCCACAAGTAGCACTGAGTATCCGCCTTCCCTTATTCGTTCCAATACCTAAGCCAGGAGCGAGACGGGGAAAAGCATAGAGCAAGCAGCGGGGCCCGGCATGGGCCAGCGCATCCCTGCTCTTGGAGATAAACTTCAGACAGTGAGCATTTTCTTGGGACGCAAACAGGTCTACCTGCACTCTGCGAATGTCTCCTATACCAGACTGGTACCACTCAATTGCTCTCCAAGGCTTCAGAGCTGTGATGCATTTCTGATTGACCTTGAGGTGAAACAGACCGGAGGCCCATGCCCGAGGTGGTACTCACGTTTTTAGCCATAACTGCAGCGGGCGCTGGCGAGGCAGACTCAACTGGATGGACTGAAGATGCTGAGGCCATGAGACCCAGCATTTTCTGAAACCTTCTGAGCGGGACTATAGTGTCTCAGCGGAAGGATCTGTGATGAGGGGCTCTATTGCCCCTTTGCTCAATAGTTTCACTATTTCGGCTTAAAGTGGATGGACTACTTCGGTTTTTACCGTAGTTTCGAGTGAACTTCAGCGAATAGCCTCTTTTTATAATGTTCAGCACACATTCTGATACCCCAGGAAGCTTTGCCCACAAATTTGCATGAATAGCTAGGGGTAGAGTGAGATCTGGGCTCTGGTAGCAACATAGTGACGACAGGAGAGCTTTGGTGTGCTGTAACGTAAACACTGTGCTTGCAGCTGAAGACTAAAATTTCATCTTTTAATATTATTTCATTATTAAATATTATGTATCTTTATTATTATTCTTTATTAGTTTTCATAATCACTGTATTATCCTATGGAGTTTCAAGTTTGAATGCATGAGAGGAACATATGTCAGGGGAAAGCTATATATTGCTCAGGGAGGTATGTGTGCCATGTAACATGTTCACTCAGCATAAATGTTTCCACTGATGCAAGTGTACCACAGATGTACATAACAAGGAAAGTAGCGCACGTATGACATTTACGTTCTAAGTTAAGAAGCTCAGAGCAACATGTTTGTTACCTTACAAGGAAGCTGTAAGACTGTGTGATGTATAAAAGCTCAATGTCATTGTATCGCCCTCAGAGAAACATGTAGGCATGACCGGGTGAGAGGGTAGAGATACATGGAGAAACGCATAGACCAGGCATGAACACAACATCATGAAGTTTCTCTCCTGACATATATATAATATATAATAAAACTTTCTTGGCAAGATAACTGGTGTCCGGTCCCGTAAATTGAATAATAACGGGGAAACACAAGAGGCTTTAATTCCAAGTCTACACAGCGTTTGAGGCGGGGGGTAGCCTGGCCGCACTCGTTTCCCTTATAGCAATTTGCTGAGAGAGAGCAAGCGGGGCGAGCCCTGTGGGGCTTAACATGCCTGTGAGTGAATGTGGGCGCGGGAAAGCGGGCACATTTACTCCACAGAAAACACTGTCGCCCTGAGCTGATTGTGTGTGTGTTGGTTTCGTTTTTACAGAAACCGTGGGACATGCAGTGTGTAGTGTTTGTGGGCACTGGGTTGTGGGCACGCACATTCACTACATTTAATGCACAATCGACATGAGTTGATTTTATTTGTGTTAGCCCTGTACTGTAACTGGCTGTAAAAGTTTTTTTCAGAGAAACGAGTATGTAAACTGAGCATGTTTCCTAAATATTTGCAAACATATTATGGATTTTTTATACTAGAGTAAAAAAAGTTACATACAGCACCTTTTCACTCTGTCACAAAATGGGCTCGAACTCACGTCTCTCCGTTCAAGCTGGGGAACAATAGTCTGTTTGAGGAAGGGAAGAGATGGCATTAGATAGTAGGCTGTATTATATATGAATACACAGTACCTCAGTGTATAATATATTAATGCATAGTACCTCAGTGTTTATTGATACATAGTAGTAGCAGATATAAAAGTAATTTAGTACAATCATATTAAGATTATTATCAGTTGGTAAACACAGTCTGAACACAACACAAAACTCATTAATTCAAACACAATATCAGGTGTTGTACCCACGTTATACCAATTATAACAATGTAAGTTAAACCTATTAATTTCTCTCTGTCATTTATTCATTCATTCATTCATTCTTAGCTAAGATAGTTAGGAGAATAAAAAAAGCAACAACGTCGACGTCTCTTAACGTTACCTAACACAATGTAAACTTAAAATCTTACCTCGATGTCACTGTCAACTTCTTAAATAAAACAATGTAAAAGTTTATTTAAAAAACTATTAATTAAAGCTAGTTAATTAACTAGTAATCTTACCTATGGACTTATACGGACTTCACGCGGCTTTTTCAAAAATATATATGACGGACTTCGCGTGGGTTTTACCAAAATAACTGATGAAAAAAGTTAAAAATATGATTTATAGGAGGTGGACTTACTGCGCATGATCCGGCAATGATGGAAAGGGGCCACGGTGATTGGCTGTCGTAAAATGGAGAAAATGGAAATGCTGCGATCTGATGGGCTGTCCAAAAAATGAGAAAGATGGAGATGCAGAGACTTGATTGGTCGAAGCAGACAGACGAACGGTTCCCAGGCACCGGTGTCCAAAAAATGAGAAAGATGGAGATGCAGAGACTTGATTGGTCGAAGCAGACAGACGAACGGTTCCCAGGCACCGGTGTGGAGAGATGAATGTTCTACCACTTAGCCACAGAGGAGGTAGTGTTGGACCCAAACGAAACACTCAAGGCAATACACCAGGCAAAGTAGATTTATTTTAAAAAAAGGTACTTTGCAAGTCAAAAATCCAACAAAAGTTCTTCTGAGAAAGAGGAATGATAGTAGAAGAAATAATGCAAACAATAACTGGAGAAAAATAAAATAACTCCACGAGGGGAGAAAAACTAACTCAAACAACTAAGAATAGCTTACTTGGGATTGCTTGGAACTTAAAAGAGCACAGTGGATCACAGTAGGAATCACATAGCCAAGACTCAAAAACCGAGTGAGGAACAAGGGGAAAAAAACACAGCTAAAATAGACGAATCCGACGAGCGTTCTTGTGTAGGCTGCCATCTTGTGGCGACGCCATTACTGAGCTGTTACACCGGCATAGACATATGCACCGGTATGTAAACAAACCTCGGAGATAAGGTGATAACGCACCCTTGATGACAGCTACAGCCAGGCAGACTTGTTGGGTTGATGATGTTAGACATTGGCCTCCAGTCACAGATGAAGGTACAAACGATCTTACAGATTATTTATGAAAATAGCTTGGCAAGCAAGCTAGGCTAACGTTTGCTACCGAGGAAACTAAAAAAGATCTGTCCATTTGGCAACAATAAATAAATGAAATCAAATAAACAATTTCATGTTTTTCATTTGTGTCCATTATTTATCTCATTTTTACATTGCAACGGGCATGGGTAAGGTAACGTTACAGCTAGAAAGTATACACAATATCGACCAACTACTGTTTTTAAACCATGGAAAGAGGTCAATATAACAGCAGGAAAACAATAATGTCACATAACGTTACATTTAGCTCAGGGAAGCCATTTAATGACCATAGCATGTAAATTGAATAGAAAAAATAACAAGAGAGGAGATTTTGCTGATCACTATATCACACATTTATTATATTTTTTTACTTATGTCATTAAATAATTGTTATTATACGCGAATGTCCGCGTCTTGTACTCGCCCAGGAAATCTGTGTAAACCGTACGGCACCAGACAGGGGCAGTCGACCCGGGGTATTCACAGTGTTTTCTCTTCAAAATTGAAATTTTACTGCCACCATTGAAACAATTTATAACGGAAACTGTTTACCCACTCGACATTATACAAGGGCTAACGTTGTAACGTTAGTGACAGTCGTAAATCGCGGGCTGTTTATTCCAGTGGACGCAAGTTGCAACTAAAACAATAGAAGGCAATGGCGCAACGCTACCCAGCAACAGCTCAGTAATGGCGCCCGCTTACTTCCGGTAGTTTCGCCGGATTCGTCTATACTCTAAGGAAAACAAGGCACAGGTGACCTGCATAATAGCTAACAAGGATGCACGAGGAAGAACTAAGGCAGAAGGGAACACAGGTGACCTCTAGAGGCACGGAGAAGAACAACAGGAGGCAGGATTCTGACACACTCAAGGAGTGTTCTTTTCACTCTTCTTACTCTAGACAAACTACTGATGCATAGGGCCAAAGGTTGCAGTTCCACTCCACAGAACAGAATCCCAACACTTCTGCGGCTTATTTATATGGCTTTGATCACTTTTCTTGTGCTTTTAGGTCAGTAGTGATGTTTTTTTAACCTTACTTCTCAGATATCTGGGTGATAGCTCTATTTTTCTGCCCCGTCCAGTGTACCCACAGTTCCTTTAACTTTGAACAGACAAACTATGCTTCCAATAGTGTCTATAGCCTAGTATCTTTTTGTATCCTGTTCTTTGTTTGTGAAGGGCGATGATATCTTCTCTGAACTTTTTTGACCATTCTTTTGACTTATGCCCCGTTTACACGAAGGGAAGACGCAGATATTTGAGTTTTGGCTTCTCATTTACAGGCAACCCCTGTTTTTAATCACAGAAAACAAAAAATTCCAAAAAACTCTGGCCAAAGTGGAGCTTTCTGATATTGCTGGTTATTATGTGTAAATGTGGCCTTAAAGGGGTGATGAACTGATTCAAATTTTCCTTGAGCTTTTGACATCTAAGAGGTCATCATATTATAAGAATATCCTGTAAGTTTCAGAACTGAAAATGTCCTTGTTAGTCTAATAAAAGCTTTTATTGACACCAGCCTCTGAAAACGACTCGTTTTTAAAAGTGGGGAACTATGACGTCGAAGGGGTTAAAACACCACCCCCGCAGAAGAAGATCAACGCCTACTTCAACACGGCCGGTTTAGCCCCACCCACCGATTCGCGCATTACACGCATAGCTAAGTAGCCTAACATACATGCCTACCTCGTTATGAAACTGGATCGAGCTACCGAGCAATACAGAATATTGTGCTGTGCCTGGTTGTGGAAGACAGTCGCTACATAAGCTTCCTCTGGATTCCAATAGGACTGCATGGATAAACTTTATTTTTAATGACGTTCCAACTGATGAGGGTAAAACATCGTTGTCTATTCGCTTCATTTCACTGAGGATTGTTTTATAAACAAGACTGGATTTGCACGTCATTGCACGCACCTGTAGCTAGCCAATTCACTCCAACTCCAACGCGTTTCTGCACTGTTATGGGCCGCTGCAGACGTGTCTCTTCCCCAGTGTTGTGCCTGAACGCGTTCAATGAACGATAGTGCATAAACGCGTTCATATACTGTATTACTGTATGATGAACATTACTGTGAACACGTTCATTCTGGTGTCTGTGAACGTGCGCTCTCTGTCAGTATAACTTCGTGGGTGCCAGATTTCTATAGAGCCTTCCAGACGAAAACCTGGCTAAAACACATGTATACATGCCTTAAAATGTAGCAAAAAAACACCCAATCTGGCAACACCAGCCACCAGTGTCGCACCGCGGCCGCCGGTAACAAAGCAAGGAGCGCCGAGGACGCGCACTATCAATTAAACGGGTTTTATGACGAGGTCGGTGAGGATCGGAAAAATCGTACATTTATGTGCAAACTCGTCGATAAAATAATCGTTGTCTGTGCTTGTATATGGGCTGTGGCAATAATAATAATAAAACAAAAGCTCGCAACATATGGAAAAAAAGAACTATTCCGCAAACAACCCAAACAACAAGTGACGTCGTTGACCGTTGATTACTCTTCTGCGCATGCGGGTCACTTCTGGATCATTTCATGTTCACACAGGAGATCACAAAAGGTCGCATTTAATTGGAAATGTGAACGACCTTGCAAAAAAATCGAATTTTTTCAAAAAATCGAAATTGAGCATTAAGCTCTGCAGTGTGAACGTAGCCTAATTTAAAGCTCTAGCTCAAGCACACCTGGTGCAACTAATGAAGCCCTTGATTAGTTGCATCAGCTGTGCTTGAGACAACCTGTTTTGCAAATTTTTGCTGTTGTGAGGGATTCTATTCAGTGGGGTTGAATAATTTTGAGACTTGAAACATTTGTTGTTGCAGCTATTTCAATTACTTTTTTTTTGATTTGTTCATTACAAACAGCTGAAAGTCTGTAAATTGTTCCAATAAATCAAAAAAATATTTGCAATGCATGTTGAATAATTTAAATTACAAATGTACAATAAATTGTAGCCTATTTTTGGAGTATATCAAACAAGTGGCCCTAGATTAAGTTATCCCTTGAGGGAGCCCTAAATCACAAAAAGGTTGGAAACCCCTGGTCTAGAGTGTGTAGACCATGCGCACATATTTGCACTTTTAAGTTTTTAATTTTTTTTAATAACTCCTCCCGATATGTGCATGAAAAATTTTGTGTGCACATTTCAATGCCTTTTTTTGTGCTTATACATCAGGCCCCTCATGTTCTTTTAGCTTCTTTGTGAGTTTTGAGGAAATTCAATGCAAGTTACAAAGAGCAGAGACAGAGTCAGACTGTGTTTCAGTTAAAATGCTTCTTTCTTTTTTTTTCTTTCTTTATGTTAATTTCAGCACTTTGTGGTGTACAGCTCAACCTAAAAGTCAAACCCAACACTGAAAAGCAATACTGTAAGCAGTCATGTGCGATTATGTATTGATGATCATCTACAAGATTACAAGCAGGGCTTGACATTAAGTGTTTTGCTCACAAGCTACTGTGGCTAGTGGTTTTCCTGCAAAGTTAGTCACTTAGCAGTTTCACTGGCCTCAATTTTGACATTGATACCATGGGGAGACACTGCCATTTGGGAGGTTTATAGCATGAAATCGTTTTCAAGCTAAAACCTTAAGTGTTGAAATCGTTTACAGCTAAATTTATGAAAAGTGTGTTCTGTATGCTTTTTTTAATTCTCAAATTGGATTGGGGAAAAGATTAAGCCTATGATATTATTTATTAACAAACCATGGTCATTTTATCAAGATTTGTTAATAACCATAGAGATAATTTATAATGTAATAATGAGGTAGCTTCTGGACTTCTATTAGCCTACTACTTATGCAAACTATTTAAAACATCTTATTTTTAGTTAAGGGGACACATATTCACAAATAATTCTTAGTGTATAACCACAGAAAGATTGTGGTGAAAGTGATAGTGCACCATTTCCTGTGTCAGCTCATTGTTTTATCATGTTTGGCAGTCAGCAGCATGCTGATATATATATATAAAAGAGGTGGGCATAGATTAATTTTTTTAATCTAGATTAATCTAGATTAATTTTGAAATTAATCTAGATTAATCTAGATTAAAATTGCTCATTTGAATTCTACCAAAGGCGTGTGCTATACCCAAATAAATAACCTCGCAGGTAGTTTGTAATTAGGCCTAAATATGTTTTATACAAGATTTAACACTGGAATGTTCATATTATTATAAATAATGAGAGTAATCATAATTATTTTATTCTATTGTCAACCCTAGTTTTAAACAGCACGAAATAATAACTAAATCAGTTTTTACATTACGTAATTACATAAGCAAAGTGCAAACTGTACTTATCACAGCCTAAAAAGACAAAAACACATCAATGAGCGTGGGATGCAGATAAGGGATATGTATTTTGTGCCATAGATAGATATTCAGTAAAGCATCAACGAGCATACAATATCAAGCAATATGCTGCTTTAAAATGTGGAAAAAGTAATTTTGCAAGGCTAACTTTACGTTTAACTAGAAACTACATTTCCCCAGTAGCCTCATGAGCAAAAACATGCTTATTTAGCAACTTTAATGGTCAATTAAACAAGCAAGTTAGTTAACGTAATGCTAAAGGCTTTACGTAAACGTAATAACGTAATAGGGCCTAACGTTGGCCTGTTTAACGTTTACAAAATAATCGTAATACGCTTAACTTATGTCAACACTCATGTCACGCAACATTAAAACACATTTTATGTATTGTTTTCCATTATTGACTAATTATTATGGTATAAATGATCGGTTTTATCATTAAATGTTCTTACCTGAAAATACCAAGCGCGAAATATCATCATACGGTTATCTCATAACGTCACGCAACATTAAAACACATTTTATGTATTGTTTATGTATTGTTTTCCCTTAATGACTAATTAATTACCGTTTAAATGCTCGTTTTTTATCATTTAAATGCTCTTACCTTATCAAAAATCAAGCGCGAAATATTTCCAACGTAGCTGCGTCATTCAGTAGACTTCCGATTACCGGCGAGCTGGATTCTGGGATTGGAGCTGGAGTCTTCTCCTGTATTTGTCGGTGATTAACCATGTGGATGGATGATAACAGCCTTCTGAGCCTACCAGTAGGCGCAGTAGGCCCCTACTGGCCCATATATATGGAATGATAACCACTGATAACGCCCATTCAATCGAGTGATAACATTCGAAGCGGGTGGTGGTGCTTTCTTACAATACAAATAAATAGAGAGGGATGAAATATCTGATGAATGCATACAATGGTTATTGTATAGTGTTAACCATATAGGTAACACTTTACAATAAGGTTCATTTATCAAACATTATGTGTTTGCTGTCACAAAGCTTTGGATGTCCACAATGTTTATTTCCACTAGATGGCGCTTGTGTACTTCAACACTCATTTATTTCAGCAACTTTGAATCAGTTTAATCTGTACATTTTTATATTTCAACTATTTTATAATGCTTGTTGTGATTAATATACTCAACTGTTGTACATTTGAGCAATAATTCTTTTTTCTAAGAGTTTTATGGATATATTTGATTTTGTTCCCATCGTGTCTTTGTATGTCACTTCCTGTTTTTGCCATGGAACAGCGAGTCAGAACTGTGGTCGGAGTTTACAATTCTCCTGATTATATTAAAAGATGTAATCGCAAGGTTTAAAGTGTTTATCATTATGATAAGTCATGCAATCAAGAAGCTTCAAGATGTAACCCCCTCTCTTAGCTCACAAGCAGGCAAAAGTGGTATGTATTTTCTGTTTATGTACGAGTTTAAACTCGTGTGTTTTCCATGTAACTGACTGTGATATGTTTTGGTTGTATATTCATCCTTTTAGTTCTACGGTGTTGATGTTGATGTCTGAGTCCAGAGAGCATTAAACATCAGTTAAAAGAACCTCAGCCTTCGTGTTGTGACTAAGAGCGGTACTGTACCGCTCTTAGTCACAACACGAAGGCTGAGGTTCTTAGAAAAAAGAATTATTGCTCAAATGTACAACAGTTGAGTATATTAATCACAACAAGCATTATAAAATAGTTGAAATATAAAAATGTACAGATTAAACTGATTCAAAGTTGCTGAAATAAATGAGTGTTGAAGTACACAAGCGCCATCTAGTGGAAATAAACATTGTGGACATCCAAAGCTTTGTGACAGCAAACACACTCCCACCATCACACAATGTGTGATTCTTAATAGAAGTTCAGTAACTCAGCATGAACTTATAAACATTCAGAGGATAAGTATCTGTACACGTTTGACCTACACAGTTAAACTCTAATCCAAGCCAACACTTTAATCAGCTTCAAGTAGTAACACTGTTTTGTGTATGGGTCTTTCTAAGTAGACTGGCTTATTGTGCGTGCACCCTTGCTATCTAGAGCTGCATCACTAACCAGAAGTTTAAGTCTTCTCACCATTCCATCAGATCCAGGGAAGACTTCTACCACTTTAGCTAGCTTCCACTGATTTCGTGGAGCCAAGTCATCTTGAAGCAGAACAATATCATTTATCTTGGTGTTTCTCCTGCTCTTATTCCACTTACTTCTCTGCTGCAAACTCAACAAGTATTCCTTCCTCCATCTGGTCCAAAACTCATTCGCCAGAAACTGGACTCTTTTCCATCTCTTCTGAAGATAAAGATCCTCCCTTACAAACTCCCCAGGAGGTGGTGCAATGATGGTGGACTTCATTGTTAGTATATGATTCGGCGTTAATGGTTCTGGTCCCACAGGATCATTGATGTGTTCTGAGGTCAATGGTCGACTATTCACGATCGCCATTACTTCATACATGAATGTTCTTAAAGAAGAACTGTCTAGTTTTGCTGCAGACTTGTCTAGAATGGAAGTTAGTACACTCCTTACAGTCCGAATCTGTCTCTCCCAGACACCACCCATATGACTGGAAGCAGGCGGGTTCATGACAAAGGTACAGCCTAACTCTTTCACACGTTCTTGATTCATTCCCTTCATCAACTTCAGAAACTCTCCCTTTGCACCCATAAAGTTGGTACCTTGATCACTATGCAGTTGACTAACATTGCCACGTATAGCAATAAGACAACGCAGTGCATTAAGAAAGGCATCAGTGCTAAGATCATCCAGCACCTCAAGATGAACAGCTCGTGAACACATGCAGGTGAAAAGTAGTCCGTATCTCTTCAACTCTTTCCGTCCCTCTTTAACATAGAACGGACCGAAGCAGTCCATGCCACTGTAGGTGAACGGAGGAGTAGCTTCCATTCTTTCTAATGGCAGGTCAGCCATCCTTTGCTCCTGATTGCATTTCCTCAGCTTCCTACACTTAAAGGAACACTCCGACTTTTTGGGACTTTAGCCTATTCACCTTACCCCCCAGAGTTAGATAAGTCCATACATACCTTTTTCATCTCCGTGCGTGCTATAAGTCTGTTTGACGCACCCACCGCTAGCCTAGCTTAGCACAAAGACTGGATGTGAATGGTTGCAGCTTTCATACTAATCCAAATGAGTGACAAAATAACGCAAACGTTTTCCTATTTACATCTTGTGGTTTGTATAGTCACAGAGTGTGCAAATATCAAGGCCATATGAGACACAGACATCTTTTGACCGTATTTACTATATTTTCTGAAGGGGAAACACTGCTACTTGGGCAGAGTGATAACAATCACCTGAGACGCACCGTGACGAGGAGCAGAGAGTTCGCTTCGCTCAGCGTTGGAATAAAGAGTCAGCAATTACTAACGTTAGATAGAAAAGCATAGTTTATCATGGGTGTTTGCTTTATTGTATGAGCTGTGACAATAAACAGGGGAGACCAGGTAATACAGTACCATGTTTCATTCATTTCCAACCAAAAACGCACCCAGATTTATAAAATACACCATGAATAAATAATTATTATTACAGGAATCAATATATTTTAAATGCAGTTTATTAGCTGAACCAAATGTATTCAACCGTATATAATAATACAGTATTGCATTACTATAGGATAGAATAAGGGGAATGTATAGCACAAATTAAATTTTGCACAATGAACTCACAGCCTATCGTACCCTTTTGCACGCTCAGTTCGTTATTTCCATGGTTATTTCAAATTTTAGGCTACTAGGCGCCGCCGCGCGCAGGGTGCAAGTTCAACGCGGTGAACGCGCTCGTTTTTTTTTCCCAAGCGCGTCCGCACCGCATCAAGATAAAAAACATATTCATACCCTAATCATATAATAGTGTCACTAACGTTACATTAGATCTGGCTAAAGGCACTGTTACAGTAGGTCATCTAAAAACATAACGGAACACTTACCTCAGCCGCAGGTGATCCACTTGTCCTGTCTGTGCTATCGATGGGATGGCCGTATCCTTCAGCACATTATGGTCCGTGTGGCAAATTCCATTTTTTCAAAATAGTCGTCCTCATTGAAATGTACGGAAGCAAACATAATGTCCCTTGATAATCTTAGGTGTGTTTGGATAAATATCCAGAGTAAGTTAGCCATTTCTTCATCCAGTCAGCGTTTTTAGTTGGAATTCTGTGAAACATGGTATTACCTCCCCTGTTTACAGTCGCAGCTATTTACAATAGAGCGAAAAACCCATGACTCTAAACTACGCTTTTACTATTTATAAATTGCTGACTCTATTACCCAAACACCGAGCGAACTCTCCGCTCCTCACCACTGCGTGTCTCCGGTGATGCGGTTATTACGCCGTCAAAGTAGCAGTGCTTCGCCTTCAGAGAATAGTTCCCAGGTTTTATACGGTTAAAAGATGTCTGTGTCTCATTTGACTTTGTTATTTGTACATTATGTGACTAGACAAATCACAACATGTAAATAGGAAAACGTTTGCGTTATTTTGCCACTCATTTGGATCAGTATGAAAGCTGCAACCAGTCACATCGAGTCTTTGTGCTAAGCTAGGCTAGCGGTGGGTGCGTCAAACAGACTTATAGCACGCACGGAGATGAAAAAGGTATGTATGGACTTATCTAACTCTGGGGTGTAAGGTGAATAGGCTAAAGTCCCAAAAAGTCGGAGTGTTCCTTTAATGCACTTGTAGATGAGAGATGAAACTTCACTACTGCATCCCAGAATCCAAATGCCATTGGAGCGGATTTCATTGATGGTCATGCCACGACCTTGATGTTGCACCTTTTCATGGAAGTGTTTTATGAGTAAACGTGATATATGATGCCCTTTAGGAAGAATGGCCGGATGCTTTACGAGAGGGTGAAGTTCTGCCTGTGTCAATCGCCCTCCCACTCGTAGGACACCATGGTCATCGATAAACGGACTTAACTTGTACAGCTTGTTGAACTGACGTGAATTAACTTCCTTGCCTTGTCTTAGATGCTTGATTTCGTCACTGAACACTTCTTCTTGAACGATACGAATAATGAACTGTTCAGCATCCTTTCTTTCTTCAAGTGTTGTGAAATTGTTGGATCTTTCTACCAAACCTTTCGCACTCCTTGCACAACGTTTGAGTCTTGCTATGGCTTTCACTGCCCTCTTCCAATCTGAAAACCTTTGCAGGCGATCTGACAGACACCACTCTTCTCTTGCCTTGGTCATAAGAACTTGTGCCCTCTTGAGCTCCGGATCTCCATCATTAATCTCTCCCACATTAATGTCTTCCTTAGGGAGTTCTCTTTGCCATAGGAAACTTGGACCAGTAAACCAGTTCGATCCCATGAGTTCCTTTACGGTGAGCCCACGAGAGGCGTGGTCAGCTGGATTTTGTTCTGAAGCCACATATCGCCATTGACTAGTCTCAGTGCTTGTTCTGATTTGCTGAACACGATTGGCTACAAATACATGGAAACGACGTGCCTCGTTGTTAATGTAACCAAGGACAACCTTGGAGTCGGTCCAGTAGTATTCACAGATGTCATCCAATTCTAGTTCTCTTTTTAGCAAATTACCAATTTTTGTGGCAACCACTGCAGCTGAGAGCTCTAGTCTGGGAATTGTTACTACCTTTGATGGAGCAACCCTAGCTTTAGCCATAATGAGAGTGCAGTAGACTTCTCCAGACATGTTTACAGCTCTGAGGTATGAACATACTCCATAGCCTGAGACACTGGCGTCTGAGAAATGGTGTAGCTCATATTGCTGAACATCCTTGAATGTTGATGGCACATAACAACGTGGTATCTTTACCAACGACAGGTTATGGAGGTCTCGCAGCCAAGCTTCCCAATGTGGCTTGAGGTCATCAGGAAGTGGTTCGTCCCAGCCTATCTTATCTTGACACATCCTTTGTAGGGTTCTTTTCCCAATTAAAATGAAGGGAGCAACGAATCCAAGAGGATCAAAAATGGAAGCAACTGTAGACAACACTCCTCTTCTAGTAAAAGGATTTTCCTTTTCCAACACTCTGAAATGGAACTCGTCTGCAGCTATGCACCACTGGATTCCAAGTGCTCTCTCTACCTTTGGCTCTCCTAGTGACAAGTCAAAGTCAGTCGCCCCTTCAGTACATTCCTCCCTTGGAATTGTGTCTATCACAGTCTTGCTGTTGGTGATGAATTTATGCAAGCGAAGCTTCCCGGTATTGCAGAGACCCCTGGCTTCCCTTACAAGCTGGATTGCATCTGCTTCAGTGTCTACACTTGCTAAACCATCGTCAACATAAAAATTCCGTTGTATGAACTTAACTGTGGCTTGATTAAACTTGCCTTCACCTTGCATGGCAAGGTATTTGAGGCCAAAGTTTGCACACCCAGGCGAGGAGGCCGCTCCGAACAAGTGAACCTTCATTCGAAAAACTGATGGTGGGGCGTTCATGTTTCCATCTTCCCACCATAGGAACCTGAGGTAATCCCGATCCTTCGGAGCAACATGAAACTGGTGGAACATACGCTCCACATCACACATGATGGCCACTTGCCCTTTCCGGAAACGACACAAGACTCCAACAAGGGTATTTGTGAGGTCAGGCCCAGTCAGTAGATGCTCATTCAGAGAAGTATTCTGAAATCTTGCAGAGCAATCAAAGACGACACGAATCTTGCCTGGCTTCTGCGGGTTATATACTCCGTGGTGAGGTATATACCATGCTGGTTGATTACTTAACTCGAACTCCGGGACCTTTTCAGCATCACCTCTTGCCATTATGTCCTTCATGAAAGCCAGGTAATCCTTTCGGTACTGCTCATCTCTCCTTAAACGCTTCTCTAGAGATCTGAGTCGATGCTCTGCACATGCTTTGTTGTTTGGTAACTCTGGTCTCTCACCCTTAAAAGGCAATGGCATCTCATAGTGTCCATCTTGCGTTTGCTTAATGCCTTCATTCAATTTAGCCAAAAACCTTAAATCTTCTTGTGATGTTGAGACTTCCTCACCCCTTTCAACAAAGTCCGACTCAAAAACTTTCATTATCTCTGCTGGAGTGATCATCTCTTTTACCTTGTTCCTGTGTACAAAGTAAACTTCAGACTGGAGTTTGTGAGCTGGATCACCAGCTGGTACAACTTGCTTCATAATAATCCTGTGACTCACACCGATTTCATCTTGATAACAGTCATCATGGTTGTATCCAACGATACTCCAACCCAACACAGATCTTTGTGCAAAAGGCTGATTCTCACTGCCACTGAGAACATCTCTGGGAAGTAAGGCTTGAGGACAGTTGTATCCTATTAACAAACCTACTTCACAGTCAAGTGCAGGAGCCATTACATCTGCCAGATGTTCTAGATGAGGCCAGTTCCTTGCTGTTTCACACGTGGGTATATGAGATCTATTTGCAGGGATATAGTCTCTAGTGTAAGTTGTTGGAAGTTTTATTTTAACTTCGGACTGGAACCCTCTTACTTGTAGTCCATTCAATTTGTGACTGGACACAACTTTCGTTTTGGATGTCATTGTAGAAATCTTGAGTTTGACAGGCTCTTTCCTGATATCAAGTGTCTCAGCTGTGTCCTTTAGAATGAAAGTAGTGTCACTCTGTGTATCCAGCAAGGCATACACTAAAATCTCCTTCCTTGGTTCAGCTGTTGTTGAGACATAAACTGGAATGATCGATGAGGTATGAGTGCCGTTCCTTTCTTGAACTACTCTGTTCGAAGTCACAGGCTTAGACTCTTGTACCTTATGTGATTCGGCTGATCTATCTGCAGATCTTTGATTAACCTTGGACTGATCTTCACTGGTTTTAGATCTTTGTTCTGGGGATTTATTTACACGGTCCTGGTGTAGGCTTGTTGGGTGACGCTTCTCACATTTTTCGCACACGCTCCTAGAGGAACAGCTTCTGGAGTTATGACCAGCCTTAAGACAGCCAAAGCACAACTTCTCAGACTGTACAAACTTCAATCTTTCCTCAATCGGTCTTTCCATAATCTTACGACACTTATGAAGGGTGTGGCCATACCTCTTACAAAAGACACAGATAAAGGTCCTTTCCTCGTTCGAACTAGTGGTGAATGTCTTGGCAGTTGAGTTGCGATTCCGCTGAAACTTATGATCTTGATCTGTTTGCTTGTACCTTTCTTGCTCTGCTGGCTTTATTGCTTGCAGTGACGTGATGGGATTGCATGCAATTCGAGCTTCCTTGACAAGGAATTCAACAAAGTATTTGAAATCTGGGAACCCTTTGTGTTCGTCTTGAAACTTGGTGACTGCTCTATTCCAACGTGAACTTAACCAGTCCGGCAATTTGGCTGATATTCTCTGATTTTCAACACAGTCATTCAGAGCTTGTAAACCTTGAACATAAGGCATGGCTGACTCAACACTGCTTAGAAAATCTACAAATTCCTGGAGATCTTTGCTATCTTTGGTAGCAATCTTGTGCCAAGACTGTATTTTGTCACGATAAGATTTGCCAACTACGAATGGATTGCCGAACCTGTCATCGAGGATGTTCCAGGCTGCCATGTAAGCTATTTCTGTTCCAGCCACAAAATGTCCTTCAATAGCTCTCTTGGCCGGACCAGCTACATACTTGCGTAGAAAATACAGCTTTTCTTGAGGTGGCAAGTTCTTGCGATCAATTAATGTCTGGAAAGACAGCTTCCAGTCGTTATACTTTAGGGGATCTCCAGAGAAAATAACAGGTTCTGGAACTGGGATCCTATTGGCTGTAATCGCTTCAGCGATCGCCTTCACAAGGTCATTAGAAGCTTCGTTGGGAGCAAGCAGTGAAGGTGACTGAGGGATATGGGCCTGGGGAATTGGTAACCCTTGAGAGGGACAAGAGGGTTGGTTGAAAGGAGCAGTGTCTTGTGCGAGTATGAATGGCTTAGAAAGAGAAAAAGGAATACTTGGTTGAAAAATATAACCTCCTTGTCCTTGTTGAAGAAGAGGAGCAGAATGCCGTTCTCCTTCATCACCTTTGATGCTTTCAGCGTAAACCTGCAGCCTTGCTTGTGCTGCGTTGTCTTTTTAGTTCCTCCAACCGTTCCACTTCCTTTTTCTTTTCTTCCAGCTTTATTTTCCTTACAGTGCTTTCTGAAATAAATTGAGCCCTTTTCCTTGCATTCTCCGCTTCAGTTTCTCTTTCTTGAGCTTCTCTTTCTGCTGTTAACCTTTTATCCTCTGCCTCGAGTTTCCTAATTTCCTCTTCATGTTGATGTTGCGTCTTCATTATTTTAATCACTTCCTGTGTAGCCGCTACTTCAGCTGCTGCTTCTTGTCTTCTCTGCAGGGAATCACTGTAAGATCGACTGGACACTTTGGAAACAGACCTTGACTTACTGGAGGTTGCTGAGATAACGCTGGACACCGTGGCTTCAAACACTGAATCTGAATCAGGCCAGGGAATCTCCTTAGGATCACCATTGAGAAAGCTCTGAGACTTCTCATTTGCAATGCTAGTAATGGCAAGACAAGTGTCATTTTTTCTTCTGATTTCAGGTTCCGGGCTTGTGATGCTTCTTATATCATCATAAATATGGTCAACCTCAGACTGAATGGTGTTAATGGTGCTCACAACTTCACAAATCAATTCTGCATCATCATTGTTCTTAATGGCTCTTTTCAATCCATTGATGTGATATTTCCACCTTTTATACTTCTGATCAAAGCTTCTTTCCAGATCCTTTAGTCTAGCGTCTAGCAGTGTTTTACCCTTCTCGGTAAGCGTGCGTACTCGCTGACTTCTTCTGATATCTGGGAGCTGTGTATTATCCGCGTCAACCTGAGGTTGATGTGCTTGTGCAGCCACTTCAACTTGATCAGTTATATCATCCTGCTGTGGTGGGATAACCTGCTCTGCACTGCCTTCGTCTTGTGAAGTAGGGTGTGTAGAGCTGACTTCTTTAATAGGCAGCAATGTTTTTTCACTTGTGTATGACATGACCTGTGTTGCACTATAATGTGAATATTCAAAGAGCTCAAAATAAATCTAAGGTTTAGTGTAAAGCGATTATCTCAGCTTGACTTATATGACTGAATCATGTAAAATATAAAAAATGTAGAACTGTCAAGTAGCAAAGTATGAACTTATAACTTGCAACACACTTAAATCATAAGGTATGCAAAACACTTGAATAAAACAAAAAAAAATCAAATTTTAGTCTTTCAATAGTTTCAATTCAATAGTAGCACAATTGCCTATCTATTTAATCCCTTCAGTTTCTTAAGTCAAACGATAATAGAAAAATGTCCAACTTTATCTCAGAATGAGGATGACAGAAATACCAGATTGATTAAAACTTCAGCGAACAGTTCACAAGACCTTGTGCTGCTTCCAAGTCACTAACTTTAATAGTGCTTGCTTGTTCAGCCTTCACTTGCCCACTGGCTGCTTTAGTCAGTCAATTGTGATATTTTCATGTTGTACTTCCCTCATTCAACACGTGGCGCCTCTTGATGGCCGTCTTCCTCGTGCAGCTTTACGATCAGTTGCTTTGGCCTTCTTCGACGCAGCAAGTGTTCTACTGTACCGCTCTTAGTCACAACACGAAGGCTGAGGTTCTTTTAACTGATGTTTAATGCTCTCTGGACTCAGACATCAACATCAACACCGTAGAACTAAAAGGATGAATATACAACCAAAACATATCACAGTCAGTTACATGGAAAACACACGAGTTTAAACTCGTACATAAACAGAAAATACATACCACTTTTGCCTGCTTGTGAGCTAAGAGAGGGGGTTACATCTTGAAGCTTCTTGATTGCATGACTTATCATAATGATAAACACTTTAAACCTTGCGATTACATCTTTTAATATAATCAGGAGAATTGTAAACTCCGACCGCAGTTCTGACTCGCTGTTCCATGGCAAAAACAGGAAGTGACATACAAAGACACGATGGGAACAAAATCAAATATATCCATAAAACTCTTAGAAAAAAGAATTATTGCTCAAATGTACAACAGTTGAGTATATTAATCACAACAAGCATTATAAAATAGTTGAAATATAAAAATGTACAGATTAAACTGATTCAAAGTTGCTGAAATAAATGAGTGTTGAAGTACACAAGCGCCATCTAGTGGAAATAAACATTGTGGACATCCAAAGCTTTGTGACAGCAAACACACATTAGTTAATGTATTAACTAACATTAATTCAGTTAACGGATGCTCTGAAATCACTTCATACGTTTTCTGTATCCGATCTTGAAAAGACCAAAAAAGATCTTGTATGCCCTCCGAAACTCCGATCACTCAGGTAGTCTTGGCCACATTCCAGACGAAACTGGACATGTGTAAATGCATCTGGTTGTTGAAACCACATGTAAATGTTACTACTACTCCCAAAAATGCTAAAAAAAATAAACGTGTGAGAGCGTGTTATAGGCCATATGTCATGTTATTTTAGTCAGATATGACGGCTACTGCGACACGCATCACCTCAGATGAGCAGCTGAGCGCCTATCAAGCGCGCCGCAATCTATCGCAAATCAAAGTGAAAGTCGCAGACACTTAACACACGTTACCATCTTCATTAAAAGTAAAGGAAAAATGATCTTACCAGGTTGTCGCTCTCTCTTATTGCCGTCTTTGCTGATTTTGAAATTAGCCGATGATCGAAATGCAGCTCATATCTGTTGTTTTCGGTGACGTGCACTCACTGATTCTTGAAACTTTGGCAAAAACATGTCCCACTAAAAAAAGTGCTAATTCTGTTGGAAATTAATAACATTTTCATGAATGAAAAGAATCAAGTTTATAATCAGGGGGTCCTTTGCACATATGTAAGGTTCTTTTATAGGTTTATTTTTCATTTTTATTATTTTAATGATTATATGCTGGCCCATTGCCTACAAAATCAGCTGTCCTCGGATAGGAGATAATCATTTCAACTTGATTAAAAAAACAAAAAGGAGTAATTGAATTGAATAATATATTTACCACACAAAAGAGTACATTGTAATATGCATTAAAAACTACAAACAGTGAGTTTTTAACAATATTTACTATTATTTTGTGGTTGTTCAAAATGTGTCCCACATATTCGTCACCACCGTCAGATATTTATAAAAAGCAATAAAATCAGGCAACTACAAGGTCAACTACATTCCTCCATATCCCATTTTCAAACCTTCAGCTTTACAGCATGCTTCAAGATCACTCAAGCTCCCGTAATTTTGCTATTTTCTCTTAAACTTGTTCATATATTTGGGCACTGCTACTGTCACAACCATAACATGTCAACACCGTCTCTTTTGTATAGAAAATATTAGATTAGATTATGACATAATTGTATACTTTTTAAGAAGAGGTCTGAAGTAGCTAGCAACAGGGGAAACAAGATGGCTATAATGTGAACAACTCATGCATATCATGTGAAAGAGTAGGTTTTGTCACCACCGTCAGACGTCACCACCGTCAGGTTTTCTATCTGACGGTGGTGACATACCGTGTGACGGTGGTGACAAAACCACCCAAATGGTCTATAACAGAGGCTAGAATATAATTGTTGATCACAATAAATACCAATATATTATCCTGTAATGTTCCATTCACCTCTTTAATATTTTTATTTATTTAATTCCCCCTATATTTCTTCCATACAGGCTTACACTGCATGCTACTATTAGCGCGAGTGAGAGTGAGGATGTTTCCTGATATCCTCACGGCTGTGGTTCAGCTGCAGGAATACAGCAGTTCTAATCTGAACACGTTTGATGTGATTAAATTGTGTTTCATGACGTTCATTTAGATTTTTGCCCACACTAAAAATGTGTTAAAGCCTAGCATGGATAGGAGCAGCAATAACCCCCTTGGGGTAAACAGAACAGAACCAACATGAATGTTTTGCAGATTATTTCAAAATTTAAAGTACAATATAATTCGAGAATTTATTAAGATTCTTGGGGAATCAGAATGTCAAGTCCTGACTGACGAGTGGAGCTGGGGAGGGAGGAGGGTAATGAGCTCCTGAGAAACGTGATAGCTGCTGATAATACTGAAGGATCTTATGTGTACAGTGATAGGCGTCATATTCCTATAGGGGGAGGTGGATCAGCTAATAGTCGGCTGATGCAAGCTTGACTAACGTGACCTGCCAGAACTAACCAGAACTAAGGATGCACATAGTGCAGCTACTGCCTACCTACACAGCACATAGTATGCACTATCCATTCCAGGCTATGCATCTCCAATGACTAAAGCCAAATGAAAATGGCATGACATCATTTAAACAAATCTAACATTCGCTGTAATTACCCCCAATTTCATAGTCATTACACTCAACTTTGACTTTATGTATTTTCGAAAGTTATGGCTAGGCAGGAGCTATCTGTAGAGGAGAGAAGGAGAAGAAACAGGGAATACCAAAAAAAGCTGAGAGAGAAAATACACAGTGAGGCAGAGATAAATGAGGAATACCTCATAAAAGGAAAAAAATGTTTATCACAGTGCTCAAGATTGTTATTTTTTGGACCAAAGAGTTAAATGAAGTTGTTAAGCAAGAATTGATTGAGTTGAGTGGTATACATTGTGGAATTGTATGTTGTAAAGAGGCCACAGTCACCACCGTCAGATTAATGTCACCACCGTCAGTTCTAAAGTCACCACCGTCAGAGGGAGTTTTATTTGTTTTAAATGAATATACTTGAAATATGATTCTTCAGTGCTGTTGAGTTATTAAAGTAATAGTTTCTTTTAATACAAAAATATGTTTGTTAAATAAAACAACATTAATTTTTCTATTTAGGCTTAAAGTAAATGTTGTATGATGTTATATCTTTTAAAGGAGTACACGCAAAACAGTAAATGAACAAAAGTGAATATTCAACATTTAACAGCATATATGTGTACCAAGAATGCCAGATAATGATTTAAAAACTCTAAATACATATTAGACCAAACAAATAAAAAATAATTTGCTATTTATTTTGTCTGACGGTGTTGACAAAAACAAAGTGATAACTGGAGAAACGCCTATTTTATGAAAAAAAATACAAAATGAGGAGGTTGCACCGGTGCATTGCTGAACAGCCAAGACCTTGCTTTATAATGATATACCTTCAGATTTTGTAATTTAACTAACTTTTTATTTTCAAAATTAAAACCTGTTTTATCCAAATTCCCAAGAATCACTGCACTTCATTAAATCCGCATAGCGTGGGGGAATTGAAGATCGGATTTATATCCGTTTTGCAAAAACACATGTATGTGACCAGGTGTAAATTGAATCGTTTTGATAAATCAGATAGCTATCCGATCTGAGAAAACGCATGAAGTGGCCAGGTGTAAACAGCCCCCTAGACTGGCGCAGCGCTGCGCTTCTCGTTCGGTGTGCGACCCCGTTTACGGATGTGTATTTCCCTCATATTAAATATAAAATGCATCTCTGGTATTTTCCTAATGTCTGGATAAACAGACGTTTCGATATATTGGTTTTAAATGGCCCTTACAGTGCAATTCGACTACATCTGCGCTAAAATATCAAAGTGGAAGTCATCATAGCTTGTGTGGTATAGTCAGCTCCCAACTCAACTGTGAGAATAGATTAACGGCGATATTTTTTTTATCGCCAACAAGAGTCTCACTTTAACGCAGCACGTTTAAGCCGATAACGGCCCACCCCTAATATATACTATATATGAAGAGTTTGGTTCCAAAATGCGATAAACGCCATTTAAAAAAAAAAAAAAAATTAGTTACTGCAAAAATCTGTTTTGTATTCTGGTCGGTCTTGAAAAGTCAATGTTTAATTTTACCTAAAATGCGATATCCACCGTGATATAATGTAATGTTTTCTCCCTTTCTTTCCAAACCGCGACAAACGCCAGTCTCCCTTTTCTGCAAAATGCGATACATCCGCTCAACCAATCACAACGCACCACGGCAGCGCTTTAACTACAGGCTGTTGCTTGTTCTCACCACACGACCGCGTCAAACTTCTGTCACGCTGACACACTCAAGGAGGTAATCCATCAGCCGGAAGCTGAAGCTGCCTCCAGGGCCGCCATTGTAGCGTACTATCACCTGCTGTTAGCATCCCATTGACTCCCATTCATTTTGGCGTCACTTTGACAGCAAATAACTTTACATCTGAGGCGTCCAAAGACTCCATTTATTCATTATTTATTTCTAAAGAAACATGACAATGTATAAAAGGCTCCATTACTTTGTATGTTACGTTATGGCCACGTAGAAGCCGTTCTTGTAAAAATAGGCTAAAAATTGTGTCGCACAGTAGAGAAGTTACCGTATAGACAGGAGGAGAAGCTCGCACAGTCTCGCAGGCAATCTTTTACTGTCTAAAGTCAGCCCATGGCATAGATAGAAGCAAAATGACAAAGTAATTAATCAGAATACTTACCAAAATTTGCTCCAGGTCGCGATTCGCCGTCTCTGTGCACGATTAAAATTTGTCTTGGCACAGCTACTAAAAGATTTACAACTGTCAGTCAGTTTGCTCACGTGACATCTACATCATCAAGCTCAGTTTGAGCCTTTTGAGTATTTCTGGTGAAGGTCTGGATGCTGGACGTCTATGATGCTGGATTACTTCCGCCGATCGTGAATTTGTTTTTATGCTCTATGGCTATACTAAAGAAACGTCAATCACAAAAACAAACACCCCTCATTTTGTTTATGCTTCTTTGTGTATTATATTAAATAAACATATTTATATATAAAATTACATCTAAACGTATTAAAGTTTTGTTTCAAAGACGGGAGGACAGTAAATTTTGAAGACTCTGCCATAATCCTGTTTTCCTCGGTTTTCCTGCGCTTTAAATCTCCCCAACCGGAAACTGAAGAGCAGCCTTGCGTAAAATGCGGAACTTATGTGTGCATATTAATTCCCCAGTTGACTGGCCATCACGTATACTTACCGTAGTTCGGCAGCTGACCTGGCCATCATGTTTGTTTGACCAAGCGGTTGGTCACGTTGCGTAAATAATATAGTCAGGTCCAAATTCTCCAAGATTGTGTAACCCTTTAGGCATTTTTCAGGAAAAGTTGTTATATCACATTTTTAGAAAGTTCAATATGTCCTTAATAAGGATCCACTTAAATCCATTTAAAGTCACCATTATGGAGAAGAGTGTTTTTTTTTAGTTGGGCTCTTGACCCCCACATTATTAACTTTATATTTTGTCTGGCTGCTGTATCTGAGCTATAACAGCCAGATAATCAACTAGAAAATATGATCTGTGGATGTTTGTGTATTAACAGTATCATTATATCACAGTCATTTGACCTGAATCACTAAACCCATACAGAAGCAAATTTCTGAGTTAATCAATCAAAAGTTAATAAAAAAACCCCCATAAAAACAAAAAGTATTTGTATGCATGCACACACAGACATCAATATTTAGCGTATGGATCTCGGCAATGGTGATAAACAGATCACCTCTGAACATAGGCTCATTATTTATTCATGCAGCAATTCATGATGGGAGCCATAAATGAGTTTTTATTGGTGGCACCCAGAATGCACTGCAACATGCTTTATAATAGTCACCACTGTTGAGATTCACAGGCTGATTCTTGATGTCTGTGTGTACCTACATAAACTACTTTGTTTTTTAGAAGTGTCTTTTTCATTGATTTGATCATTTGGATTCCTTTGAAATGGCTAAATGCTATAATCCATTAGGTAAACTTACTAGTGGCAGTGGCTCATGTAGGTTGTCTACAAATCTGAAAGTTGGTGGTTCAATCCCCAGTTCCACCTGACCAAGTGTCAAGATGTTGTGTTTTAACATATAATGATTATGTTAAAACACATCCAACATCATCAGATCACCTTTTCTATGTGATCATCTGGCTGTTATACCTCACGCATAGCCCATAGATATATATATAAAGGCTAGATATGTCGTCCACGCTGCTGGCCAATGGAGGTCGACATCTGCACCTGGCGGCCATCTTGTCACAGGTAGCTCGCTCACTCGTAACATTGTGTTAATGGTATGTACTATTTAAATTACCATAACTTGCTCAATTTTCTACCGATTTTCAAACGGTTTGTTTTGTTATAAACTTCAGAGATGTAGTTATGACACTGCATACTTATGAATAAAAAGTGTATAAATAAATAATCATCCAGATAATTATAGCCAGGTTAATAACGTTTGTAAGAAACCAAACCGTTTGTAAATCCGTCAAGATTTCAACGAGATAAGAGTATTTGTGTTCGTGCTGACCATCTTACATCAGCTTGTCTGTGACAAGATGGAAACTCCGCCATAACACATCTAGCCTTTATATACATATCTATGGTATAGCTAAACATAATCTAAAGTTAATAATGTGGGGGTCAAGAGCCAAACTAAAACAAACACTCATCTCCATAATGGTGACTTTAAATTCCGTTTTTCTCCTTCAGTGATTCTGCTTGTTATCATCAGGTGACTTCAGTAATGCTCAATTATCACTCAATTATTCACGTAATTGTCTCATTAACTTTAACACTGCTTCAGTGTTCATTTAACACTCAGCTCAGCTCAGAGTTTAATTGGGTGGCTTGAAATGACTTCCATGATGTTGAAGATACATGAACAAATTATGTTTGTTTAACGAAACCCAGTTATGTGGAACCGGTGGAACCTGTTTATATAAAAAAGTTAAGTAAAGCCAACACATCATTTTTTTGAGTGCATTAAGCATTCTCACTTCCAGGCTTTGGTCTAGCGGCAGGCCCACTTGCAGCAGTCAGTTCTGCCACCCCCTGAAACCATGGGATGGAAGACAGAGGGGAATTCCCTTACTCCTCAACTCATGTCACTACCCCCAGTTCCAGATGCCTGTGAGGAGTTAATCACCTGTGCCTGCACCACTGGGTGCAAGACAGCCTGATGCGGCTGCAAGCCTAATCCATGCACTACATCCTGCAAATGCAGAAAGTCCAATGATACTTGTATGAACTAATAACTTTTGGAATTTGATCACACACCGGCGCTGCGTCATAGAATGTCTCTGAATAGGTTCACGCCCACTTTTGGGGGAAAACAAAGTAGACTCCCCATAGACTTCAATACAAAATAACAGCAAAAACTAACGTCCGTACACAGCTCTGTGGCAGGCAGGGTGGACATATAATTACTTGACATGTTTTATATAAGTGATTTCTTAAGTTATTTACGCCTATCGGCTGTGTACGGACGTTGTTTTGCCGTTATTTTGTATTGAAGTCTATCCCTCCAAAAGGGGGCGGGGAAAAAATTGACAGTTAAGTTCCCGGATGTGGCGGTTGTGCGTATTGTTGCTTGATTTTGTTAAAATTTCAGAGTCCCAGCAGCCATTTAAACATTAAAAACCGTCCCTTTCATGCTAATTTTGTTTTTTCATTGTTTACATGTTTAAATATTCTGAGAATGCACAGTTTAGTTCTAAAGTTTAACCCTTGTGCTGCATTAGATTTTTAACACCGTTGAGTGCATGAAGGGCCAAAAATGGCCACATATTAAACACTGCCTAAAATATTATATATTTTTATTATTTTCCACTAGATTTGGATTATCACAGTCTTGAATATGTCAAAGATCAGCAGCAACATTATTTCTGGTGCATTTAAAGATTTTGTGTTATGCCAGATTTAAAAAAAAAAAAAAAAAAAAAAAAAAAACGACACTTAGCGCGTTAGAGACCAAAAATGGCCACATATTAAATATTGCCTAAAATATTATATATTATTATTATTTTCCACTTTTACCAAGTTAAATCTTTTAATCAGCATCAGTCCTCATCATAGCTACCAAAAATGTATTCAATTTCAGGATTTTAACCCTTTAATTACCAGTTTTGGTGGCGAAACCATCGATTTGTAAGAGGAAAAACACAAAAATTCAATTATTTTCAATAAACTAAATGCAAAGAGAAAACTTTAGATTTGGATTATCACAGTCTTGAATACGTCAAAGATCAGCAGCAACATTATTTCTGGTGCATTTAAAGATTTTGTGTTATGCCAGATTTAAAAAAAAAAAACGACACTTAGCGCGTTAAAGACCAAAAATGGCCACATATTAAATATTGCCTAAAATATTATATATTATTATTATTTTCCACTTTTACCAAGTTAAATCTTTTAATCAGCATCAGTCCTCATCATAACTACCAAAAAATTTAATCAATTTCGGGATTTTAACCCTTTAATTACCAGTTTTGGTGGCGAAACCATCGATTAGTATAAGAGGAAAAAACACAAAAATTCAATTATTTTCAATAAACTAAATGCAAAGAGAAAACTTTAGATTTGGATTATCACAGTCTTGAATATGTCAAAGATCAGCAGCAACATTATTTCTGGTGCATTTAAAGATTTTTTGTTATGCCAGATTTAAAAAAAAAACGACACTTAGCGAGTTAAAGACCAAAAATGGCCACATATTAAATATTGCCTAAAATATTATATATTATTATTATTTTTTCCACTTTTACCAAGTTAAATCTTTTAATCAGCATCAGTCCTCATCATAACTACCAAAAATTTAGTCAATTTCAGGATTTTAACCCTTTACTTACCAGTTTTGGTGGCGAAACCATCGATTTGTATAAGAGGAAAAACACAAAAATTCAATTATTTTCAGTAAACTAAATGCAAAGAGAAACCCTTGACTTTGGATTATCACAGTCTTGAATATGCCATGAACATGAATTGTTACTTTTTCTCTAAAAAAAAAAAGTATTCTATAAACATAAAACATATCAAAACTTCAAAACAAAATGGGGTCATTCTTCAGCTCATTTGCAGGAGCTGCAGAATTGCAATGCATGCTCCTTACAGTTGTAATCACCATCAATCGGCTGCGAACAAAACGGGTTTGCAGTCGGTCACAAGTTTTCTCCACTCTGTTCGATTACTAGAAGCTCTTCGCATCTCGTCAGCTGTTGGTGGCATGTCATTGTTGATTAGTTTGCTGATGTATGTATGGTATAATGTGCGTGGCTTTCCTCGGCTTTGTTTGCCATGTCATTCTTTGGGTGCATATAACACATATTTGTTAATTTGGTCATTTGGGTCTCTTCTAAGGATAAGCTGGTTCTTTTCGACGGCTTTGTATACAGCTTGGTTACTTATTCGATCCATCTTCTTTACGCCAAGATTCTGTAGCAACTGGTGGCGAAGCTGTTGAGTGAGTTTTGCATTTTCTGGTTGATAATCCAACTTTCGCAGCCGTACAGGAGGATGGAAATGCACGCTGCTTCAAAGATGTTTAGTTTGATTGGAAGAGTTTTTGACAGAAATACATCCTTCATTTTCCAGAATGGTCCCCACACTTGTCCTTTTCGTGCTCTGATGTCTGTTTCGCTCGATGAAATGGCAGAGCCAAGATAATTGAAGTCTTTTGTCCATTCGAGTTTTTGTCCGTCGAGTTCGATGAATTGATATAGGTGGATCGGCCGGCAAGTTCTTGGTTGCTTCCGTCTTTTTAATGTTTTCCTCAAGAAGACCCACTCGTTTTGCCCACTTTGCTGTTGTTTGAAGTTGAGCTTTACAGAAATGCCACATTTTGAGCAGGTAGTGGAGATTTTTCTTTTTTGCTAGGGCTGAAACTGCACCCCCTCCTCCTCTTGTCATGGGTGTCTGCAGACCCACTATAGCTTTTCTTCATCTTGTCGAGTTTAAAATTGCTGCACCAAAGATGTGCATACCTTTATAACTTTTGCATCAACCACACTTGTATGAAAGGCAGACTTCGTTATTATTGTCTATTATTGTCTAAGGACTGACTGCATGGCTGTGTTTGTGCCTCTTCATACGTGCAAAGTTATCAATTAACTTTGAAACATAGACTGCTAAAAAAGATGTAAAAGATGCGTAAAATTAAAAAGATTCATGTTTGTGCGTAAAATATGCATGAATCAAACCGAAAGAAAACAATGCAGTGAGAAGCGCTTTCTCTAGCTATAAGCGCACGCACGCACTCACGCACACGCACACACACACACACACACACACAACACCACTGACACACACACACACACACAACACCACTGACACACACACACACACAGAGGAGAGAGAGAGAGAGAGAGAGAGAGAGAGAGAGAGAGAGAGAGAGAGAGAGAGAGAGAGAGGGACAGAGATAGAGAGAGAGTAAACAGAAAGGGTAAAATATGACCTTTAGGATATTGTGATTTGTGCACTCACACAAACACCATGTATTATATTTAGCCCCCCCCCCCCCACACACACACACTTTTGTCAACACACACACACATTGCTCTCAGACATCCACACATACTCAGAAACATAATTTTAGATCATTGAGCCATTAAAATGCTTCATAATGCACTCCATACTGCCCCTAGTGGAAACCAGGAAAATAAGGTGCATTTCCACCCATAGGGAATAAAGATGTAGTGACATCATCTGGTGGAATACCATAGACATATACACTAGACGTCACCTTGGCTACAGCAGTTCATTGGAACGAATGCGTCAATAGAGCCGCCATCTTGAAAAAGGGGAGCCCCTCCACTTTAATGCATCAGCGTCAATGTAGTAGACACAGGTCTAACGGAAATACAATCACCATAACTCATCATGAATGCGATTTTTCTTGTTTTTTTGGTTTGTTCCAACGGTCAGACATGTATAATTTATCATTGATTCCAAAAAGAATTTTTTTTTTTTTTTTAAACATTCTTCCTAGTTCAGATTTCATCCGTGAACATCATACGCTGCACACAAGTCCGCCACCATCAATGAATTCGAAGTAAAGTCAGAGATAGCAGCCTTACCTAGCTACTTCCTATGACAAGACCCCTGTTCCAAGATGGCGGCGGTTTTGACGCATGCTTAGAGCCCCAAGGTGAGGTCTAGTGTATGTCTATGGTGGAATACACTATATAATGCAAATATAATGCTTTTGCTTCAAAATGAAAGGATGTTTGAGCAATAATCATGTTTCATGTATTAATGACAGCCTCGGATTTAAACAACGTTTTAATGGGTTTCAATGGGCCATTTTTGGTCTTTATGGTGCTGAGTGTTACTATTTGATCTACACAGTGTGTGTTGTACATATTTTGCAAATTTGGATCACATTTTTTACATTTATCCAAAAAGTCACAATTTTGCCAAATTACATATCATTTGCATTAACAGACAAAATGGTCAAAGAAATTAAACTGCAAAAGACCAAAAATGTCCCTAATGCAGCATAAGGGTTAATGTTTAAACTGCAATAACTGCATTAAAACATAATAAATGCTTTAAAAATGTTTAAATGCTTTAAAAATGTTTAAACTGCAATAAATACATATGCTTTTTGGCAGCCATTTTGTTTTTATTGTTTATGCCAAAACAGTGATGTTTACAACTTGTTATACGGCAGAAATGGATTCTGCACAAAATCATATAGAAACAACACTTGAAGTACTTTTCCTCAAAAATGCCTACTGCATCTTATCCATGGCTATTTATCTATTTTGGGACTCGACTGATATTCATGTGCAAAGCATTCGCCCTAGTAGGATTTGGAAATTAGTATTCAAGACGAGCAGATTCACTTCCAGGTGCTAGGAGACGCACGGTCCACTCACAATTCAACACGAACAGCGTTCGGCCTCATAAATGCGCATGCGCAGCAGCGCCTTTCTCTTTTTCCTGCGCACATTGCCACGTTATTAGCGGCAGACACAAAATTCAAGCGACACTTCAGAGTGTTAAAGGTGAAAGAATACCCAGCGCGCTAACAGTCTCCCCGGTTTCTATCACGATTACATTATTAGCTGGCACGTTTGGAGGTGATCCGAAATGCTGAAGTTGTTGGTTGTGTGCGCACTGGCCGCTATGATAACGGCTGATATCACCGAAGAGGAGGACGTGCTTGTACTGAAGAAAAGTAACTTCGAAGAGGCGCTCAAAACTTACCCAAATATGCTTGTTGAGTTTTGTAAGTAGTCGCCTGCTTTGTCTGACTTGTTATTCATTTTTTACGATGATAGTTTGTGTATGAGTACAATGCTAAACGAAACCCAGCTAACAGTGAAATTAGTTATGATTTATTCTTAATTTTAACTGGCAAGAAGTGGCAACCACGATACTTGATCTCTCTTCATGAGTCTATTTCCTTGTAACATTGTGCTACGTAAATCTAAAGCAAGAGTGCAATTTTAAACGCGTTCACAAAAACGGACGCAATGTAGCCTTACTGTTAGTTATTTAAAGACGTCATTGCCAGGTACTCAAACTCTGTTTTGACAAATAAAAGTGCAAACTAAACCTTGTGCGAATAATGCATTCAATCTAAGTTAGGAGACGTGTAAAGTCAAATACATATTCAGGGCGATAACCGCTTTGGATCGGAAGCTCTGAATGTCGTTTTTGTTGAAAACCCTGATTTGCACTTTCGCTTGTTTTTCGACTTTTGATTTTCTGGCCCTCATTTATTTTCCTCCACTTCATGTAAATGAGACGAGGTTTGACATGTTATGGGCAAGCATCAATAAGTTCATAATCCTACTTCTCAAACTTGTGTGTATCCGGGCTGATATGTGTCTCTACCGGGCTAAATTCATTGGCCCCTCTTAAATTATATCCTGATGCATGGTCGTAATCGACCCTTAAGTTAACCAATCACTGGTGTCCACGAATGTTTCGTCATAATCGAAGGCGTGTTAATGTGTAATATGGGTGGCGCTTCACAGGGGCACAGAGCTAGGTTGACGTGTACATCAGAAAGATAACTTTTCTAGCTAAATAAATGAGAAATTTAAAAACATTTCTCATGTGAACAGTGGAAAGCGTAACAGTGCAATCAAAAAGGAGTTTTTGACACGCATACTGATTTTCATCTCAAGCATTATGAACTTTGGTCTTATCTTACTACATGGCATGTTGTTAAAGCCATAATCCAAAGTGAGGATTTAGTTTGATTTATTCAGTTATCAGTTTATCTAATTTCTCTGCATTTGGACACCCAAATGAAACTTTTTGCTCTTGTCATGCACCCGACTAACCTGTTCAGTCAGACAAATTGCTGCTAAGTAGTTTGTGAGTAATTGAATGCTTGATGTAAAATCACTAACATTCAGTAAATGTAAGCTGTATTGAATTAACCACTTTTTGCTTATTGCAGATGCACCATGGTGTGGGCACTGCAAGGCCCTGGTTCCTGAATATGCCAAAGCGGCTGGTATGCTGAAAGCTGAAGGCTCTGACATCAGACTAGCGAAGGTAGATGCCACGGAGGAAGCGGAGCTCGCTCAAGAGTTTGGTGTTCGTGGATATCCCACCATCAAGTTCTTTAAGGGAGGAGAGAAGGAGAACCCCAAGGAGTATTCTGGTTAGTGTAATGAGCTGCACATTTTCTGTACAATATCTATACTCCTTTTGGTATATGTCCTACCAGAATGCCTTATGTTAAAATAAAGTTTTGTTGGATTTCAGATCTATAAATAAAACAATAGGCTTTCAAAATTCTGTAACAATATTTCTTTAAAACCAGATAGAATGATGTCAGTGTGCATATAAATTGTTCTTTGTTTTGGTTGGAATTGCTAAAGTGTAACTTGACTGTTATCGTACACTATAAAGTGAAAACCATAAGTCAACTTAGACAGGTCAGATGCCTGTCTACCATGAATGTGAGTGCTAACTGCTTAGGACGTGCATGTCATTCTGTACTTGGAAGCCCTGCATTCTAGCCTGTGTGTAAGGCCCCTCCCCCTTTCCTTCAACGTGCAGTTCCTCACGTTTCCTGTGCTCTGGTTGATGTGTGCTGTTTATTATGGTCCATACTCCAGCAGACCAGCCTCAGAAAAAGTTCTAGGACTTTCAATTGTCAGTCTTAAAGTTTGCAAACTTTTTCCTGTGTCAGCTGAGTCTGAAACCTTTAGATTTAAAATATTTAATTGAAGTACCCCCTGAGATTAAAGGGTTAGTTCACCCAAAAATGAAAATTAAGTAATTAATTTCTCACCCCCATGCTGTACCAACCCTGTAAGGCCTTCGTTCATTTTCGGAACACAAATGAAGATATTTTTTTTTAATTAAATTTGAGAGCTGGGTCACTACCACATAGGCACCCTAAGGGATTGAAACTTGATGGCCCAGAAAGTCATTGAAGAAAATGTTCAAATATTCCATGTGACTACAGTGGCTCAACTTTAAGTTTATCAAGCGATGAGAATACTTTTGTGCGAAAAAAACAACAAAAATAACGACTTATTCGACTATTCCTTTTCTTCCTTGTAGACCTGAGACGAGAGTTCAAGAGATTTCCTTGACGCATGCACGAGAAATGAACAAGGAGTAGAGTTAGATTGCAGTTCTCGTGCATGCGTCGTGGAAATCTCTCGAACTCTCGTCTCAGGCCTACAAGGAAGAAAAGGAATAGTCGAATAAAGTTTTTTTTTTTTTTCTGCACAAAAAGTGAAAGTAAAATAAAAAAGGGAGTTTTCTACCACCCCCGTTTCCACCTCACACACACAAGTGTGTAATTTACTCGAATGCCTTTCCTTTCATATTTTTTAAATGACTTGCAGATTTATAACTTTATTACCTCATTAGGACTAACAAAAGATGTGTGTGGGTGATGCTCCTTTGGTTATGATGAACAGCTCGTGCAAACGTGCGTGTGTGTGATCCATGAGCGCGCACACCTCTGGTTGCAGTTTCTGCAAAAACTCAGACTTGCGTTTTGCACCTTTAAAGGAGAACTCCGGTGCAAAATCAACCTTTGGTCTAATAAAACATCGGTACCTAGTCAACCGTTCTCTGAGATTTGTTTTCATGATAATCGTATGTAAAGAGTTTTATCTCTAAAAACTGTTTAGCATATATTGCTATAATGCTAGTACTGGGGGCATTTACTAAGTAAAAAGAAATCGCTAGTTTATACCACTAACAAGGCTCAAAATAGCCCCACACTCACACAGTAACATAATGAGGCTCCATACATGCAAAACGAAGCATTGAGAACTTTGTAAATGTATAGACCGTTTAATAAGAATATGCTTTATAAAGACTGTTCACTTCGTGTATACAGACAGGAGCCATCTTAGAAAATAGTCTCTAAGTCGATCCCCGAACGCTGTTCTTACAGTTCAGAAGTTCGCTGAACTTCATACAGTTCAGATCACTCAGCACGTCGATCGTGGTTTGACTGGTCGTGACTGTTTTTCAAAGATGGCGCCGCCTGTATACACGAAGTGAACTGTCTTAAGGCGCTTTTCCACTGCATGGTACGGCTCGGTTCGGCTCAGTACGGTTCGGCTCGCTTCGCGTTTCCACTGCGTGGTACGACTCGACTCGGTACGGATCGGATCGCTTTAGCTCGGTTGCTTTTCCACTGCAGTAGTACCCCTTCAAAGTGGGTGGAACTGATCGTTATTTGCGCGCGCCTCTACTGCCATGACATCATCTTAAAAGCGCCACATTTTCAAACCCACAACACAGGAACAATGGAGCCTATCGAGGGGATGGTGTTCCTGATTCTCGGCATGTGGATGTTTTTAACTGCTAGATGGAAAAATGTGTTTAAAATGAGGCTGATGGCGGGTTTAAAGTGTCTCGTGTCGCAAATCCAATGACGCTAGTAGTAACGCTGGTAGTGACTATTCTGTCTGACCAATCAGTGATCTGCAGTGTTTCACGTCACATTTTAGTACCGGTACGGTACGCTTGGAACTTTAACAGACCAGGTACCATTTAAAGCGAGCCGTACCGAACTGAACCGTACTGTACCATGCAGTGGAAAAGCACCACAAGTGAGCCGTACCGAACTGAACCGTACTGTACCATGCAGTGGAAAAGCGCCAAAGTGAGCCGTACCGTACTATGAAGTGGAAAAGCGCCATAAATAAAGTATCTTCTTATTAAACGGTCCGTACACTTACAAAGTTCTCAATGCTTCGTTTTGCATGTATGGAACCTCATTATGTTACTGTATGAGTGTGGGGATATTTTGAGCCTTGTTAGTGGTATAAACTAGCGATTTCTTTTTACTTAGTAAATGCCCACAGTACTAGTAGCATTATACGCTAAACAGTTTTTAGAGATAAAACTCTTTACATTCGATTATCATGAAAACAAATCTCAGAGAACAGTTGACTAGGTACCGATGTTTTATTAGACCAAAGGTTCATTTTGCACCGGAGTTAAGTTATCTTTTTATCAACTCACAAGTCCCCTGCAGTTCCCTCACAAACCCCTTGGGGTTTGCACTGCAGACTGTTTTGGAAATTCTGCCATTTGGGATTGCAGAATTATCTGAAACGGTCTGGAACAAAAGTATTTCTGAAGTTTAGTCTGTCACTATATCTGTAGCCTTGATGGAAGGACTCCGTCTGGGTTTCTGTAGCACATGATCAAATTCTGAACCAGTGTAATTGCTGACATGTTGCATCAGTCATTCCTGCTGTAACCTGTGGCACTCATTACGGTTTAACAATATGTAATATTAAGACCTTTGAAACTGTGTGTGATATCATTTGGATTGACATGTTAGTCCTGCCCTGTGGTCATAAATGGATGAAGATACGTGGAAGGGAGTGCTTAGTTAGATTTAATCTTTGTTTCCCAGAGAATGCAGGAACTGATCAGATGTATGCCTTAAAGTCCCCATGTGGTGAAAATTGTTTTTAATGTTTGTTAATGTCTTTAAGCATAATAAAAATACCACAAACCATGTGCAAATTTTACAAGTCAACACCATTGGGTAAAATTTCTCTTTAAAACTGCAGTGTTCTAAAGATGTCTCAAACGCATCACTGCCGTTTCTGAAGTCACAAAGTACCGTGTAACCAATCACTTCAATGTGGCGGCAGGCTTTAGCATATTTACTTTGGCTTCTCTTGAGACTCCCCTGCTTCAGAGCGGTCAAACTCGTTCCTGGAAGACTGTCCTTCAGAGTTATAATCCAACTTGCCTCAACACACCTGCCTATAAGTTTCTAGTATGCCTAGTAAGACCTTTATTAGCTAGTTCAGGTGTTTGATTGGGGTTGAAGCTAAACTGTCAGTGGGGATTTGGGGGCATACTACCCCCAGAAACTTGATTTCTCTGATCTACATATGTGCATTAAGATGTTTGAGGGCAAATAATTGTATAATAATAGCTTTAAAACCATGTCAGTGGGCAGTAGATTGTCAATACATGCTCTTTTCTCATCTCCATCACTTTCTTTTCGTCTCCTTATCTTGCCCTGTCTCTTCCCATCCTAAAGCTGACTTTGACTGACTTTTCTTTTTCGTCTGTGACTGTGGAGAAAGTAAACTGGATTAATGATGTTTTATGAAGACAAGTTACTGAAGTAGCCAGGAAAGGAAAGCTAAGCAACTAAGTTTTTTAATTTCATTCTCAATGTTAACATTTGTTAGTAATCTTATGCCTAATATGATGGAACTGCTTTGTTAACGTTCTTGTCCCCTCACATTGACTGTTACTAATTATTAACTTGAGCCACGTAAATAATAGTTATTTTTTTCAATTCAAAATGGCGAAATTGGACTAGTTTGCCTTATTCATTCTTTTTTTTTTTTTTTTTTGGTAGTTTAACATTTCTATCCTAAAACCACTGACACATATGAAAGGTTTAGTTTATCTACTTGCATCTTATCTCGCACTTTATGACCAGTAACTGAAGTGTTGCTCTGTGCTGGAAACTGCACTCAGCAGCTTCTGTGAACATTAACCCCGCCTACTTAGTCACTGCTTGTAAGTGTCAACATATTTGAGATGACCTGACCAATCAAATCAGACCACTAAAGGCAGCTCAGATGAGAAGGTCTTGGTGCTGTGCATTATTCTTTTATTTTCAATTTTTTTTATTTCACAACTTTTATTATATACACATCGGTAAAATACAGAGGTCTGGACCTCAGTGACCTAATAGATGGCTATGGCCATGTGCAAAGGCATCTTACTATAAATGTATTTCTGCTTTGTAAGTGTTTGCTTGGTGCCACCAGGATCTTTTGTCTCACTATGACATGCTCTGTCTGCAGCTGGTCGACAGGCTGATGACATTGTCAACTGGCTGAAAAAACGAACTGGCCCCGCAGCAACTACTTTGAGTGATGTGACGCAGACGGAGTCTCTTATTGCTGATAATGAGGTTGCAGTTATTGGATTCTTTAAGGTAAAACTCATTCTTTTCTTTAGCTAATTTTGCTAATTTGGAGTGGTGGTTTTTTTTTTTTTTTTTTTTTTTTTTTTTTTTTTTTAATTTATTTTAAATTTATTTTTTTTTCCTCTGCAGGATGTTGAATCTGAAGATGCCAAGGCCTTCGTTAAAACCGCAGAGTCTGTGGATGACGTACCCTTTGGCATCACCTCTGATGATGCAGTCTTTTCAAAGTTTGAAGTTGCCAAGGATGGTGTTGTGCTTTTTAAGAAGGTACACTCTCCACTTTATAATGCTCTGACTAAACTCTTTGACTCATTTATTTGCTTATTGCTTGCTTTTAAAGAGGCCATATTATACTCTTGATTTTGGGTCAACTAGAGGATTCATGCTTGAATGTTCAAATTCATTTTTCATACATTTATATTTTATTTTTATAAACGCACTGGGCTGCGTTTCCCAAAGCATCGTAAACCTAAGTTGATCGTAGAGCAATTGCCACCAATGGTCTCTACGATCAATGTAGGCTCACAATGCGCAGCTGTGTTCATTGCCATGGTAACTTGCGCTACATGGCTAAACTACTCTAGAGCAGGTTTTATTCTGAGGCCACATCCAGACGAAGCCATAGCTTTCCCGATCCGATTTTAATTTTTTCTTCCTCGTTCTAAAAAGAAAGTCCGTAAACACGGCGGCGTCTCAAAATATCTGCGTGTACACGAAACCACTGAAACTGACTCAAAGCGATGTAGTATACATCCCAGACCAGTATGTGGCGCTGTAATTCTGCCATAAAGATGCACTAAAAATGTGAGAAGACTTGGAGCATGCGCATAAAACCTTGCGCGCTGTAGGCTACTATATAGACAGTAAAATAAATACTAGGCTATACAATAATATTAGGCACAGTTGCTGCTTTTCTTTTTTTTTTCCTGTTTTAATCAAGAACTTTATTGAACATTTGACTGGTACAAAATAGGGAGTCACGATATTCATAGTTGGCAGACTCCGAAAGCTTGTCACAAAGAACCGGCAAAAGTAACGAATGTTTCAAATGTAGAAATTTAATTGTTTATTAATAAACTAGTGTTTTCTGTCTCATTCTTTACTGAAAAGATAAAGTTGAAGATGCTGATTTGCCACTTCGCAGTATTGTGAACGCACCTATGGAGTAGCCTTGGCTAATGCACTTCATACGGATTAGGCTATAAGAGATGGTTACCCGTTTCTTTTCGTTTTAAATTGTTGTTCGATGTTTAAACGTAGAAATTTCGAGTTTCGGTTCATCTGAGACGATCCCCAGTTCACAAACAATGCAATAGGCTGCAACAAACGATTATTTTGATAATCGATTAATCTAACAATTATTAGAACGATTAATCGACTAATCATCGATTATTTTGCCAGCAAATCATTAAGTTTGGGACAATTATTCAGCTTTTTTCAATTAGTAAACATTGAGTTATAATATAATAATTGAGTTAATTGAGTTATAATACGAAAAAAGAATCAGTTCAGCTTTTGAGATAGTGGTTTTAATGAACTTAGAGCCAACTTAACAGGTCATTCTCTTTAAGTTTAACTCAAATCACAAACAAATGCTCTCTAAGCATTGTTTATAGAGCCCCTTTCATGGATTTTGGAAAATGACCGTTCATATGGTGTGGAATATAGCTCAAAGGGAATGAAAACACCCTGCAAAGATTTATATCTGAAAGTGCACCGTATATAAAGTTATTGTCTTTCAAAAGTGAGAGTCGACTCGGAGTCTATGAAATGAATTGTTTTTGAAACGAGTCATTAGCTGGTTCGTCGTGACGTAGAGACATACTGGCCGCGCCCAGTTACTGCGCGCGCGGACGGAAGTGTAAACTTGAAGTCTACACATTCAAATACTTCATCATAGCATCATGTCGAGAAGACGCTGTGTTCTACAATGCAAAGATAGTTCAGCCACTTTGTTTTCATTTACCAGGGACGAGCATGTGAAGAATCGGTGGTTAGAGTTCATATTACTACTTCCGCCGCGTCACCGGAAGTTTCACCCACTTTATTTTTTACAGGAGCGCCCCTCGGAAACTTGTGGATAAAGTTAAATGTTTTATTTTTTGTATTTTTTTGTGATCAACACATTTTTTTTTCATCCTTCAAAGATTGTCCTAAAACGAAAAAATTTTAAGATGTTGGAAAACTCTTATTTAAACATTCAAATTATTATTATTTTTTTTTAATTAAAAATTAAAAAAAAAAACAAACATTGTAAACAGTAGGATGTTTATTGGCTATTTTCACTCCAAGTCCTTATACATGTTTTCTCTCCTTTTGTTTTTAATTAATATTAAGACATTATAAGTAATAATAACTAAAGTTAACTTCATCTACACCCTAAATTAATCCAAGTGATTTATTATCAGCCCCAGTGCTACCAGTTTTTTTTTTTTTTTTTTTTTTTTTTTTTGTATAACTTGGTGTGAGTTCTGATTTGAGGTGGTGTTGCCCTCAAATTTGAGTCTGAAGCCCTGTGAACTTAAAATAAAACAGCATATCATAATGTTAAGTCTATTTATTATTAAAGAATTTGTCAGTGTTACAGTTATTTTGGGGGAAATTTGAATAATTGCATTGCGAGCTGATTTAACCCTTGTGCATCAATTAAAAAATGTTACACATAGGTAAAAAGAGGACAAAAATGTCCATGTCAAAAAACTGTAATAAAAATGTGACTCTTTGGAGCACAGACTTAAGTTTGGTATCATTTTAAAGAAGACCCTTAGCAGATTATTGCTGAAATAAAAAAATAATAAGTAAATCCAAAAAAAAGTTATATAGGTATAAGTTTATGAAAATTATTTATAAAATAATATTTTATATAAAATATATATTTTTTAAATCAGGTTGAACTCAAAACTACAATAAAATCAAAGCCATAAATCTAAATAGGTTGTGTTCCAAATTTGAGGATGATATCTCAAAAAATGAGCTTTCGGTAACAGTTTGTTTGGGCGTAGTAACATTTTCCCCATTGGGTGCCAGCAAAACCCCACTGAAGCTCACAGTGATTGGATTTGAATTTGCAGTTTTTCTCTCTCAGTCTTACAAACACACACATGCGCACACACACACACACACATATTTTATTATAACACACATACTAACCACACTCTGACATCCATACCAACACACCCACACAAATATTGTTGCATAATTTATTCAGTTGGCTCTGTAGTATGCCAAACCAGAAAACCGGAATAAAGCGACATTTGTTTTATAGGCCAAACTTAAAAAAAATGACACCATCTGATAAAAAATAGTAAAAAATAAAATTTTGAAGCCTTGCCATCAGAATGAAAGCCTCTTAACAAAGATTGCATAATTTTATAGTTAACTGAACCAGGGATTAAAAATGGCAGTTTTAATGGGTTTCAATGGGGACATTTTTGTCCAAAAGGTGCTGAGAGGGAGTATTTTTTGTACCTAATGAAAAAAATATTTTTTTAAGAAAATGACGGTGAAATAGTAAAATTCCAATAAAAATACACACCTGTGCCAAGTTTTTTGCAGTTAGCTTTAACACAGGCGAAGTAATCAAAAAAACAAAACTGAAAAGGACAAAAATGTCCACAAGGATGCACAAGGGTTAAGGTGTGCCCCTAAATTTTCTGCTTGCGCTCCTAAAATTTTCAGTCAGGGGCAACAGCGCTCCTAGTAAAAGTTAGTCTGGAGCCCTGAGCCTATGAAATGTTATCAAGTAACTTCATCATGCTTTCCCCGTTGTGAACGTGCAGTCCTCTAAACTGTAGCCTGGGTGCTGATGCTCTGCTCTAGTTGACGGCTGCCTTCCCCCCCAAACACATCACGTTAAAAACAACCCTTTAGAAAACGTAATTCCTTTGTGGATGCTCTTAATCTGCTTTCTCCATGTTTCTTTGACAAATCTCAGCATCAGTCCCACGCGCGCTGCACGGGAGTTAACCACGCCCACTTATTTACATTTCGCGGTATACACGGAATAAAAAAATCTGTTACAACTGACATTTTCTACCGCGTTAGCGATGTATATTGCATATCGCCCAGCCCTACTACCAGCTTATCCACTCCACATAGCATCAGACAACAGACAAGAGCAGCGAAATGCATAATCCTGTTAGCTATCTGTTAGGCTGTAATGTAGTATAGGTGTATGATAGTATGCATGCAAAGTAACCAAGTAGACACAGTACAACGATAACGTGTCATTCATTCTCCATGTATTAATCTTTTCATATCATATATCAAATCACATAACAGTTACAGATGAACGTGTTCTCTCCACCTACTGGCGAACGTGTAAGCACATTCATGTTAAGATTACACAATTCACATTAGTGCATCCAATCACACAACTATCTGGCATGTCGCTTACACCTCAAAACACAACTTTTGTATATTAAAACTGGCGACCGTCCTGGCACGATCATTAATTAATTTACTGGGTTTCGTTGCTAGAGAACGACGTTCTTGCCTGCCAGCCAGTACTTGTGATGTCACATGCAAAGTGTGAATGGAGAATAACTCTCTTTGAAGTGTACTGTGCTTTGTAACTTTGCAGACTCTTGTATGGGTAGTAGCAGTGCCTCCAATAACTGGAAGTTTAGGCCTGGATCATGAAAGGAGTCAAGGAAAAATTATCATGATTTCCACTTAGGGGCCCGTGATGAAGGTTCCTTAACTGACCCAAGAACTGTTTATTGTGGCCCTGGGTAGTAGTGTTTTGGTACTATTTATGTAGATTATTATGTAGATTATTTATGTAGATTACTATTTATGTAGATTAATACAAGGGATCAGAACAATCACATACTTTCAAACCTTATATTATCAGCTAAACATCAATCTCTTAAATGAAGCTCTTTTGATTTATGAAATAAAGGTCTATAATTTTTCAAGTACTCCGTGCAAAAAGTTGGAAAGTTGATCCTGCTGCATCTAGTTATATCTGGCAATGCTATCATTACTATTATTGGTCTTTGCTCAGTCGCACAATAAATTTGTTTTTCTGGTTCAAGCTGACGGGAGATCTCCCCTTGAAATTCATTATGTAACGATGCTCTCGTTTATCAGGGTCAGTGAGGCATTATGTCATCCCATTAATACATTTTATTGCATAGCTTCCTAGAAAAGAAAAACTGAGTTTGGTTGAAATTGAAGTGTTTAGACGCTTCACCCATTGCTTATAACAGTTTATCACCACAAATGTACTCATTTTGCCACCTTTTATATCTTCTTGGGTCGAACAAAAACTCTGGTTTTGTACATCCATCATGTTGCGCTACAGTAGTTTGTCTGATTTTGTATTTGAATCATGGCATATGTGACCTATTGATGTCACCTGAAAAACAGGATCAAATGGACTAAGATTTTTCTTGATGCTGTTTGGTGTGGAGGTCCAAGATGATCAAATGGAAATGTGCAGTTATGTACATGATTTAGTTTGAAGTATTCAGTGTTTTTTTTTTTTTTTTTTTTTTTTTTTTTTTTTTCATTCAGAAAATGATTGTGCATTAACTTTGAATGGGTCACCCTGCTTTTGAGATGGATCAGCTCCACACAGAGATGAGATCTTGTGGCAATTCATGCAAATTTCTCTCCAATCAGATTACGGCCAATACTACTTTATGCATGTTGAACAGGTTGCAGACCGGACGAGAAGTGCAGCGCTGCGTCGTGTAGCGCCACATCTTTAAAATTCGAACACATTATTCTCTAGGAGTGTACACACACACCAGCGGCGCCCAGCAACGGCTCAGGAGCTAGTTCAAAATCCTGCCGTGCCACTTGCATAGTTTTATAATTTACATTTATTTTTCTCAAATCGTTGTTAATGGGTATACGGACTTCACCCTGTGCTGCAATATAGGTTTAGTTTTACATTCTTTTACAGAAATCAGCTGCTTGAATGAAAATTGCAGATGTTATTAGATTTTCAGGTGATATTCTTAATTCATTCAGTTAACAGACACGACACTCTGAGGTGAAGTGTTCAGACTGCTCTAAACCAGAACTCGATACCTAGAGGGCCACAGTCTTGCATGGTTTTGTTGCAACCCTGATCCAACACGCATACCTGAAGGACTATATTAGCTGGATCATCTGTATTTAATTGGGGTTGAAGCAAGGCTGTGGCCCTCCAGGAACTGAATTTTGCACCCCTGCTGCTCTAAACAGTTTAGTCAAGGCAAACCATAATGATCTGTTAGTGATTTCAACACTGTTACAGTGAATAATGCTCACCATGTTTGTGTTGCTGTGTACACAGAAAAATGCAGTTGAAATTATACTTGATTTAACCATCTCTCTCTTCTCCCCCCCCCCCCCCCCCCCCCAGTTTGATGAGGGTCGGAATACTTTTGATGGAGAGATCAGCAAAGAAAATCTGCTGCCCTTCATCAAGGCCAACCAGCTTCCCCTGGTCATTGAGTTCACGGAGCAGGTACACTTGACTTTATCCACATTTGTCTGTTGCTCCATATTGACATTTAGAGTTTGAACTGTTGTATACAGGGCCCATGTTGCCATTTGTATTTTCACTGACATGAGAAATTGAATGGGCCTCTTTTATGAAACAAAAATACAACAGAAAACTGGGTGTACAGTCATTTCCACGGAAAAGTGGTGGCTACGTTCAAATCATGCAGATCTCAGCTCGTGTATGCAAGTTTTTGAATTGGTGTAAATTTGCGTGTAATAAATCATAATAAATTATGCATAATATTAAGCATAATAAATCTGGTGGAGAATTATAATGAGCGTTTTCATTTTATATTATTTTCCTGAAGCTCATCATAATGGTCATTAACTATTAAATGACTAGATTGTCAAATTAAAATTATAGATGGGTGTGTGTGTGTGACCCATTAAAAACACCACATGTTATTTCTCCTCAGGGTTTTAGCTTTACTTGCACAAATGGCAGCATAAACAGAACATGAGGATTCACACATGGTTACATTACGTACCTACAGAATAAAAACATAATAAATTGAACTATATAAAAGGATAAAATAAATAGGACTACACAAAATATTACACTTATTTAACAGATTAACTAAGTAAAAAAAAAAACTGCGACTTGTATAAGCAGGCTCGGGGGGGGGGGGGGTAAAAGTACACTACCTGCTACTGTAGCGGAGCGGGCATGTAATTTTTTTTATTATTAGACCTCAAAAAGAATGTATAATAATTTAAATCATGTATTATTATTATTTTTTAAATGTATAGATGTATGTATATATATTGCTGGTAATAAAATTAAGCCATAAAACACAAATTTTATCAAACTTTTTGGTCAAATAATGTGCTGCACAATGAGCTTTACTGTTAAAATTAGAACATGGATTATTCCTTAAATTCAGTTTTGTCTAAAAAATTAATAATTTATTCGTATTAGTGTTAATGTATCATTACATCTGGACATTTCCTATTTCTACTGTACAACAGTAATATATTTCTGTCAAGTTAAACCGAACTTTTATTTTGACGGGTTGTCGTGAAGCCCTTTGGAGTTTCTGTGTTCTTTTTTTACAGTATGGTTTGTCATGATCGTCATGGTGATAGTTGCACAAATGAAGCGGTTAAATGATCACAAAGTGACTTTCAGAGTGGATCTAGAGCCTGGAGAGGAAGTTCAATTATTTCTGTCTTCATATAGGCAAAAAAACAGCGCAAGCATCACACGTGTGTCTTCAGTGTGTGTGGTAAATAAAACTGTGCGTCGGCTGCACCAGAGCCGTTGAAAAAGATATTCATATTAACGGCTCTGGGCTGGACTATTCATTCACATGGAACATACGATTCATATGAACAGGATTCGTATTTAAATAGTATTTGTGGTTTAATATTCACACACTAGTCTATATCGCGATTTTTATTTCAAGTGTACTGAACCGCTTTCTATTTATTCCTCAAATATACAGTAAAATCCTTTTTTATGACTGGATTTCGTCAGGATTTTAAGGGGGGGGGGGGCGCCCCCCCTAAAACAATGGTAGGGGAAACACTGCATTGTATTTGTTTTCTTTCTCTTTTTTTATTAAAAACAACTTATCATGCTGGCCCCTTAAGCGTGGACAGTTCTGCACACAAAATATCAGTTCTAGTGTTGCAGTCAACCAAACATAAGTTACACTGCTCAATTTAAATGGTCCGCTGTAAAATCCACATGCCCAGCACCCAGCCATTCATATCTTTGCACACATGAAAAGCCTTATGTACAGTGGGGCCAAAAAGTATTTAGTCAGCCACTGATTGTGCAAGTTCTCCTACTTATTAGAATAATGAGAGAGGTCTGTAATTTTCATAAGTACACTTCAACTATGAGAGACAAAATGAGAAAAAAACAAACAAAAAAAACAGGAAGTCACATTGTAGGATTTTTAAAGAATTTATTTGTAAATTATGGTGGAAAATAAGTATTTGGTCACCTGCAAACCAGCTAGATTTATGGCTCTCACAGACCTGTAACCAGTGTTGGGTGTAATTAGTTACTGTAATTTAACCCTTATGTGCTGTTGTGGCTTTTTTCAGCCAGTCTTAGTTTGGCCATAACTTTTTCCTTGTTTCAGCAAATGGAATGATTTTTGGTGACAAATCTTATTTTGACACATATTTTGGGAAAATGCTTTGAAATTTTTCAAAAACTCAACAGTACACTCTGGGCAAATTCACTACCCTTTCGTTATGTTCGTGGCTGAAAAAAGCCACTACTTTAAACTGCTGTAAAAATGTATCAGATAAATATTTTTTTCAAAATTTTTTTGCATAAATCTATTAACAGACCTCAGTCCTGATCAAAACTACTAAATTTTTTTTTTTAAAAATTCAGGATTTTAACTCTTTAATTGCCAAATTCATAAATGATGTCACTGATTTGGGGGAAAAAAAACACAATGACTTATTTTCAATATAAAATATGATTGTGGACTGGATTTTTTTTTTTTTCACCTTTTATCACAGTCTTGGACATGTCAAAGATTAGAAACAACATTGGTTTTGATGCATTGTTAGTTTTTGTGTAGCATCAGATTTTAACCTTTTCTCCCTCATTTACTGTTCGTGGCTGTTTTTGCCCCATTGACTTCCATTATAACCACATTTTTTGATTGCAAAGCCATGACACCATAAAATCATGCATTTTTGATTGTTGATGGTTTTCCCTGTTGGGAAGAGGTAAAATTTGTAATTTTTACTGTTGATAACCAGGTGGAACCATTTAACCCTTTAGACAGGCCTGTGGAAAAAAAAGCTTAGTTTCTGGCTTTTACATGGAGTATAATAGCATATTACAGTGTGTATACCAGTGTTTCCCAACCCTGTTCCTGGCGGCACACCAACACTGCGTGTATTCTTTGTCTCCCTTATCAAACACACCTGATTCAACCCATCAGCTCATAATCAGGTGGGTTAATGAGCTGATGGGTTGAATCGGGTGTGTTTGATTAGGGAGACAAAGAAAACACGCAGTGTTGGTGTGCCGCCAGGAACAGGGTTGGGAAACACTGGTGTATACAGTATGTGTGTGTGTGCGTGAGTGTGTGAGAGAGTGTGAGAACTCGCCTTGATGCGTCTGAGAAAATAAAAATATATACTTCAGCTCTCAAAACTACATGGAGTAAACAAAACAAAGTAAGTGTATTTATGCATCTGCTGCCTTTTGATGGTGAGAAATGCAGACTAAACAAAAACAAAGTAAGTGGATATAAACGCTTGTCATTTGATGGTGAGAAGAGCAGCAAGCAACATGAGAGAGGGCTTGACTTGTAGTGAAGTTTTAGAGATGATTATGCAGTCTGACCCCTCCAGCGAGCTGCAGGAGGTATTGTCTTCTCACTCTGACCACAGACTCAGGACAGTCAGATCCTGGTGTGGATGTGGCACCCTCATCATCATCTCAAGCTTCCACTGAAGGCGAGGAGGATTCAGAGGATCCTGGATCTGGGTGGACTGGGAGAATTTTGAGCGGGACATGGTGGTTCTGAAAATCGCACGACCACTGCGATCATCCCACAGGCAACGTGTGGACTCCCGTCTGGATCTGTAGACGCCGGCCAAAATCAGTAGCCCCATGTAGGCACAGAGATCTGTGGAGTCCACCCCAGTCCAGTTTCTCATTGTGCGGTGCCCATGGAGGTTGGTCATGCTGACAATGAGGTCAGTCATCTCCTCCGTAAAAAACAGATTGAACACAGAATCCATGTTCTGGACCCTTGCGATAGCATAGCGTGTCGGCCATCGACTCACGCCTCTTGCAGGCTGAAGAAAGGGAGTTGTCTCCGCATTGGTGGAAAACCATACTTCACCATTTCTCCCAATCCACCCAGATCCAGGATCCACAGAATCCTCCTGCTTTCAGTGGAAGCTAGAGCTCACTGAAGGTGAGGAGGATTCAGAGGATCCTGGATCTGTGGACTCCACAGATCTCTGTTCCTACATGGGGCTACTGATTTTGGCCGGCGTCTACAGATCCAGAGGGGAGCCCACACGTTGCCTGTGGGATGATCGCAGTGGTCGTGTGATTTTCAGAGCCACCATGTCCCTCTCAAGATTCTCCCAGTCCACCCAGATCCAGGATCCTCCGAATCCTCCTCGCCTTCAGTGGAAGCTTGAGATGATGATGAGGGTGCCACATCCAAACCAGGATCTGACTGTCCTGAGTCTGTGGTCAGAGTGAGAAGACAATACCTCCTGCAGCTCGCTGGAGGGGTCAGACTGCATAATCATCTCTAAAACTTCACTACAAGTCAAGCCCTCTCTCATGTTGCTTGATGCTCTTCTCACCATCAAATGACAAGCGTTTATATCCACTTGCTTTGTTTTTGTTTAGTCTGCATTTCTCACCATCAAAAGGCAGCAGATGCATAAATACACTTACTTTGTTTTTGTTTACTCCATGTAGTTTTGAGAGCTGAAGTATATATTTTTATTTTCTCAGACGCATCAAGGTGAGTTCTCACACTCACGCACACACACACATACTGTATACACACTGTAATATGCTATTATACTCCATATAACTCCATGTAAAAGCCAGAAACTAAGCTTTTTTTTTTTTGCACAGGCCTGTCTAAAGGGTTAAATGGTTCCACCTGGTTATCAACAGTAAAAATTACAAATTTTACCTCTTCCCAACAGGGAAAACCATCAACAATCAAAAATGCATGATTTTATGGTGTCATGGCTTTGCAATCAAAAAATGTGGTTATAATGGAAGTCAATGGGGCAAAAACAGCCACGAACAGTAAATGAGGGAGAAAAAGTTAAAATCTGATGCTACACAAACTAACAATGCATCAAAACCAATGTTGTTTCTAATCTTTGACATGTCCAAGACTGTGATAAAAGGTTAAAAAAAAATCCAGTCCACAATCATATTTTATATTGAAAATAAGTCATTTTGTGTTTTTTTTTCCCCCCAAATCAGTGACATCATTTATGAATTTGGCAATTAAAGAGTTAAAATCCTGAATATTTTTTTTTTTTTAAATGTAGTAGTTTTGATCAGGTCGGTTAATAGATCAGGTCGGTTAATAGAGTAACTTGAAGCTCTTCTGTCCTCCGCTCTTTACCTGTATTATTGGCACCTGATTGAGGCTGTGGACAGGTGTCTTTTATACAGATAACGGGTTCAAACAGTCACACTGCAAACTCAACCATAGCCAAAACCAAAGAGCTGTCGAAGGACACCAGGAAGAAAATTGTTGACCTGCACCAGGCTGGGAAGAGTGACTCTACAATAGGCAAGCAGCTTGGGGTGAAAATCAACTGTGGGAGCAATTGTAAGAAAATGGAAGACATACAAGACCACTGATAATCTCCCTCGATCTGGGGCTCCACAAAAGATCTCATCCGGTGGGGTCAAAATGATCATGAGAACAGTGAGCAAAAATCCCAGAACTACATGGAGGGATTTGATGAATGACCTGCAGAGAGCTGTGAGCAAAGTAACAAAGGCTACCATAAGTAACACACTACACGAGAGGGACTCAAATCCTGCAGTGTCAGGCGTGTCCCCCTGCTTAAGAAAGTACATGTCCAGGCCCATCTGAAGTTTGCCAAAGAGTATATGGATGATCCAGAAGAGGATTGGGAGAATATCATGAGGTCAGATGAAACCAAAATAGAACTTTTTGGTAAAAACTCAACTCGTCGTGTTTGGAGGACGAAGAATGCCGTTGCATCCCAAGAACAGCATACCTACTGTGAAGCATGGGCGAGGAAACATCATGCTTTGGGAATGTTTTTCTGCAAAGGGGACAGGAAAACTGATCTGTGTTGAGGGAAGAATGAACTGGGCCATGTATCGTGAGACTTAAAGCCAAAACCTCCTTTCATCAGTGAGAGCCTTGAAGATGAAACGTGGCTGGATCTTCCAGCATGACAATGATCCCAAACACACCACCCGGGCAACGAAGGAGTGGCTAAATACCAGCTACAGTGTGTGAAAACCTGGTGAAGACTTGCAGGAAACGTTTGATCTGTCATTTGCCAACAAAGGTTACAAAGTATTGAGTTGAACTTTTGTTATTGACCAAATACTTATTTTCCACAATAATTTACAAATAAATTCTTAAATCCTACTTTTTTTTTTTTTTTTTTCCCCCATTTAGTCTCTCATAGTCAATGTACCTATGATGAAAATTACAGACCTCTCTCATCATTCTAAGTAGGAGAACTTGCACAATCAGTGGCTGACAAAATACTTTTTGGCCCAACTGTACACAATGAATAATAGTTAAGCAACCAAAGTTACATGGCAAATTTGGAAACATGTTTGGGTTCTCGCTGAATGAGATGTGAACCCATTAGCCTAAGTTGTTTATAATGAATACCACTATAGCCTAATTTGTTATTTTTGTTTACCATAATTTATAGCTTATTTTTCTTGTTCTGTTCTGAATACTGTTAAATTAAGAATTGTTTTGCAATTATGAGGTTAATTGTTTTTTTTTTTGGAGTAAGGTCAATTTTTCTTTCATGAGATACTTTCTCTTCTTGGCTGGGTAACGTTTCTCCATGTCATTAATTCTAGGGGTTAGGCTTCTAAATCGTGAATTTTTAGAGCCGTGATATTCAAATGAGTCTTGTTTTCAGCTGCCACATTTATCATCGATGGGATACGATGGTATTTGCAGCATACGAATGTTTCATAAATCACATGTGAACCCTGTCGTAAGATTATTTCTGCACTCGGATGTGCGTTTGTTTCAATGTTGGATTGATAAATGAGGCCCAATGTGTTTAAAGATTGGAGGTTGTGGGTGGGGAAAATTAATTCTGAGATTTGTCTTCTTCCATTGCAGACTGCCCCAAAAATCTTTGGAGGTGAAATCAAATCCCACATCCTAATGTTTGTACCTAAAACAGCCAAAGACTTCCAGGACAAGATGGACCAATTTAAGAAAGCAGCAGAGGGCTTCAAAGGCAAAGTGGGTGCCCCTTTAATTTAATGTTTTTTTTTTTTTTTTTTTTACATTTGGATTTAACCTGATTTACTTTCCCTACAGATTCTCTTCATCTTTATTGACAGTGATGTGGATGATAACCAGCGAATTCTTGAGTTCTTTGGTCTTAAGAAAGAAGAATGCCCAGCAATCCGCCTCATCACCCTCGAGGAAGAGATGACCAAATACAGACCAGAAACCTCAGAAATCACAGCAGAGAACATTATCACCTTCTGCACAGCCTTCACAGAGGGGAAACTAAAGGTGGTGGATACCATTGCTTGGGTTTAAGGTTTTAATGGTTACATTAAGTTTCAACTTTTAATAGGCTTCTGTATGATTTTAATGTTGTTGTTGTTTTTTTTTCTTTTTCTGTAGCCTCATCTGATGAGTCAGGACATTCCTGAAGACTGGGATAAGAACCCTGTCAAGGTCTTGGTTGGCAAAAACTTTGAAGAGGTTGCCTTCAACCCTGCCAATAATGTCTTTATAGAGTTTTGTAAGTATTTTTTTCTGGACATAAAAATATTTGCTTGGATGCAAGTTCTCTAGCCTTGAATGTTGCTGGTCCTTGAGTTTCAGTGCCTGATGCCCTACTGCTTTTTTCCACAACTTTACTCCTATTCTCTTATTCCTCTGCACCCTGAAACTGTTGTAGGTCCTGTAAATTCCTGTTTCTATAAGTGAAATTCTATACCTTCTTACCTACTACTCTTTGCAAGTCTGACCATTTTTAGTCATTATCCAACATTACTTGATATTTGTGAGAATAAGTCCCATCATGAAATGCTTTTATCTGCATAGTTAGTCATTGCTGCCAGTGGGGTTTTGTATAGTTGAGCCATGTATATCCAAGCATACATGAGACAATTTGTAATCACATTTTTGGAGAATTGTTAGTGTCACAAATTGCTTCTGTCTTGCTCTTGGATTTGTTCCACTTGCTTTGCAATTGTAGGCCAATTAAAATGATAGTTTACCCAAAATTATCAAACCTGTTTGAATGTTTTTCTTTATTCCCTTTGCTTTTTTCTGTCCAGATGCCCCATGGTGTGGTCACTGCAAGCAGCTGGCCCCCATCTGGGATCAATTGGGTGAGAAATTCAAAGACAATGCAAACATTGTTGTGGCTAAGATGGACTCCACAGCCAATGAGATTGAATCTGTCAAAGTACATAGCTTCCCCACGCTGAAGTTCTTCCCTGCTGGCGATGACCGTCAGGTAAGGCCATGCATTTATTTATTTATTTTATTTATTTATTTTAATTTTTGAAACACTTTATTTTATAGAATTATTTTAAAGTATTTTTTTTAAAAGTCCAAGTCAAGTCTCAAGTCATTGAGGGGAAAGTTCAAGTCTTTTGCCACAATTCTAAGTCAAGTCTCTTGCTAATCTGATCTGTCCCCCTGCTGACACACTAATTTGGAAACGAGCCACGAGAGACACTTTGGATGTGTGTAAATTTCCCACACCAGGAGTAATTTATAAAGTCCTATTTTTATAGCTATTACTGTTCAAAAAAGTTCAATGTAAAATGTAGGGATGCACGATATATCGACCACATATCGGTATCGGCCGATAAATGGTCTTTTTTTTTTTTTGATGTTATCGATCCGATAAGAAAATTGGGCCGATACATCAAAGCCGATGAATAATAGATTATTTACTTCAGTTGAGAGACGCGCGCTGTTCGCCACGATGGTTCTGAATGATTGGATTCACTTTAAAAAGGAAGATGCAGTTCAGTGCAACATGTGCAGCACAAATCTGTCTCATAGGCTTCATAACATTATAATAAAAACACAGCCTGCTAAAGAATGTTGTGAATTCTTGTTCGCCAGTGTTTCAGCACGTGAGCGCGTTGTGGTGGAAAGAGCCTCATAGGTTAGCCTCCATGACAAGCACAGTCAAGTTCTCTTGAGCATTCGCAGCATTCTGTTCCATTGTAAGTAGTAATATGTTTATTTTGTGTATGTAGGCCTATATATCTGATTAATCTAATATAGGATGCGTTTGGTTGAGTTAATGAACGGTGCACGCTTCATTGTACCGGTGATCTTTATAGCGTGCGCGCAGCTCAAACAGCAATGCACTTTTATAACTATAACTGGGACTGTCATACACATGCCATTATAATGAGAACACTATTGTAATAAAAACGTTGTGAATTCTCTGGGTTAAGTTGCCGTTTCAGCGCGATGTTGTGGGAATAGCGCGTCCAGAACAGGGATTAGCTTCACATTATGACCAGCACAAGTTCGATTGTGCAGATAAGTTGTAATATAAAGCTGATGTCATAAATATCTGATTAATCTCACATCATGCGTTTCGTGGATTTAAACAACCTCTTCAGTTCCCCGGTGCTTGTTCTCTTCAGCTTCAGCGCGCACAGATTAAACAATGCAAAACATTAAAAGCTATGATTTGCACTGTCATAATTATATTCACCATTGTAATAAATTTGTAAATTCTTTGGGTTTGCATTCTTCAGCAACCGTCGAGTTGATTAACCTTCTAGCAAAGCGATTCAGTTTAACGTTCGTTCTCTTCAGCTTCAGCACACAGCTCACACAGCAATGTCATTTGAAACAGTAATGCTATTAAAGATGTTTACTATTAGGCTAGCCTAATGTAATATTAAAAATGTTTAATTGTTTATTCTTTTCAAAAACATTGCGTTATAATTAATAACTAACATTACTTTGTTCTCGTTTTATTTTCATCAACGATATGGTTTTATTTTATTCATCCATGGGACATGCATTTTGTTTCTTTATATGCAGCCCAATGTTAGCCTAGGCTATCTAATGACTTGTTTGCAATATTTAGGTGGGCTATTTTATTTTTTGTTAGGCAATAGATTTTTTTGATAACACTTTACAATAAGGTCTCATTTGTTAATGCATTAAGTAACAGAGAGCAATAGCCTTAATTGTTAGTTAACAAAATATGTGTTCATATTAGTTCACAGACTGTTGGATACAACTTTCTTAATGTCTTATAAAATTGTTAGTTTATGCTAACTAATGCTACCAAAATTAAACCTTATAATAGTGTTACCATTTTGTAATAAAGAAAGTTGCCCAGTGTAAAATTAATTTTAAAAGTTAAGGAATCTTACACTGGTTCAAGCTTGGTTATACTGTAGTATATGTTTTTATTTATGTTAAAAGTGTTTGATAGCCTGTATACATAAACAAAAGGCTCACAATTAAAAGCCTTGTCTCAAAGTGTATAAAAAATAATAATTTTGATTTATCGGCCAATATATCAGTTATCGGCTTTCAAATGTAAAGAGTTATCGGTATCGACCCAAATGTTCATATCAGTGCATCCCTAGTAAAATGTTCTACTAATGAGAAGAGAACATAAATATTTGTGTGTGTGCTGTAAAGTATTTAGAAAAAAATTAAATCGGAATCGGCTAAAATCGGTATTGGCAGGTCAAATTCTCGGAAATTGTAATTGGTGCATCCCTACTTGAACCATGTTCTGTGGTCTGATGAGACTAAGATAAACCTTTTTGGATCAGATGGTGTCTAGCATGTGGTGACGCACTGGTAAGGAGTACCAAGAGAATTCTCTTGCTTACGGTCAAGCATGGTGGTGGTAGCATCATGGTCTGGGGCTGCATGAGTGCTGCTGGTACTGGGGAGCTGGATTCTAACATTTACTGCGACATATACTTATATTAGGGTGTACTCACAGCCATTGTCAAAATAAATTGCGATAAAAGTATGTTGAGTTATTTTCAGAAGACCGTAATTAGTCAATGTGCTGCTTGTATAGCAGTATATACTCTATTAAATAGGGCTGGGTATTGTTGGGTATTTCACAATTCGATTCGATTTCAATTCTTGAGGCTTCGATTTCGATTCAATATTGATTTATTAGCTTCGATATCAATTCAATAATAAGTAAATACACAAGTAATTAAGTGCCTGATAGGGGTGGGCGATATGACCAAAATTGTGGTTCACGATATGACTAATTTTATTTCACGGTAACGATATATTTCACGATATAGTTATTTATATAGTTATCCTCAAAAAGAAAAAAAGGGCTTTATATAATAAATAAACCCAAATACTTTAGAAATGAAACTGTCACCTTGTTTTATTTTTATTTTATTTGGTAAATTATTTATTTGGTAAACTATTTTTATATCAAAATATAGTAAACAAAAAACACTCTTTTAGATTAACTTCCCACAACAGATTGATATTAAATACAACTCATAGGTGCATTTCAACTTTAAATAATTTTTCAATCTCATGCATTGCTTTACTTCATCAATCAGTTTATAATATAATTATAATATATATATATATATATATATATATATATATATATATATATATATATATAATATATATATATATATATATATATATTTTTTTTTTTACCACATGTGCTTATTATACTGCGTTTTTAACGAAGAAGGGTATTCCTGCACAACCGGAGACTGCACAAACTGTTGTTTTAACGGGCTTGTTTTGCTCTTTTTGTTATATCTGGCAACCCGTCAGTTCAGAAGTGACACGAAGGAGAGCAGCAATATGAAAACCAAACCGCAGCTACTGTTAGTGTTGACCAAGTAGTTTAAATTATAGACGCCTTATAACAGTGCGTCGAACACCGCGCGCTCCCTCTCAGTGCATGTGCACGCGCGCGTCTTTTACATCAACAAAATGCGATCGATTAATTTGAGAGTTGTAATTACGGATCGAATCAAAGGAAGATTTTATCAACTGGTTCAGTAGGCAATTGTTTGGAGTTAAAAATATATATAACTCGCGCTGCATATTTAGTAATTTTGCCTCAGAAACAGGATTATACATTCGTTTTAACAAGCAGGATGTTCATGCTGAATGCGATTTTCATGTTTAAAAAGTAACTATACATAAGAGAAGGAAAGATGCGGATAACTACATTATTTAAGGTTATTTCTCGTAATGATATTGATATAGCCTATGAAATGTTGTTCTCAAGTAACTTCATGCTTTCCCTGTTGCGAACGTGCACTCCTCTAAACTGTAGCCTGGGTGCTGCTGCTCTGCTTTAGTTGACGGCTGCCTTTCCCCCCCGAACACATCACGTTATCAACAATCCTTTAGAAAATGTAATTCCTTTGTGGATCCTCTTGATCTGCTTTCTCCATGTTTCTTTGACAAATCTCAGCATCAGTCTCACGCGCGCTGCACGGGAGTTAACTACGCCCCCTTATTTGCATTTCGCGGTATACACGGAATAAAAAAAATCTGTTACGACTGACGTTTTCTATCGCGGTAACGATATATATCGCCATATCGCCCAGCCCTAGTGCCCGAGTATATTTTTAAATAATGTGCGCAGTATTACCAATGTTAAAGAACAAATTGACCCCAGCATGTTTGTTTCCTGTCATGGTTTATTCAGCAGAATAAACTGTACAATATTGTATGTGTTGAATACAAACACAACTGTGACGAGCACTGTACAGTGCTTTAACAACACCTCTAAAGTGCATGTAACCAAGTAGTAGAAAGTATATTTCTTTCTTCCTATACATTCAAGTTACAAAATAAATGTAAACAGAAGCACAAAATGTGCATACTCAAAGTCTAATATTATATTATAATTATAATTTTGTAAACAATAACACTTAACAGCTGATCACACTTAAAAAAAAAAGACTAACCTTTTTCCCTCTCGGAATAGTTTTTCACAATTCTGACTATCATGCATTTCTGACTTTATATCCCGCAATTGCAACTTTATATCCCGCAATTATGACTTTATATCACGCAATTCTGACTTTATATCTCGCAATTGTGAGAAATAAAGTCAGAATTGCGAGATGTAAACTCCCAATTGTGAGAAAAAAAAGTCAGAATTGTGAGATAAAAAGTCGCAATTACCTTTTTTATTTTCCCTTCTGTGGCGGAAACAAGCTTCCATAGTTCCCGGCTTACAGTGGAATCCAAAATGAGCCCAAATGTTGGCTTTTAATTTTGGTGCAGGCTTGAATCAGGCTTGAGCGCCTGCTTGAACGGAGTGCAGCTGCTGTCCGTCATCGCGCTGTTTTGCTAAAGCGCGACTTCTACAACGCTGAACGCTCTCACTAGAGTGTAGCTCACAGCGCTGCCACTGGCCTGGATGGCTGAATCGATTCATAGGATTTGATGAATCGATATTGAATAGAGAAGCAAAAAATTGCAATGCATTGATGAATCGATATTTTTACCCAGCCCTGCTATTAAACTTGCATACATTTTATTGTCCCTTGAGAAGATGTACTTAAATGTGAGGGGCGTACACACTTTTGTGAGATACTGTATGTGTATATACACTGCTGTTCAAAGGTTTGGGATCTGTATGATAGCCACCGTGCACAGGCGTGTGCAGGAAATGGGCTACAGGTGCCGCATTCCCCAGGTCAAGACACCTTTGAGCCAGAAACGGCGGCAAAAGCGCCTGACCAGGGGCCTTATGTATCAACACTGCGTACGTACAAAAACACGGCGTACGGCAGTTTTCACGTTCACGGCCAGATGTACCAACAGTGAAATTAACGTAAGAATGTGCGTTCCTCCAAGTAAACTTCATGTCTGTCGTACGTACATTTGCCTTGATTTTTGTCCATTGGCGACTCATAGAGGCAATAAAGTGAAGTGGCAAACATTACACTACGAATTGTTCCATCACACCACCAGCTGTCAGATATTGCTTAATATGTCAAATAATGTATCAATTACAAATTGTCACACAAGTCTTACTAAAATATTCTATTATGCAATTAAGTAAGAACATAAAGCATGTGCAAACCAGTCTAACAATGGCAGCGTTGGCTTAACTAGGAATAAAAAATTAAACTTCATTAATTCGGTCAGTAAAGGTAAAAGAAAGTAATATTTTTATTTAGCAAGGACGCACTGAATTAGTTTAAAAGTGCCAGTAAATGCATTTCTAATGTTACAAAAGATTATGAGATTTCTATAAGTGTTTGATTTAAGTTTTTATTCATTAAAGAATCCTGAATGTTATCACAGTTGCCATGAAAATATGAAGCAGAAGCACAGCTGTTTTCAACACTTATAATAATCATAAATATTTCTTAGGGTGTATTCACACCAGGAAAGTCCGATAGTTCACTTGCTTTGGTCCGGACCAAATAAATTATTATTATTATTTTTTTGGTACGGTTTGCTTTCACACTACAAATTTTGGTTCACTTGCAAAAAGAGTAAACAAAACCACATGTGTGCTAAGGTCGTCCATTCCTTGGACAAGGATTCTCAAGGGAAATCAGGAAGTGCAAAAAAGGCTCAGCATGGAGATATTTCCATATATTTCATACTGCAATATTTGTTCTTTTACTAATTTTGTGTTAATTCTGTACAAAAGCAATATGAAGAAACTAATGAGTATCATATGATACAATGTCATCTATGCGATGTTGTAATTCGGATTTTGAGAAGACGACGAGTGTAACGTTTGAGTGGTTCTATTAAACACGGGGAAATACGACAACTCTCGTCTCTCATGCATCTTTTCATTCGACCATCTACTTTTTTTTTTTTTATCTCTGGGCAACATCTCAACTTTGCGTTACAAGTGGCACTGCACAGAGTAGACGGATAAGGTATAAAGTTTTCATTCATAGAGAGGGGCTAAGTTCACACATTCAAATAATGAGATTCTTATTGTGTACTAACAAGTGCTGTCAATGTTAACACTTGCGATTAAGTTTGTCCAGTTTAACGTAAATTAACGCATCATCCTTGTATTGTAACTATCCTTACATAATAATAATATTAATAATTCATTACATTTATATAGAACTTTTCTCGGCACTTGCTTTACATAGAAGGGGGAATCTCGTCAACCACCACCAAAAGGTGGTGAACTGCAAATGCTTTATGAACTGCAAATGATTTTTTTTGCATCTGCGCGATTAGACTAAAGAGAAAGCTCTGTATGTGAATGTCCTGAGGCACGCACTCATTTATTAATTCCATTCCAATGATGCACGCACGACGCGCAGAAAGACGCGCAGCAGTATCGTGTGGCCAGACAGCACGCCGGAATATTCTCTTTCGATTCAGTGCTTTCTTGCAATTGGGTCGGTTCATGTTCACACCATAAACGAACCGTACCAGAGTTCGTTTGGAACCGTACCGAGACCACCTCTTCAGCTGGGTCTCGGTTCGGTTGTTTGGTCCGCACCCGAGTTCGATTGCTTTCACATCTGCCATAAAGGTCCGCACCAAGGGGACAAGCGAACTAGAGTTCGATTCAATCAAACCAAACAAGGCAGGAAGGTCCCCCAAGGTCTGGAATCGGTCCGGTCACCTTCTCGTTGTGCAGCGTTTTTTTTGTTTTTGCCACACTTTTTCCTTCCCACAGACTTCTCACTGAGGTGCCTTGATACAGCACTCTGGGAACAGCCTATTTGTTCGGAAATTTCTTTCTGTGAGAAATGTATTTCTCTTGCTTAAGGGTGTCAATGATGGCCTTCTGGACAGCAGTCAGGTCGGCAGTCTTACTCATGATTGTGGTTTTGAGTAATGAAACAGGCTGGGAGTTTTTAAAAGCCTCAGGAATCTTTTGCAGGTGTTTAGAGTTGATTAGTTGATTCAGATGATTAGGTTAATAGCTCGTTTTGAGAACCTTTTCATGATATGCTATTTTTTTTTTTTTGGAGATAGGAATTTTGGGTTTTCATGAGCTGTATGCCAAAATCATCAGTATTAAAACTAAAACACCTGAAATATTTCAGTTGGTGTGCAATGAATCTAAAATATATGAAAGTTTTAATTTTTATCATTATATTATGGAAAATTAACTATCACAATCTGCTAATTTTTTGAGAAGGACCTGTGTGTGTGTGTGTGTGTGTGTGTGTGTGTGTGTGTGTATGTATGCGTGTATATATGTATATGTGTGTATATATATATATATATATATATATATATATATATATATATGTGTGTGTGTGTGTGTGTGTGTGTGTGTGTGTGTATATATATATATATACATTTATCTGTATATAAATATTTAATATTGACTGATTCGCCTCAACTCTGTGGAAGAAGGCAATCGAGGGCGCTTATCCTAATTCTTTCAAGCAATATTGATGTTTTAGCCAATATCATGGATGCACTTTTCCTGACAGAGTTTTCCTTATACTTGTTCATGTATATCAATGCACTGTTCATTCGATCTGTATGCTGCTGCGGAAGTGTGGCATGTTTTGTCAGTTCATCTTTGCTTAGTGGATTTTGCATTGCACACTTGAGCCAGGAAGTTAATGTCCAGCACTTTTTAAATGTGTGTTTTACTTTTGAATTGTGGGGGTGATCAAATAATAGGCTGTTCATGTTTTGTTTGAACTGTTTCATGTGTCTTTCTTTCTGTAGGTGATTGATTACAATGGTGAGAGAACACTAGATGGATTTACAAAGTTTTTGGAGAGTGGAGGAAAAGAAGGTGGAGCACCAGCTGGAGATGAGGATGAAGAATCAGATGTATGTATAATTGTACTGCAATTAAATTTGTTTTCAGTCATTTGGTTTAATTTTTGTTTTTGTTCATTTGCAAAATTTGTCATTAGTATTGCCAGAATAAATAGTCAATGCTTCACCAATAGTTGTCATAATATTGGTTGTAAGCTTGAAGAGTTTGCTTGTGGATCTGCTGTTGTTTGCTCTCAGTATCATGGGCATCCTGGCTCTGGTCCTCTGCAGGGGGTAAAAGACCTCATTAAATGATTAAGAAGCATTTTCGTCAATCCGATCACAAATGTACAACGCTAAATACAGCTGTAAACCTGGTCTAAATTCTTTTGAGCTCGTCCACATTCTACATTCGTGGTGTAGACTCTTATGTGGTCGAATGCATTTGAACTAGGCTTGCTGCGGTTGTCCGTTTGCTCGCTTGTCCTTTACTTGCCCACCATGGCACAGCCCCCTCTGTCTTTGCTTTTGTTGTTTGTGGAAATAAAAAAAACAACATTTATTTCATGTTGCTAAAATTAACTGAAAGGGTCTTCTCTGCTCCATGCAGCTTCAGTGTCATTGACAAATATCTCATCTTGTAAAATGTGCACAGTTGTATCCTATGCGGAAGTGTTTTATTGACTAAACGTGACACACATATCAGTTCTCCTCCCCCTTCACATCGGTCACAGTCATTTTAATTTATACTTTACCTATGCAGTTTATATAAACCACACATCTCACATTTCAACAGTGTAGCCCAGGGTTCCTCAAACTTGGTTCTGGAGGGCTGCTGTCCTGCAGAGTTTAGCTCCAACCCTGATCAAACACACTTGCCTGTGAGTTTCTAGTGATCCTGAAGACCTTGATTAGCTTGCTCAGGTGTGCTTGATCAGGGTTGGAGCTAAACTCTGCAGGACAGCGGCCCTCCAGGACAGAGTTTGAGAAACCCTGGTGTAGCCTATCTTTATTATTATTTATGAATTTATTAAAATAACCAAACTTCAACAACATGGTCGGATCCTTTTAGCGCTGCTGATGATGCTGTGGATTGACGCTTGAGTGATCAAGTATTTCAATGTAGATAAAAGCTTTTATTCGATTCCTCCATCCTCCTTTTTTCTTTCCTTGATTCCTTCCCTCATGTCTCAGCTCCTCCCCCTGTAGGACGCGACGGAAGTGTGGAAAGGAAACAAAGATGCCCAAATAAGAAATGAGAAGCACCCCTTGTTGGCTGAAGATCAGTTTGGTTTGAAGACTAAAAACATACCAAGCAGTGTTGTCTCACCATTCCTTATTTCTAACATGCATTCACAGAATTTGGAGTGGTCTTGTGGCTATCAGAGCTTAAACTAAATCTGCTATAAACGGGTGTTTTTCCCTAGTCTACTTGTGATCTGATCGACCAAAACTCATCTTGATACCAGGCGTAAACAGGCCCTTGGTTATGCAGAGTTCATTAAAGTGGCCCTTCATCAACCTTTCGTTTGGGTGTCATTCAATTATAAACTTCCACCTTATATCCTTTTACTCTGTCTTCGCTGATGTCCAGATCAGTCCCGAGTCTTTATGCCTAAACTGATAACATTCGTCTCAATCTTGGATCATATAAATCCATTCTAGACTCCCTGCTTCCTCTTTGGGCAAGTCTAATTGTAGAACATTATTATTGCCACTAATTCCCAACTCAACTGTTTACCTTCAGCCCCACCCCATGATCCCATGATCTCCCCCCACCACTTATTACCACAACTGACAGGACAAAGTTGGTCAACGATAGCTAGTCCACACGTTCCAGCTATGAGGAATGGGCTTTGCAACCGAACACTGTTGACAACAGATCTCTGCCCCGTGAATGTATCGTGCACTTGTTTTTATCCTGCAGGGATTACTAGAGTGTTTGTGGCAGGTCATATTAGTTTTGATCAATTGAATTCATGCTAGTACAAATGGCCTTCTGGTCATAATTGGCTGTGAAAAACTTTTGGTGGGCAATAAAAGTAGTTTCCATTGTACCAAAACAGCCTTGTTTTTACATGGATTCTAAAATAAATATCTTGCGCTTTCCACAGGATCTTGATCTGGATGATGCAGAGGAGGATGATTCTGATGTGGAAGAGGGACACGATGAGTTATAGGAGTCAGGAGGGAAAAGGCGAGACAAAACCCTTCACCACCACCACCTCCACTTTAAACCTCCCTGTCTGTGAACACTAAAGCTTTTCCTAACTAATCGTACATCCACTGGGCGTAACAGGGTCCTTTGTCAGCCAGTACTGTAATTACCACCCTGGCCAACCATCTGCAGCCCAGAGAAGTGTCTCTCTGCCCACAACGATCTCTTGAAGCGTTTTTTTTTTTTTTTTTTTTTTTTTAACAGGGATTTCTGGCATTAAACTATCAAGTTTTTATGTTCAATTGTAATGGTAATCTGTTTAACTTTTTCTGTCCGCTAACTCAATTAATGATCCTGGGACTATGATTTTAAGATTTTTCAGCTTAATACTGGTAATACTCTACCCATGAAGGAGGGGGAGGCTAGTTATTCTGCCTTGATTCTGTTATCTTAATGAAGGTGACATTTCAGGGCACAGGAGCTGTATGTGCCCTGTATGTTCATGGGGTGGAAATAAAATTATTATAATAAGCTGATATTACAGTGCATGCAGAACTTAGCTGAGAACAAACTAAGGTACCTTCCCTGCTCCTTTACTGTCAGACCTCGTTGTCATTTTCTATTTTTCAAAATCTTTAACACCTGCTACTGATTTCTTAAAAATGAAAAAGTGGAGAACTTGTTTTATTTAATTTTATATTTTCATTTTTATAAGCTTGCATATACTGAAGGGCCAAGAAACGGCACTTTTTTTCTTTTTTCTTTTTTTTTTCTTTACCTGGGGCAGAGTTGGCCCTCTCAGCTTTCTGGTCATCTGGGAGGATGATTCGAAACCTTTTTTGCACTTCAACCAGTGCCATCAGAGATTCCATATCAGTTACTGAAATGGCAAAGATTTGTCATCTTGTAAGGACAGCTCATCTCCCATACCCTTCCCTGCTTTCCATTTTTAGTGGAAGATTCCTTATCATTGCCGGTTGACAACGTCTGAGTGGTCAGCTTGATGGGGAGGAGAAAGTGTGCTTGTAACCAGCTTAATCAGTCGTTGCCCGTTATGTCAGGGTTATGAGTGTGTGTGATTTGGTTAACCCTCATGTTGTTGGTCTTTATTTTTCTAAGAGGAGTGAATTTCAGGGGTGACTTTTGAAGAAAGGGTTGGTTTGTTTATTATATTGGGAGGAGTTTGGGTTTTGAAACATGTTTGAGAGCAAGCATTCCATTGCATTTAAATTGACTGATAAAGTAAACTGGTGGCCAAATAAACAAAATGGTGATAAAACTGTTGGGTTCTGTTTTATTTCTTGTATTTTGTGTTTTAACGTGACTGATTCAGTAAGTTGGCATCTTCTAAATGAAGATTAAAGGTTGTGCTCTGCACTTTTTGCATAAGTTTTTCCTAAAAAATAAATTATGGCAACACTTTACGGTAAGGGTACATGAATTATCATGAATTCATGGATTAATGCATGAATTATGCATTCATACATGCATTAATATCACATGAATCATCTGGAACTGACATGTTCAAAGTGTTTCATAAGTTCAGGAATGAACACCTTGATTAAAACATTAACTAAGATGAGCACACTATCATGAATTGATTTATTACGCATGATCACAATGGTTTTTTTTTTTCTTCACAGTTATTCTGCCATTAATAGCATGTTGTTCATCAGTGTTTCAAAGGACCTAGTCACCATTTTAGTTGAGGGGCCACACACGAAGTCATTGATGGATAATGCTTAGTTAATGATTACTTCTGTTTTTGATTAACAGAATTTGTGTGCTATGAGCTGTGATGATTGGTCTATTTTGGTGTCTGTCCAATACAGTAGTCATCATTAACTAAGCATTATCTATTAATGACTTCATCATGTGTGTGGCCCCTTGACTAAAGTGGTGACTAGGTCACTGACCTAGACAAAGAACAATCATCATGATCATGAGTAATATATCATTATTAATGATGATCTCATGTTAGTTAATGTTTTAATTAAGGTGTTCATTCATGAAGTCAACTTGGGTTGAACTTGTGTTTGTTCCTGGTGATTCATGAGATATTAATGCATGAATGAATGCATAATTCATGCATTAATTTATATATAAATTCCTGATAATTCATGTACCCTTACTGTAAAGTGTTACCTAAATTATTCAGCCCCTGCTGTTCCAGACCTGTATGGTGTTTTTTTCCATGGGACATGAGAATTAAGTAGTTGTTAAAATGTACAAAACCATTCATAGTGGCCATGGCTTTTAAGCTTTAAGAATGGCAACAAAAGTTGTGTCCATATACAAAATGGTTTGTGTGAGGAATTATTTATTTTATTAACTGAATACTTTTCCTGAATATTTTTACTGCAGCTTCAATTTTTTTTTCATTCAGTTGCAATAATTCTAAGAAAAATATTCTTAGTATATTCTTAAATATAAAACCTTTGGCAGAATGAAATATAAATTCACAAAATGATTGAAAGTCCAGCTGGTCCTCCCACAAATGTATTCAATCCTTTTTCAATCCTTGACATTAATGGGCATAGTGAAATCTCCTTGAGGGAAAAAAAAGCTGCATTAGCAATCTACAAAACTCCAGTTAAAACAAATATAGTTTGGAATATCATGAGGTTGAGTAAATTATTTAATTGTCTATTTTGATTGAAGATATCCAGGGTATTTAACCATTTGGGGTTGCTTTCTGCATTTCATGCAAAACATGCTGGAACTGGTGCTAACTCATCTTCCAAAAAAGAAAGTCATGTTGACAAAGTATATATACCGCTGTCAGAAATCATGACACATTAATGTGATTAAACAGTCATCTGAAAATAGTCTTCCGGGCAAGGGCATCTTTTTTGCTGGCTGTTTATTTTTAAGTGTTATTTTTAAATATTTAATTCAAAATGTCATTACCTTTACATTTGGCAGGCATTATATAAACCACCTTTATGCCATATTCACTGTGTACTGGAAATTACTGTTGAGTTCCTTTCTATGTGACAACAGGCAGGTGGAGGAGGAGAGGCCAAGACTTGGTTCAAATGTGTTGCATGAAAACAAGGTTACGGATCACATTGCTAAGTTGGCTGAGTATTGTTGGGGTGTGACTTCAGACCGTACCCACTCGTCTTTCAGTTCAGTCATCTGAGCTATGAGACGACAGCCTCTTAATATAGTCTATAGAGCAGGGTATATATAGGGTACACACAAGCCCTTACTTCAGACCAACCTCTCAGCGACTGTCTAGGAAGGATCACTACATTAAGAGACGAACAGGGAGACTGAGCAGCTGCTATCATCTAGAACAGCACCTTGGAAAAAACTTTAAAGAAGAAACTTCTTAATACCCTATTCTGCTGAACCTTTTAGCCACATTGAGAATTGGTACACAATTCTCATCCTATCTCGGAAACAAGAACATTAAAGAATGAAGTTCTACCAATGTCCAGTCACCCACACCATGCGCTTTGAGGGCTGCAAGCCAAATGCCACTGGTCCAGTGTCATGCACTCGTTCTCTGACTTCCATCAAATCTGTTCGCAATGTTCACTTTCCAAATGACATAGTGTTTCAGGATTATGTCCGTCAAGGAGAGCTGGAGAGAATTGCACGCTTCCTTACAACCAGAAGAGTGCGCCTGGACACCATTTACCATTCAGGTAGGAAAACCAACTACTTGTATACTGAGTCTGCAAGGGAAAGTAAATCTTTGTTCAGAATCAACTATACTCTGCATGAAAGTAATTACAATGCAATACTGATCACAAAAGCATTCCCGTGATCTTTAAATAAAGGCTTATATCCTATTGCATTAGCAATGCCATTTTTGTCTAGGCAGCTCATGTATGCTTGATGACATAATCGTCAGGGTCTCAAGCTTTAATCCACTGCTAATTGTGCTGTCTGAGCCTGTCCTTTAAAATTAACTTCTTGCTAATTGTCTAGGCATGGCAGCCATTCATGAGGCAGTCCTATCTGGAAACCTGGATTGTGTGAAGCTTCTGGTAAAATTTGGGGCTGACATCATCCAGAGAGACGAGGACGGATGGACTCCCCTCCATATGGCCTGTAGTGATGGCTTTCCAGAGATAGCTAAGTAAGTGAACTGCTCAATTTTTTATGTTTTTTTTTTTTTTTTTTTTTGAGGGGGACATTTCATAGATAATTACTATTTAGAAAATAAAGACCATTTAGTTCAAGTTAAGAACTTGAAAGGCTGCTATATTTTACCTGCAATATTCTTTGACCTCCAAAATGTGTGAGATTTGTAAAACCACTGGGGAAAATTGTTTTTGTTTTCAGGTTCTTACTTTCCTTGGGTGCAGACACTGAGGCTGAAAATGACTGTGGGGAGAAGCCTGCTGATCTTATTGACCCAGACTGCAAAGAGCTGCTTGAACTCTTTGGTGTCGGTGGTGACTGAATTTGCATCTCCTACCTGACACTGAAGATCTTCTGATTGCTCTCCTCTTTTGTGGTAGTTGTCACATCAAGAGTATGATGCCATGGAGTGGAACAGCCACTGTGTATACATTGGTGCTGTAGATGAGACACCCTGACAGTGTGTCTCGCTATAATTGTCTGGTCCATTTGGACCAATGACAGTGATTGGGATGTGAGTTGCACTTGCCTCCGCAGGAACAAACTCTTCCAGTAAGACGATGCAGTGTGTTCTTGCTCTAAGCTAATGTGAATCACAACAGATTTTATGTCAGTTTGTTATAGTTAATGCCTTCTATTGTGAAACATGATTTTTTTAGTAGCAAATCAATGCTGTTGTGAGAGTTTGATAAATCACCTTGTTATTGTGTCATTTTTTTTATCCATAAACATGTAAAACCTGCCACTGCAGAAAGTCTTAATTTTATACATTGTTTTAAAAGTTTATATATATATATATATATATATAGTGTGTCTGTTATTTGAATTCACCATGAAATCTAATGTGGCAATTCATACTTTTAGATCATTGATCATTGCAGTATTAGCTAATCGCTAAATGATTTATCACACATCATTATTATTATTTCAATAGAGTGCCGAAGTGATGACGTCACTTTGTAGCCCCACATGGAAAAAACCTATATAAACATATATGTTTTAATATAGGTTTTGATATATGTTTTTAATATATGTGACATATATAAAATTGGCCGTTTTCCTATATTATATGTACATATATGCACATATATGCACATATATACGTGCATATATGTACACATATATACGCACCTATATAGGTACATGTATGCACGCATATATGTACACATATAGGTGCATATATTTGTGCATATATGAACCTATATATGTACATGTATGCATGCATATATGTACACATATAGGTGCATATATACATGCATACATGTACCTATATATGTACATGTATGTACGCATATATGTGCACATATAGGTGCATTTATACATGCACCAACATGTTTACCTATATTAGAATAATTATTAAAATCCATAGCTACTAGGCAACATAAATAATAGTCCAAAATGTATGCATTTAGATTATTTATTTACTTAAGATCAAATAGTACAAAAACAAAAATAAGACAAAAAAAACTGGATAGAAAAAAAATCTTTTTGATCTTCTCAGCTCCATGAGCTTTGAATTGATAGACGTGCCCACCTCCCCTCGGCTGGCTGACGGCCACTTCTTCAATGTAGCATCTAGAGAAGACAAAAATAATAAGACACTATAATAATAATAAGAAGAAGAAGAAGAAGAATATAGTACTTCATCAGGAACCCAAAGTGCTTACAGTACAGATGTGATCGGACTAGGGCTGCAACTAACGATTATTTTGATAATCGATTAATCGGACGATTATTTTTTCGATTAATCGATTAATCGGATAAAAAATTATATTCCATTTTTTGGTTTATTATAACAAAATAAAACCCTAAAAACCACACTCTTTTGTGTGTTAAACAATCTACTTAATACAGACAACTTCATTATAAAGAAAAACAACAAATAAAAAAAATATATATGACCATAACCTAAGACAAAAATGCTATTGTAAACTAGATTAGTGGATAACTCAGCAAAACTTAGCCTAGAAATATCACAAGTGCACAATAATTTTATAAAATCTAAACATTTAGTGAAAAAAACATTCCTTAGTGGGGAACAAATAAGAGACAATAAGTGTAGCACTAACTCTGGTAAAACGTACACATTGCTCTTTGTATTGTTGTTATACATTCATGAAAAACATCGTAAAAATCAGATGCACAACTGTTTTAAATGTAAAGCACAGCTGTTTAGTGAGGAAGCAAAATATAATAGATAGGACAGAACAAGAAAGGCTATTAATAAGCTTTCATTGCGCAAAAGTATTATGACATGATTATGAAAGAGCTGCACAAAGTGCTTATGCGCATCGCGAGCGCTGAATGATGCGCTTGAAGCAACACGGAGTCACAGGGCGGCGCGCAGCTCTTCAGTGTCCGCCGCATTAAAGTTAAAAGCACCAAGGAAAGAGAAAGACATATTGACTGTGTATTATACAGTATCTTTGCAATAGTTTATTAAGCCTTTTCTTTTAACAGTTTTAAATTTCAGTTAGGCTACTGTGCACGTGAAGAACAATTATACTGCGCCGACTCTACTCTAGTGTTGTGATCTAACAGACACTCAGTAGAAAGTGATTAAGTTACAGCAATACAAGTCTAGCAAGATAGAAAAACCATCATAGACCTTTATCTATGGATCAATTATAATAATAACAACATTGAATCATCTTGGAAAGAGATCATCATGTTAACTGTTGTAACGCGACGCGCTGTTTGAACACCGCATAGAGAATGACTGACAGCCGCAGTGGAGGGAAAAGCTTAGGTTAACTTGAATTTAATGACTTAAATATACATTTCTCTCTCACATTATACTATAGCATGGCTTCATAAAGTATACACGATTAATGTAGGTCACCTATTTTGGTTTCAAAACGGCGAATTCACCGAAAGGTGAATGATTTTCGTGTATACTGCATATTGATAGCGGTTTCCTGATGCCCGCAAATTAGTTCAAACTCACGGAATCAAGAGCGCGCATGCGAGACAGAAGATAATGTGCTCCAAACCGTCCGTGTTGCGCGCGCGAGACAGGGTAGAGCGGCGAGGGAGAGAGACTGCATGTGCGCCTCGTGAAGCGCATGTAAGAAGCGCATGTTCCATGTAAACAATCCCCGTGACGTAATCAGACCAACTAATCGATAATGACATTCGTTGACAACGATTTTCATAATCGATTATAATCGATTTTATCGATTAGTTGTTGCAGCCCTAGATCGGACACATATTTTTTGATAAAAGGTTGATCATTTTAAAAAATGCGTCATGTAAACATGTCAATTGGAAGATTCTGAAGATTCTGAAAAATCTGAAATGTGGCTTAAGAAAAGGAAAGTTAGGATCAAGAACTGAGCAAGCGATGAATTAGTATTATAGGTTCCAAGTAGATATAGTAACAATAATCCCTTATACAGTCTCAATTGATGCCTAATAAACATTGATACAAGTAGGCTATGGTTAAAGTGGTGAACTTATAAAATCCTAATGCGTTGAGAAGGGAAAACAAAACTTTTATACATTTACTCACCAATAATGATGCTTTTTTAATTTGGTCAAGGGCGACCAGCTGCTCCCCATCCCCTCTGGTTGGCTTCCCACCTTAAAGTAAAATTTCAAAATTATTATAAAAGGGGGTTAAAATGAAGCTTGTGAAAGCAATACTTTTTTTATATACACATCACATTTTCTTGAGGTGCAAGGAAATACAAAAATGGCAAGTAAAAAAGCGATGGTATGCCCGCACACAAACATAATTTATTCCACAGAATATTAATTGTTTTTTACGGACAGAAGAGATTAGGAGAATGTTTTGTACCATTCAGGTTGTTTTTCAGCAAAGTCTCCAGATCAAATGTGCCCAGCAGCAGATTCCACACCATGGCAGTAGCAGAGGTGGCAAGGAGGGCTGCTTTCCACACTTCTGCCTGGCAAAACACCCCAGAGCCCTTTATAACTTCAATCTGAAAAATAATTTATTCATTTATTGGCATTGTTTCATATTGATTCTTATGCTTAGCTTCCCAATAGTTTATATGTTTTTATGTATGAATGCAGATTAATGATAAAGAAACAAAATAATAATATTACACAAAATAATAATATGAAACAAATTAATAATTGCCCTAAATGTTCTTAAAGGAGAGGAGGATAGGGTGTCGGGGTGGGGATGGGGATATTTATTAATAAATAAATAAAAATTCAAGGGGGTTACTCACCGGTTGCACTTTTCAAAAGAGGAGGAATCTAAATCCTCAACAGGACTCCTTCCAGTCTTGTTCATAGAAGAAAAATAAAAGTTATTCTCTTCAATAAATTAAAGTGCAAATAACTTAAATCAAATAATTAACAATATCAATCAGCCCAACATCACAAGTCTCTACAGCTCTGCTAGAGAAACAATTTTAAAAAGCAAAATCAGAGGAACTTACCTTTTTGAGCAATAATGGCGAGGTAACTTTTCATTTGAGGTAATTCTAGAAAGAGGTTATATAAAGAAAAAAAAACAATTACAATCACTTAATCAAAATAGTAATGCCCTAACGTTAATGTTTACTATTTGAAAGACATTTCCTGCAACTGTAAAGGCAAGCCCATTGATACGGCTCTTTCTTTCACCAATTTCGACCAAATTCAAACTCCACAGGTATTTTTTTTTTTTTCTGGAGCCGATTGCCTTCTTGAGCCGTTGGCAGAGAAGTATCATTTATTCTCATGACGTTATGTTCTCTAGGCCATGACTTTTGTTAACCCTCTACGAATTCCTCCAGAAAGAAACAAATAAATACACGTTAATTCTAAATTGAATCTTATCAACGGCTAAGTTATTTTAGCACCCACAGTAACGTTATGTTACCTCACCAGCTAACAACATAGGAAGTGTATGGGCTGAAACAGGTGTGTTTGGCAAAAAAATAAATGCTAAGTTTATACTTCTCTGCCACCGCAATTTCCACCCTGCAAATAAATATAAAATTAGGAATACTTACGATTGGTGATAAGTAGGACTTAGAGGATCTCCAATGCTGAAATCGCAATTTTTACTCCCAGCCGTTATCTTCCGGCGCGAAACTCGACTTCATCTCATCGGATACGGATAACGTCAAGCGTTAGGCGGGTGACGTCATCAACTACGGGGCGCTGTAGCGGCCAATCGGCAGTGCAGCAGCATTCGAATTTATTAACCACTGTGAATTGCTCAGATAGATGGTGGGATGGTGGGATGATGATGATTATTTGAATGTACGTTCTATTCACTTTTTTTTTTTTGCTACATTTTGACTGTAATGACCTTTCAGCCAGAAAAAAAACTGCATTCAGACAATACAGAAAACATTGCAATTTGCATTGCATTTGGTGGATGTATCGGTGAATGTGTGGATGTGTATGGGAAAGTGACTTGAAATTGGAAAAAGGGCTTTTTGGTAAAATGAAAAAACAACAAACCCTTTTGTTATACATTTCCTTCTTTTCCACTAAGTCATTCTGATATGTATATAAATATTTATTTATTTATTTGAGCAATATAGTGACATATACACTCTAAAAATGCTTTGGGTCAAACATGGACAAACCCAAATGTTGGGTTAAAAATGCAATTAAAGAAATGTACAGTTGAAAAAGTGAAAGTGAAAGTTGAATTTGGGTTAAAATTTGAAATTAAATTTTTAACCAAACATTTGGGGTTGTTCATATTTCACCCAAATTTGGGTTCAAACAACCCAGCATTGTTTAGAGTGGATGAGCTACAAATGACCAGATCCTGCCATGAGCTACAGTATACACTCTAAAAAATGCTGGGTTGTTTTAACCCAACTTTGGGTCAAATATGGACTAACCCAGCCGTTGGGTTACATTTTTACATTACATTTTTAACCCAGCATTTTGGGTTTGTCCATATTTGACCCAAAATTGGGTTAAAACAACCCAGCATTTTTTTAGAGTGTAGGATACTCTTGTATATAGCACTTATGTGTGGATATAAAGAAGCAATGCAGGAGACCTATATGGCCTGCATGCACATATATGCACCTAAAATTGCCTATATGTGTCATATATACACACATATGCAGCATATATATTATCATATATGTGCATATATGCACCTAAAATTGCCTATATGTGTCATATATACACACATATGCAGCATATATATTATCATATATGTGCATATATGCTGTATATATGCAGCATATATGTGCATATAAACTGCATATAGGTTTCATATATGCGCATATATCCTCATATAGTTTCTTTCCAGGACAACTCGGAAGCTAGCGGCGCATGGGTTCCCTTGATCGAAAAGCTATGCATTTTCCCCATAGCCTTTTGGAAAATCGCAAATAAATGAATAAATAAATAAATAAATAAGATCTTTGTGTAACAAAGAGTTGTGACCCTTACACGTTTTGTCTAAAAGTTAATCTAAAATGTATTTTGAAGTGTAAACATTTTTTTACATGCCTTCAGAACAACCGAATCAAACCCAGTTTTTGTGTGTGTATATAGATAGATAATGTATGAAAAGTCACAAAATCTTATTCCACTGAGATGAAGGGAACCTTTTTTTTAATTAAGTAAAAGTCGATTGGGGTCCTATAGACCCTCACCCCGTGACCCGATTGAGGGCTACGTTCTCGGCTCATTATGCATGTCTGACAGAGGCGGTTCCTGGTTAAATGCGTCTATGGTTAAATGTGACTGAATGCAAAGAAGTAGTATCGTAGTACTGTCAGACCAATTTCTTTGATTCATTGAAAAGGTCTGATTCAACAGATTCGTTCTCCAATATAACGTGACATCACTGATTATTGTGCTGGACTCCCCTCAACGCAGCTGTATACGTTAAGGATCGTTTTGGCTGGAACAAAGGATTTAAACTCCAGTTTGTAAGTTCCAATGCGGATACGTTTTATTCGCATTAATTGTAATATACTAGTTATGTCGGATCGATCTCTTGTTTAAACGTTTAATTTTTATGGGGGTTTCTGTTATTGATGTTAGCTGCTAAGCTAGTCAGATATTTACGAAAATATGACGTCCCTTTATCGGAACATAAACACATTCGCTATTTAAATTACATGCGGCGGCAAACTAACGTTAGCTGCTTGTTTGTGAGACTGACCTCAAAACGACACTTAACATAAATAAATAAATAAGAACAGATCACAGCTCTAAAAGCTATTGCTACACTTCCAGGCTTAAACTGCCTGCTTTTGTGCTTTGACACTTCCTGGAGAGTAGTTCCCTAAAAAAACAAAAATAATCAGGTAATTAACTTTGTGTTGTCCATTTAACAATGACGCATTGGGTCTGTCACTTTAGTGTAATATGTTTGATTTAATGTGTTAAACTTATGCATGGGGATTTTGACAGTGTTGTGGGCAGCTCTCCATCCTCAAGCATGGTTCAAAATTACAAGCAGATGTCCGGAGACTGTTCCCCAACCAACACAGAGGATCTACTCACACCAGCACACGAGGAAAATGTGCGATTCATTCATTACAGTAAGTTGCCGAATACGAGTTTTGGAAATCTTTTCAAAAGGTCTGAAAAACATAAATAATCAGTGGCCCATCAAAAATATACTTTTGTATGTTTGGGAATTAGAGTTTTAAATAACATCAACACTTCTTCCAATAGCTTGGCAGCGTGTAATGAGAGAAATGCAGACTTGCCAGGGAAGTGAAAACAATAACCAGGGACCCCAGAAGTATGTGGAGAGGATGCCAAACCCTACACTGAGCTGTATGTTTAACTTTGTGATTTTTGTCCTGGGAAATATATTTTATTGATAAAGGAATGTTTTAGAAGGATAAATAATTAATAATGGTTTAAATATTTGGCTGAGCCATTAGCTATTCCCTGGTTTTCCTTGCTAAGGGGTAAATAATTAATAATGGTTTAAATATTTGGCTGAGCCATCAGCTATTCCCTGGTTTACCTTGCTAGGGGGGGATGTGTGTCTCTTAACAAATGTGTGCATTTTCTTAAAGACTCAACTGAAATACTATGCATGCATGCTCTCTAACTGTTTGTTTCTAATCTTCAGCTTTTACACCAGTCGACTTGAATGATGTGAAAAGGAGAAACACACAAGACTCCAAGAAGTCTTTATGAATTTTTAAATCTAAACAGACTGATACAGCATAAACGTCTTGCCTGATGCACTGATTTTATTCAGACCATTATCTGCTGATCCCTGATCCATATCCATTCAAGTGATAAGCCTTGTTCATTGATGCCTACTTCGTCCAATGTATAAAAACAAAAGATTCTCCCTGAAATAATGTTTATAACCTATAGCTTTTTATATTTCTCCAGATATTATTTTTTTTTGTGTAGCACTTTTTTTCTTCCAAGAATGTATATTTTTGTAGGCCAAACCAGAAGTTAGCATCACCCTAGTTGCCCTAGACAAAAACCCATCAGGATTTTTCTATTGGCTTTTGGATTGTTGCAGAACATAAGCTGTGACCAACAAAAGGTTATGATTCTTACAATCGTATGTTTTGTTCAATGTGATAATCTTCAAAAATTAACCCAACCTTTATGAATTTTGAAGCCTTAATACTATTGGCAGAAGTAAAAAGCCAATTGTAGGCTATAAACGAACTACAGTTCAGTCGACTTCCATGTCACCACCATTAAGCTTCCAATAATTTGTATGTATTTTTTTTATTTCCTTGAAAGCTTGGGTTATAATAGTTTTCAAGAGTGAGATTATAAACCCATTTAGGCTCTAAAAGAAAAAAATCAAGTAATACCTGTGTGATGATGTTTAATGGCCCCAACAAACTCTGTATTCCCATTTAACCACATGTTAGCACCTGCCTTTTTCAAGGCAAGTATTAGATTTTAAAAAATACAAAGGAGTATAACTGATGTATTTTATGTCGTGAAATAAAAACATGGAAATATCTTGAGCTTGTGTTACCTTACTTCAGGTATTTAACCAAAAACCCATTAAATGCTAAATTCGATGCTAAATTCAGGTAGTGCTAAAATGTTTGGTCTACAAAAATGAATGATCCCTGCAGCACTCTATTAATGCTTATGTAAAGAGGCATATATGCCAAAAGCATGTCTTTTTGATATATGATTATCACCCATACAAACCAACAAAATGTTTCACAAAACTTACAAAAAAAAAATTCATGACAATTATTCAACGGCCACATTATTTTTCTTCAGATGATGAAAGGAAACAGAAAAGATTGGATCATGTGCTCATAGGCAAACTGAACCCGTTTTCTGCACTGAATTGCACTTTTTTTTTTTTTTTTTTTTATATAATTCAGGAAGCGCCCAGTGTGCTTTATATTTTAAGGAATGGTTTTAAAACACAATTGAAATGTTTTAATTTATCCAGGCTTACAATTTGAATTAACCAGGTTTGTAAAATAAAAACATAGGCCCCTGGTTTCATAGACAATTAAGCCTAGTCCCAGACTAAAATACATGTTTGAGCTGTATTAACTGAAAGCAACTTGCACTGGCATCCCTTAAAATTTGTTAGTGCTACTGCTCTGTCAAGATGCACACCAGTAATGTTTTTTTTTTCCTCAAATGCATGTTTATAAAAGCTATTTTATAGTCAATTAGGCAGTTTTTATAAGAAATGGTGGTTATAGGGCAATTTGAGTCAGTGCTTCAAATTATTCCCAACCTTATTTTACTCCTCTGGTATAAATGTTATTTTCATGTAGCCCTTTTTCTCCCAAGAATGTATGTATAGTTTCTGAAAATGCACTGAAATAAGGTCATTTTTCTCTATTTGAATTCCATTTTTAAAATCCTTTTTGTTTGGTTCCTATTCATATTTACTTTAAACAAATTTGCATGATTACTTTCAGTTTTACTAATGTAAACAAAGTTTCACAAACATTAAAACACTCTGAATACCTTCTTGGTTACAGATGTCTGTAAGAAGAATACAGCACAAAGATTTGGACTGGACTAGACTAATGCATGTTTACTCTGAATAATTACATTGTTTTTACTTTGAAGTTATAACTTGTTCAGATTAGCCATGATGTCTCAACAACAGGGATGTGCCAGTGCCACTCTTTTGAAAGTCACATTTCTATGGCTTAATGTTATATAATGCTTTCTTATTTCAGTTCCTCGCATCCTTCAACATTTCTGCATTAGTTTATTTCAATACCTTTGTCTCAGTTGTATGTTGGCAGCTTGCTATTTGTTATTCAATTGAGTCAATTATTTAGTATACATTCAGTAATGAGGTTCAGAGTGGTGCCTGTTATGAATTATTTTATAAGAATGGTTATAATCAAGAATTACCATATGACTTACAGACAACCAAGGCAGATAAAATCTCAATACATCAAGACATATATGCAAGCTACATTTTACAAATTACTATAATGTTAGATAAGAATGAGTAACAACGTACTTTCTCAAAATAACTAATGAAGGTAAGAGATTGGTATCAATTTTAAATGGTGGGAGTTTCATGTCAGTTATTATATGTACAAATGCATACCACTGTCAGTGTTCTGTGACATTCTTTACTGTTTTCATAATTGAAAATTTCATAATTCTCTTTGACTGCAAATCACAGTCAGCTGTTTTGTACAAAACCATACCAACCATTTTTAAATATGAAAGTTATTTTGTGGTATATTCATCACAAAGAAAACAACATTATAATAAAGAAACAAAAGAATCAATCTGTGATGCATTTATTTGATCTCCTTAGGAAGTGTCTCCCCTGAATACAAAAAAAGAGAGAACATTATTACTGTGATAGGAGTCACCCAAATATCACTTTTAAGAATTTTTTACTGAAAATCCAAGTGTCGTGCTGTTGACAGACGAGCTCACTCTTTAAACTTCCATTCCTGACGGCACATTGGGCACTGCTGCTGTACTTGTTGAGAATTTAGCCACTTCAAGATGCAGTGCATGTGGAAACAGTGAGAGCACTGACCCCAAACCAATGGGCAGTCATCACCTGGGACCTTACCTGATAAAACCAGAGAGTACATTTCATTTTCTTACACTGAATATTTATGGTTCAATTACACAAAACAAGTTGCACAAATAACTATATGTTGGAAATAAAACAGTAGGATTTCATGAGGATTAAAACTGAAAATTTCATGAAAAAACTGCAAAGGCACAGGTGGAAGTCTAGTCTTTGTCCATGATACAGTGAAATCAGGTTACCCACAGTCTGGGCAGCATCCATTGAAAGGGGCTCGACAGATGCCACAGTTCTCATCATTGGCCACCCACAACCAGGATGCCACACCATTCCACTGCTTTATTTTAACCTTCATCACTTCTGGAATTCACAAAAACACAGAACAGAGTTTTTTGAAAACAAGATTTCCTCTAATGCAAAAGGCACCATGGCAGTATTATGGTAAAATGATGGAATAAGATGATACCATGCCACTGATTTAAGCCTGGAGGATTCCCACACCTTTTTACCAATGATTTTCCTAGGGCCGGTTGCCATTGTGTTAAGACAGTGTAGAATGTAGTAGTTTCTCCTAGTATGACCCACATTATTTCGTAAGTCAGTCAGCCTTTCTTTTCGGTACCAAATTAGGGTAATCTACCTTTTTAAGTAACTTTTAAAAACAGAGAGAGCTATGAATAGTCTGATGTCATAAAATATGATGTCTTTCAACTTGTTAGACTAGTCTTTGCGGTTTATGCAACCAACCCCTGGACTTTTCCAGTCCTGTGTGAGTACTGCAAAATTATTTGTAAAAAAAAAAGTGGAGACTCCATTAGCGAATAATAATTTCACGTCTTGGATATATAACGTACCATGGTAACTTACTGGATGAATAACATGTTTGTGTACCCAGATATTTGAATATGTCATAAAAATGTACTGTAATAAAACATTGTACTGTATGATATTATTCGTTTTAGTAGTTTTTCGTTTTGCTGACATATCCAACCATGTCAGCTCAGCTATAAGTGAAACACTAGCCTGATAATACGAACGTATTACCATTCTAAACATGTGGCGTTTCCGTGCATGATCAATGGTAAATTATAAAAAAATATTTTAATAATACTGACCCACAAATGTATAAACATTGATCAATCTCTCTACGTCGATGTTTTCACATCAATACCATCTCATCTCCTCCGATGATGATGATGCGCGCGCAATACAGCTTGAGCTCAGCTTTCTTCGCGCTCTCTCAAGCCAGCGGAAAGCAAGACACCGCCACCTACTGTGTGGGAGATTTTATAGCCCAAACAGAGACATTCTCTGGCCCAAAGCTTCTTTTTTATATTCAGTAAACAAGTATAAGTAAACAAGTTAGTATTGAAAAAAAGTACTTTTAAGAAGTCTTCTACGTTTTATATCTTGTTGTTTGAGGTTGTTTTTTTTTTTTTTTTTTAAACGCAGATACATATGTTTTTATAGGAGGAGCGAATCCGGAAGTGTGGCGTCTCCCAGCAACGGAGATGCAAAGTAACCGCAGGTCTCGCGCTGCTAAATGGTAACAACACAGAAATAACATAAATCAATTATTTAACCAGAATAAAATGAATCATTAATTCAGCTGAATTTTGGATGTAGTATTGCTGATTGAACGATTACTGTTAATACATTTGGGGAAATACTGCTTCATAACAGCTCTCTGCTAAGTTAACGTTAACGTTACTCAGGAACAAGATACAACGGAAACAGGTGACAATTTAAAATAAAATGAATCTGTCATATCCTGCTAATGTATTATATATACTTATATATGTGTATGTCTATGTTGTATTACTTTATTTATGACTATGAAGAGATGGAAAGCGGTGGGTGTGATGGAGGTCTCCCAGAGGATCAGATGAACAGGCAGGAAGAGGCTCCGGGTGAATTCACTGAGCCTAAAGAGGTCTCTTACACAAACCTTTCATTTTTATTATTCCAAAGCCATTCATCATACAGATGGTATCAGATTTGATAACAGCATTTTTTACTTTAGTTTTTCATTTTTCCTAAAAATCAGGGCAAATCTTGTGAACTCAAGTTTTTAGTTTTATATACATATTGTAATGTAGAGTGGTGTATTAATGATTTTATTTATAGGTGGAATCGATGGAGCTTTCAGACAATTATGACAGAGACATCGATCATGTTGGGACCAGTGGATACTTTCAATTGGACAATTCTGGTATCTTAGTTTCATGTAATAATTAGCCTATATTGAAGGATTTACTGGTAATTTCAGTTTTTGTTCTGTTTTTGTGCAGATATAAACCACAGGTGGACACCTGTTATACCACATCACACTTTCCAGCTGGAGATCAGTGACATTGAGGCAGAAAGTAGAGCCGGAGAGGAATACGAGGAAGAGGAAGAAACTGTGGTGCTGGATCCTGAGCATGTGTGTATACCTAATGTGTTTTTTTTTCCAAAGCAGTGCATTTTTCATATTTTTAATACATTTTCGAATGCCCCGTGTTCTTTAGCCTTTAATGAAAAGATTCCAGTCTGCATTGAAAAAAAACCTCAGCAATCAGGTGGAGAGATTGCACCTTGAGCTCGGCGAAAAGGTAAGAAATCTGTCAAAAATGATTAGTAGTTTCGTCTACAAGTGATTGAAATGGGTATTTCTTCATAAACGTAACCATAATGCATATTGGCCAGAAATGACTGATTCTGTTCTTCGAGAAATAAATACACATACTTGCATACAAACAGACGCCAAGGAAACTGATCATAATTGCTTTGCTGCAGATAGTAGTGGAGAAGGCAGAGGCCCAGAGGTGCCATAACCTTGCTGAAGAGGTATACATGGTCCACAAGATGTTGGCCAGACTCCAGGCCTCTCTGGAAGCAAGTCATGAGGCCAATGCCCAGACTGTTGCTCATCATAGACAGGCCCAAGACCAGCTGGATAGGGTAAAAAATCAGTACCAAGATACTGCCAGTCAGGCCAAAAAACAACAAATGCAAGGTGAGAAGATCTATCATTCTGTGTTATTTTAGTATTACTTATGTACTATTCAAGTTTATATACTGTATATATTTCAGTTTTATTTTTAATTCAGTTTTAGTTTTTATTTTCATTTTATATTGTATGTGCTTAAACTTACACTTATTGCAGTTAGTTGCTAAGGCAACATTTCTAACATTCATTTCTTTTAGTTTAGTTTATGTTTTTTAATCTAATGTTTATATTTTATTTCAGCTTAATTTCAATTAACAAAAATGTTTAGTTTTAGTTAATGATAATAACCCTGCTAATAACAAAAATAGTGAGAACATTTTAACAGTAGAGAACATTTTCTCTAAAAAATCACATTTCAAGATAATTGTGTAAAAATTTGCGATAATTAAATGAATCAAATAAATGAATCTAGGATTGGCAGATTGAAAATGATTTGAAAATAATAATTTTACAATTCTGTTTGGTGACGCCAGGGGTGCAGACAGAAAATCTTTGTAAGTCTTGCCTTGATCATGTGCTCTCTTCATAGTCTCGGAATTACAATCTAAAGTGGACAACCTGGCCCTAAAGTTGCTCTACATGCAGGAGGCCAATAGTGACCTGCGTTCAGACATCAAAGCAATAATGAATGCTTCACATAAAGTCCAGAAAGAGAGAACGCAGGCAGAGGAGCAAAAATATCAGCAGGTGGAGTTCCAGAGCACATGCTTTTTGTCAAATGTGTCCATTTCATTTGTTTGAGCTCATATGAATCACTCATATAACTAATTTAACCAGAAAATTATAGTTCCCTTTCGTAGTCACTTCGAGTTACGTCAGAAGTGACGGAGAATGGGGGTTTCGCATAAAAAGCCAATCCTCTTCGAGTATTTAATAACGAGCCAATGGCATGAAATGCCTTGGGGCTGCGGAATTTGCATAGCATCACTCCGCCCCACCCCGTGGGTATAAAAGGAGGAAGTGAACGCAACCGCAGTATGTTTTCGCTTCGGAGCCAAGAGATTTCTTCACAAGCCATTCTCACTGATTCAAGACTCTTCGAGACGAGCGTCCTCTTCAGTGTTGGTGTGACGGCGGTACCCAGCGAGGCTCTGCATTGCCTGCGATCTGAGCAGTGGTCTGCCAGACTTTGCGCTTCTCCCTGGTCGCCTCGGCGCTGAAATAGTGAATTTCCTCCTCTCTAGTGAAAGAGCTGCACGCGGCACGTCTTTTTAAAGACGGTTCGCCCGTGTTCTTCTGGGTGCGATCGATTCATGTCATTTTTTTGATGGTCACGATCGCTGCTCTGTGTGCCTGGGCTTTCAGCATGCAGTAGCAGCGTTCGTGGATGACTCATGTTCCTTCTGTGGGAACATGAGCATCTCTACACTGTGATCTAGACTCAATGATCTGATAAAGTGAGAGTCCCCATGTCCGTTACTCGTTCTGCTTCTTCTTCTAGAAGCTCTTCGAATCGGGGACAGGGTGATATGACGGTGATTGTGTGGCACAACCCCCGACGCTAGCTCCTCGGGCCACACCCACCGCTCCAGTGTTAGAGCCAGCGAGCGCTGTATCGCTTCAGGCGTCTGGCTCTTCGCAGGTACCGTCTGTTTCGTTTAGCGCTCCAGAGGATGATGCGATGTCGATCGGAGCATCACAAGGCGGGCTTGACTCCTCGGGAAGTGAGGATGCGGCTGCGTTGCCTCCTTCGGGAGCGTCAACTTGGCCGTGTCTGATGCCGCGATGACGGCCAAGCGATCTGTGAGCCTGCCGCCGACCTCGCTCTCAAACGGGCGACGGAAGCGGCCGCTCGCTCCCTTGGTCAGGTGATGGCCACCACTGTGGTCCAGGAGCATCATCTATGTTTCGGCGGTGCGGTCCAGGACTTCGCCCAGCAGTTCTCGACCGCCTAGGAGCAGACGGAGGCGGGTTTACACTTCTGCCTCAGCCTGCTCGCCGCCGAGGACGCCCCCCTGCGGCTCCCTTCCCTCCCACGCGGCCCCAGCAGCAGTCTTCAGCCGATTCGCCTCACGGAGGAGGCCACAGGTGAGCGTCACAGCCCCCTCAGGCCGCGTGCCCCGCTAACGCCAGGCGAAGCGATGTTCCTGAGGCGGGCTGCTCAGTGATAGTGTCACGGTTTTTCATAGGAGGCAGTAGCAGGGCCCCTCCTTCCCCCGGTGGAGGGCTGGGGGAGAATCTTTTGTTCTAGCTCCCCGCTACTCACCCACGAGTGAGCAGTGCCCTGAGCTGGTTGAAGAAGAACTTGACACTATCATTGAGCACACAGACTGGAATGAGCACGCACGACGTTCCATTGCGTCGCCCCGCTCATTCCTCTCTGTCTCTGAGGGTGCGGATGGGAGCATGTGTCGTCCCTCCACTACAACACTCCCCTCCCCCTCTATCGCCAGACCCCCGGCAGAACAGACCCCCGTGGAACGTGCGTCCTTCCCTGGTCTCTTCTGGCGGGGAACGGGGCTCGACTGTGCATCCGCACGGGGTAGCTTCTGTGCGCATGCCGGTCTCCCCGTACCGCTGCCCCTCCGGGGGGACGTCTGTGGTTCGCATGACTCCGCTGGTTCAGTTCCTGGGAGCTTGGCTAGAGCTCCCCGACCTGTCCCGCTGGGTCATCAGAATGATCAGATTCGGCTACGCGACTCAGTTCGCACGGTCTCCTCCCCGTTCAGGGGAGTTCGCTCCTCTATGGTCGGTGGCAATGCCCCGGTCATGAGAGCGGAGATTGCGGCCCTGCTGGTGAAGGGTGCAATCGAGATGGTCCCTCCAGCCAAGGTGAGGTCCGGGTTTTACAGCCCCTACTACACTGTCCCCAAGAAGACCGGTGGGTTACGACCGATCCTGGATCTGCGCATTTTGAACCGTACTCTCCATTGACTGCCGTTCAAAATGTTCACAGCAGGATTGGTTTGCAGCGATCGACCTGAAGGACGCTACTTTCATGTCTCCATTTTGCCTCGACACAGACCGTTCTTCGGTTTGCCTCGAGGCCAGGCATATCAGTACACGGTTCTCCCTTTCGGGTTAGCTCTGTCACCTCGCGTCTTCACGAAGATCGCCGAGGCAGCCCTTGTTCCCCTTCGTGAACACGGGGTTCGCATCCTGAACTATCTCGACGATTGGCTGTTACTGGCACACTCTCGAGAACAGGTTTGCGAACACAGAGACCTGGTGCTCCGGCACCTAGCCCGTCTGGGCCTTCGGGTCAACCGGCAGAAGAGCAAACTTTGCCCCGTGCAGAGGATCTCTTTTCTCGGCATGGAGATAGACTCGGTCGCCATGTCCGCGCAGCTCACGAACGAGCGCGTGCACTCACTGCTGACTTGTCTTCGACAGTTCGAGGGCAAGAGTGCGGTCCCACTGAAACTTTTTCAGAGGCTCCTGGGGCATATGGCATCCGCAGCCGCAGCAACGCCGCTCGGTTTGCTTCATATGAGACCGCTTCAGCTGTGGCTTCGCGATCGAGTCCCGAGGTGGGCATGGCATCGCGGCTCGCTCAGAGTTCCAGTGACTCCAGCGTGCCGCCAAACCTTTTTCCCTTGGTCGAACCTCAGCTTTACGTCAGCGAGTTTCCAGGCATCTCGTTGTCTCCACGGATGCATCTACCACGGGTTGGGGTGCCATGTGCAATGGGCATGCAGCCACGGGTTCCTGGACAGGACCCTAGCGCCTCATGCACATCAATTGCCTCGAGCTGCTGGCAGTACGCCTGGCCCTGCACCGCTTTCGAGCACTGCTCAGGGGTCAACACGTACTTGTCCGTTCAGACAATACCGCTACAGTTGCGATGTGATGGCACAGACCCCCATTCTCCGTCACTTCTGACGTAACTCGAAGTGACTACGAAAGGGAACGTCTCGGTAACGGATGTAACCCTCGTTCCCTGAGTAGGGAACAGAGACGTTACGTCTCCTTGCCACTTCTGCTGTACCACTGGGTAGACGCCGGAGTTCAGTCTTGGCTCCTCAGTGAAGACACACTGCGGTTGCGTTCACTTCCTCCTTTTATACCCACGGGGTGGGGCGGGGTGATGCTATGCAAATTCCGCAGCCCCAAGGCATTTCATGCCATTGGCTCATTATTAAATACTCGAAGAGGAATGGCTTTCTATGCGAAACCCCCATTCTCCGTCACTTCTGACGTAACGTCTCCATTCCCTACTCAGGGAACGAGGGTTACATCCGTAACCGAGACGTTCTTCTGCGTTAATGTTATAAAAGTATCAGATAATACAAACAAATGATAAAATGCATTCTTCCCATTTCATTGAAACTCCAATAGATGTTTGTTTATACACCTCTCTCTTTCTCTTTGTCAGGATCTTTATGTTGAGCGTTTGACGATGCATGTTGAAAAGCTCTCAGAGCAGATCTCTCTGTATGAGGTTCAGATCACCGCTCAGACTGATCAGACAAAGGCTGCAAAGGAAGCTCTTTCTGAGGTTAGAAACTTCTGCAACAGATCATGTGAAGCATACACACTCAAATTTTATGAATTTAGTTATGAATTTTAAGCATTTCACTGGATACTGTACGTAATCAAAGATGTTAAGGATGTTAAAATCAAGGATGTTAAGAGGTTAAAAGCAGGTTTAGAACTTGCCCCATTAAAGTCAACAGGGTGCGAATTTTAAAAAGAGGATAACACGGTGTAGGCAACACAGATTTTTGTCGTTTTTGTCTGTACTGACAGCACTCCAAATGTACAAAAAAATGAGCTCAATGTTAAAATTGACCAGAGTTCTCCTTTAAAGGGTACATATCATGCTTTTTAATCATTCATTTTTACATATAAATCATAGATTTGTGGTCTATATAAAGCATAACTGCAATGCTTGGGTCTTAATTCCTCATTTTTATAGCTCCACAGGCCCTTTTTCTACCCCTTTTCTGATGTGCGTCTGTGAGCAAGTCGTTTTAAAGCGGCCCCTTTAAATAAAAGGGGGATGTGTTACACCCCACCCCCTCTCCAGGTCGCCGAGTTCACGGTCGGTTCAACTCCCCCCGTTCGGCCATTCTTGTAGTTTGATTAGAGATATACGATTACTATAGCTTCAAAGAACATTTTTATTCACACGTTAACAAAATGTCAACAACGGAAGACTTGTCCATCAAGCCTTTTATATTCGAGCCAGAGCGACCGATTTGAAAAGACGACGACAAACCTGCAGAACAACGTCTTCATATGGATGCAGTGGTATGTAACTGTATTGTGTTATAAGTGAAAGTCAATTATTTCTCTTGTTAAAACAAGCACACTGACAAGATAAATGACTACGGTCTAATCTTACCACTAAAAATCTGTATTGATAATATAATAATTTACGTTTAGAAAAGCATCAGAAAACACAGCAGCTAAATGATAGAAGGAATTTACCCCTCATTCAGACGAAGTCAATCGGCAAACACTTCGTTATACTGGCGGAGGTTGTTGAAGTTGGAATCCTTAAAGTGCTTCAGGTCACTACATCCAACAACCGAACATTTTGACTTGCCCTCTCGTAATTTCTGCATCATTGAGCTTGGACTACAAAATTGGAGCGAGAAATAATAATGGCGGATTGCTCGAAGTGTTGGGCTGGTAGTCAATGTCCTTATTTGTCAGTTCCGCTGCAAATACTGTGATGTAATTGTTCAAAAAACATAATAGAGAACAGAAAAATCTGAACAGGTTGAAAAATATGACCAAAACAGAATATAAAGATATAAACGAAGCACCTGAAGAGAATAATTTAATCTTTTCTGTACTTATAAACACTCCAAATATACAACAAAATGCATTAAGGGCTAAAAAAGTGGATTTTGCATGATATGTCCCCTTTAAGGCTGCATGCATATCTCGGCTGCCACGTCATCAAACTTCACTGGAGGCCATCTCAATTCCCTATAAAGCAGCCTTAGTTTCGCGTCCTTGATTCAGCCTGTTTTGAAGGATGCATCAGATGTATCCTCCGTGGCCATAAAGGGTTAGTTCACCCAAAAATGATGTCATTAATAACTCACCTTCATGTCGTTTCAAGCCCGTAAGACCTCCATTCATCTTCGGAACACAGTTTAATATATTTTAGATTTAGTCCGTAAGTTTTCTGTCCCTCCATTAAAAATGTGTACGGTATACTGTCCTTGTCCAGAAATGAAATAGTTAATCATTAAAGTAGTCCATGTGACATCAGTTAGAATGTTTTGAAGCATCGAAAATACATTTTGGTACAAAAATAACAAAAACTGTGACTGTATTAAAGGGATAGTTCACTTTGAAATTAATTTTTGATATGTTTTGATATGTTTATATACCCACTAAACTGCACTATGCCTAATCTTCATGCAGCTTCATGCAAAGCGGCATTAAACACCAGATACCGATGGTTCCGAACTGAGCAGTACAGCCCAATCCGTTGCCACGGCGGTGTGCTTCACCCAGGGGTGTAAAGTAACGAATTAGAAATACTCACGTTACTGTAATTAAGTAGTTTTTTTCAGAAATTGTACTTTTTTGAGTAAGTTTAAAATTGTGTAATTTTACTTTTACTTGATTATATTTTAAGTGATGTATCTGTACTTTTTCTCCGCTATTTTCCTTCTGTTTGTGGCCGTTACTCGTTACATGCTTGTTTTAATTTCATTTTTATCCATCAACGTGATTGGATCGAGTAATCGGTCTCGTGACTGTCATCAAATCAAATTAAGCATAGAAAACTTTAACTATGACTAACTTTAACCTATTCCTGCTGTTACTCGTGACTGCTGTGGAAGTGCATTCATCACGCATCAATTCAATCCAGATATCAGCGTCTTCCTCTAATATGCTAAGGTACATTTCACATTTCTGCCTAATATGATATTTATATAGGCTGGCCTGTCTACATGGCCTAACATTTGGTCTGAGGTTGGGGAAATTGCGAGACGAGTTCATAATGCGGTGAATTCCCGCTCCCATTTACTTCACAATCACAGGAGAGACGCGCGTCACGATCTGATTCTGTGCACTGCCGCGTCTCGCGCTCGCCATGCCGCTAGATTCAGAATCAGTGCACCATGTCGTTAACTTGAACTGCATTACTTAATACGAAATTAGCACAGCTCGTTAATAAACAACGTTTTTTGATTGATCCATTATATGATCCGTCTTCATTTGGCAAGTGCACTTGCGCAAAAAACATTTTTCATGTTTCATGTTTTTTTTTTGTGGATGCTGCTGATAAAACAGCTTCGCCGAGACTTCAGAGACAAAGCATGTTTGTTTGTTTCTTTTGTAAAAGTTTCCTGGATATAACTTCCCTATATTAAATGCACAATTTTCCTTATAAAATATATTATCAACATTACAATGTGAGTAAATGTAGCCGTGTAAAATGGAAGGGATGATGTCACCTTTCTAGAACAATGCATTTACGTTTAAATTGTAACATAGCATGGAATAAAAGTGTTAGCTCACTATCTTAGCCTTTTTCAGTGCATTAGTTGAGGTAATATGATAATATTAGTGATTCCCATTTCTCAAAACACTAACATTGGTACCGTTTTGGAGAGAAATTGGGTATTTTTTATTTTATTTAACCCATCTCTTGGTGTGTGATGCTGAACTATCATATGAGTTTCTAAAGGTTTTTGAATTCTTTGCACAGTTATGAATATTGATATTTTATGTGCAACAATAACATGCTCAGGCCCAGTGGCTTTTCGCCTAATTTTAAATGCTTTTTTCCCCCAAATAATATGATTTAAATGGTGATGAGTGTACTGATTTGATGCATTTTAAAAAGATGGATGATAGATATTCTTCAACCTTTCTTACAAAGAACAAAATATAATGTGAATTACAGTATGTGCATTTTTTTTTAATTCAAATTGTAGTGCACAGTGTTTATTATAAGGGTTAGAATCCGCACCTCAGTACTCACTACTCTTGAGTACTTTTAAATAAGCTACTTTTTTACTCTTACTCAAGTAGTTTTTTGGACAAGTACTTTTTACTCTACTCACACTACATTTTTTGGAATGTAATGGTACTTTTACTTGAGTATGTTTTTTCAGTACTCTTTCCACCACTGGCTTCACCCAAAAGCCTGCACAAAAATAAAAAAGGCAAAATAACAAATCAACGCAAAGCGTTGCTACTACCTACTAGGGGAAAATGAATGAGGTTTCATCTGTACCCTAATAAAAATGCACTTACCTTCAAATGACGACTACCTTTAACTCACAGAACAAAACAAATTTAAATGTAGGCCTATTTCAAAAATAATATGAATAAACAAGGATTAACTTTTCCAAATTATCATTCAACCGAGCACTTAATCAACCAAATGAGCTAAACAATATCTAATCGAACGAACTCTCATTTGTGAATTACTCTTTTGGACGAGCCCCCATTTGTTACGATTCTTCTCAAAGATCGCAACAAAGAAAGGGAGACGCCACACAACCGCTGCATAAACCATAAGATTTATTTACATAAAGTAATTAAATATGATATGTCAAGAGATCAGTATAAATGTTAGTAAGTATGTCAGCATGTATTTGTAAGTAACAAGCTCAAGTGGTGTCAGTTCAACCAAACATAACCAAACATAAACAAAAAATCCAAATCAAAAGATCCTCATCAGGGGAAGTACATCACATTAGATCTCCGAAGTGGTTGTGCTCTCCCATGACCCATTATGTCCTGTGAGCTCTCTGGAAGTTCACAACACCAGCGAGCCATCGTCGACTCTCTCTGTTTGACCCAGTGTCTTTTAAAACGCCATGATCTGGTTTAGGTGTAAAGCCACGCCCTCCAGCAATCAGCCTATAACTCGGGGACAAACACATGAGCACAACCACTCATTGAACCGTCACACTTGCCTCAAGGGCATCCAAGATGCAGGTGTCTTTTTTTCCACAGTATTTTCAATTTTGATATTTTTAGGTCGATCCGTTCTTGTCTGTCAGTCATATATTGGAGTTTTATGGGGTTCACCCATGGGTCCACTGGAAAAAGCATGCATGAAGCATGAAGTCCAAATTAAACATGATTTAATAACTCGTAAATGTAAGTACACATTGATGGCCTAAGACACGAAGAAAGCACCGGAAGTGATCTCTCGCGCATGTACGTCACTCATTGTGTTTACACAGAGATTTCGGAAGTTTTACCTTTCACTGTGAAGATCTAAATATCGAAATCGTCTTCCATTACGATTTCCTGTATATCTAAATATGTCAATAAAATCCAAAATCTCTGTGTAAGGAATCGCTAAAGGAGGGAACGGTGAGGACGTAGTCGACGGTCGACTGAATGGGGATCACGTCAGAGAGCCCATGTTCTTCGAATACTATTGAACGAGCCAATGGAATTGCATTCGCATCACACACTCCGCCCCCGCGGCATGGGTATAAATAAGGATGTGGATGCACGCACTAGTTGCTTTTTCGCTTCGGAGCCGAGCTTAACCCGGAGTCAGCAGTGGTCCAGCGGTAGTGGCAAGGGGTCTACGTCCTCCGTTCCCTCTCTCAGGGAACGGTAGGTTGCATACGCAACCAGGATGTTTCCTTTCAGTCGATAACGTCAGACATAGTCGAGGGTCGACTGAATGGGGATAACCTTTCAAAACGCCACTAAAGCTGCCACCTTCCAGCGCCTAGACAAAAGCCACATACAACCTGGAGGGAGGTAACGTGGAGAATACACATATAAACTGGGCGGATGACCGGGCACTATGACATATGGAAAGTCACTGGGGTGGCTCCAGCCTATTTTATGGAGACTCACCGGACAGTGATGGCAGAGCAGACTCTGCCAAGGGAAGACACGGACTCACCGTAAACGGACTACAAGAGTATAACGTTGTAATTTATTTATTAGCAGCGTGTGCTAGTGTATCAACAACCGGTATGAGAACCGAAATCATAACCTAAAACATTATAAAATGGTCTAACTAATATAACTTCACACTCACAGTAAGGTTAGAAGTAAAAAAATATGTGCTTGTTGATCTTTGCGGGGTTTAGCTGACTGAGGACATCCACACAGTTTAACGTTAATCCAAAGACGACACTTGTCAGGATTTTACTTCGGTTTTGGGAAGGGAAAAAACGAACACCCCCCTCCAACCTCTCTGGGAAACGCGTATCTGTGTTACAAATGTCCGAGGCACAACGATTAACCATAATTTTGATAAAATTATGTTGGTAATAGCCTGCCGAGACCAAAAATATGAGACGCCTGTGTTGAAAGTCAATGGAGCGCTGTCAAAAAGTGTCCGACCTCTGTGGGAGCTCGTTCTTGGCTGTGCTGTGATTGGTCAATCTACATTATAGGGCGTGGCTTAGCCAAAGGTGAATTGTCTGCTGATTTTCTAGATGAATTTCTATTGTTGTTTTCAGAGAGAAGCGCAAACAGGAACACTCTCTTCATGTTTTAGAGACAGGCACAAATTTAACAGTTACAAACTGAAAAAAAAAACATGGGCTAACTGAGCATGAGGTCTTGCTCCTTTGTTCGGATCTTTAACTTAAACTTTAGTGCAACCTCCCGGTGAACTACTGGCCAATGAGAAAATGGCATAATTTTAAGAGGTGGATCCAGTTCCTGCTTATCGTTATCTTGTGATCTGCCTGGTTCTCCCGCACTTAGCAGAGAAACAAGAGACCACAGTTTAAGGATTATTATAATCATAAAACAAAACATTTTACACAGATTTCAATCAAGCCATCTTTTGAATTAAGAGCGTACGATTCTTATAGGAAGCACGATACTCTCATTCACACACAACAGTTATATCACAATTACATGACTTATATGTGATCTAAGCATAATAACCACAGACAAATTGTAGAACGCACAATAACCACACACCTATATTGTAGGAACAATAGCAAACATAGAATTGAATGTTTGAGTAGAAGTCAATGTGGGTTCAAAAGTGGGGGAAAGGTCTGTTTTACATCTTTGTCCAGGATCAAAGGGTCTTTGTGGTCAGGCCTCAGATTTGTCTTGGTAAGGATGAAACAGTGACAGCATTCTTCCTGTTTTAGTGGGGGTTTACTTAACCAGAGCAGACAACTTGGAGTCATCTTGGGACTTTGGAATGTGACTCCAGTCTCTTTGGAGTGCTGAATCACATGTGGATGAATCCCATGAGAGATTAATTTGATTAATTTGTGTTTGGTTTGCCTCAAAGTCGTTACAATGGTGAAACTTTCTTCAGGAGAAGGGAGCCCACGAAAGCAGTTCAATCTAGGTGTCGCCCAGTCTCTAACTCTAGAAATCTGTCAGCAAAGCACTCTGTTAATGCCCAGGCCAAGCACACAGTCATTATAGAGGAGCTCAACACCTAAGAAGGCATGAGCATCTCAGAATTTTTCACCAAATTGAAGGCAGCCACAGTCAGTGGGCCAACTTTGCTTGGAAATAGCCTCCCCTCTCTGTTGAATCTAACAGATAAGAGCTGGTCTGAGGTCTAAGGCTTGCGTTCTGTACACGTCTAACCAATATGAAGTGGACAGACAGAGAAAGCCAGGGCTGGGTCTGCCTCCTCCTGGGCAGCGCTTGCAGGCTCATCACCTGATCCTATTAGGGGAGAGGTAGGAACCTTGGGCACAATCCAGGCCGAGGTCTCAGCTTGTGAGAGTTAGCCGGCGTGTACTCCAGGTACAAATTCGTTGACCGACAGCGAGCAAGTCCCTAGCCTCTAGTAGAAACCATGCAGATAGGCCCCAGAGAATAAAGAGGGGCACAAGGACATTTTCCTTAGCTCCCTCAGGAACCTGACGATCAGGACGTGCTTTCCATGTTTCTGCATCACGATGTGCGCCAAGATAGCGGCAACATCATTTTGAGGGTGGAGGAACAGCCTACTCCACCCAATTTGCAGGAAAGAGAGCACTGAAATGATCGAAAGCTTTTAGGATCTCCTCACAGAGAAAAGACTCACTCAACGAATAGGTTCCACTTCTAATGCGTGTGCACACAACCCTCTTTCCTTAGGGGGTGCTCGCAGAAGTGATGGTAACTACCACATGTTCCTGCGATAGCCACCTGAACCTCCGCATCCAGTGTAGAACTGGCCCAGGATCTCCAGGGGTCAGAACGCGGGTACCATCGTGCCCCGTTCCTGAAAATGTGTTCAGGGGAAGTCAGGAAGGCTGTCAAGAGGAGCAAATGGGCAACTATCAAGACCTGCTCCACTCCTGACCTGGCACAGTAGGTGCAAACGACAGGCGCGCAAAAGACAGGAGCACTGCTCAACACTACATGTGAAGATCACTGAGCTTCAGGAGCATTTCTGCTCAACACTTGAGTGTGATGAATTTCACTGAGTTTCAGGAGCATTTCTGCTCAACATGTGAGTGTGATGAAATCACTGAACTTGAGCAGGGGCCAGGCGAATCACAGACGCTTTTTAGGATGCTCACTGGGGAACCCATTCCTGCAGAGCCCTGGGGCCAGCTGAGAGCCAGTGTCTGTCCAAGGGTTAAAGAAATAACAACTGGCTGAGGGAGGACTCCGGAGAGGCCAACAGATGTTACTGTGCGGTCCCGAGAAAGACCCTGCCTAGCTGAACTGCCAGGGGATGGAGTCTCTACTCTCCCTGGCCAAAGCTGCCGTGAAGCTTGTTAGCAGCATGATTAAGCAGGCCGGAAGAATAGTGGAATGAAGCGTGTAATGAAGCTTCTGACTCCAAGCAAGAGGTGACGGGCGAGTTTTGAGATGTGAGGGAAACATACCGCAATGGTCGCGATCAGACCAGTACCAGCTCGCTGAGCAACGATGGCTCAAAGTGATGGGAACTGCAACAATTAGAGATATGGATGTCACTGCAGTCGTAGGTGGCCCATGCCTCCGTTAAAGCATGCCCTTTATACATGGCCCCTCAGACGGTGTTAGTAGACCTTGTTCTAGGAGCAGATTGGCCCGGATAAACAAAAGGTCTGATCACGGACCGAGGGTTTGGCGGCAGGCCGGGGTGATCTGTTGTCACACAGGTCTTCGCCACGGTCACCTCAGGATTCGATCATAAAGCTAGTGCTGAAGCGGTCTTCATGTGGAGGATGCCAAGTGGCTGCATCTGCCATATGCCCCAGGAGCCTCTGAAAGTTCTTTCAGCTGGACCCTTTCTCACTTCTAAATAGCACCAACAGAACACACTCTTTCTTGAAGAGACATGTTGGACCAAGTCCTTCTCCAAACTGAAAAAGAGATACTCAGCCCCAGGGCGAGATTACTCTCTTCCAGGCGACCTGAAGACCCAATAGGCTATGGAGCACTCGAAGGGTAGGACCTTGTACTGATACTTCGCACCTTCGAACGCAAGAACACAGAATGATCTGTGGAGTGGAGGGATCAAGATCTGAAGTACAGAGGACAGAGGTTTTCGAACAGCACTGAACAGAGGATTTCGAAAAAGGGCCCGTTTCAGTTGACACAGGTCCAAGATGGCCATAACCCACCACTTTAACCCTTTACCTGTCAGCCCCCTTTTTGATAATTGACATTAAAGGAGAACTCCGGCAAACAATGAACCTTTGGTCTTATATCGGTACATAGTCAACCGTTCTCTGAGATTTGTTTTCATGATAATCGAATGTAAAGAGTTTTATCTCTAAAAACTGTTTAGCGTATAATGCTAGTAATGGGGGCATTGACTAAGTAAAAAGAAATCGCTATTTTATACCACTAACAAGGCTCAAAATAGCCCCGAACGCCGTTCATACAGTTCAGAAGTTCGCTGAACTTCATACAGTTCAGATCACTCAGCACTCAGTTCGTGGTTTGACTTATCGAGACTATTTTTTAAGATGGCTCCTGTCTGTATACACGAAGTGAACTGTCTTTATAAAGTATCTTCTTATTAAACTGTCTGTACACTTACAAAGTTCTCAATGCTTCGTTTTGCATGTATGGAGCCACATTATGTTACTGCGTTAGTGTGGGGCTATTTTGAGCCTTGTTAGTGGTATAAAACAGCGATTTCTTTTTACTTAGTCAATGCCCCCATTACTAGCATTATACGCTAAACAGTTTTTAGAGATAAAACTCTTTACATTCGATTATCCTGAAAACAAATCTCAGAGAACGGTTGACTATTTACCGATGTTTTATTAGACCAAAGGTTCATTGTTCGCCGGAGTTCTCCTTTAAAATGCACTATACAAACTTGAATGGTTGTAATTCAAGAATGCTTTGGAATATAGACCTAAGTTTGGTCTTGTTTTAAAGAAAACAATCAGCAGATCATTACTAAATTGAAAGCACTTCAAAAAATTAAACTATGAAAAAGTTATGGAAGTTATAAGTTACAGTAAATCAAATATACTTTATTAATATATATTTTTAATATGAAATATATATTTTACAAAATATGTTTTACTATAAAATGAAAGCTATATATCTAACCAAGTTGTGTTCCAAATTTGAAGTTGATATCACAAAAAATGAAGTTCCCATGAGATTTTGTTTAGGCGTAGTACCAAAAATAGCCACCGGGTGCCATTGAATTCCATTGAATTTAATTGTCTGCATTTTGCCATAACAAATTAATAAATTTCTATCCAAATATCACTTCTGTCACTAAATATGGAACCTTGGGACTCAGACCTTTCTGACAATATGTGTTTTGGCAAGATTAGAAAAGGTTTTGATAATAAATTATGAAAGATGATGCTCAAAAGGGGAGGGGCCTAATAAAAAAATACCGTTTCTATGGTGAGTGACAGTTAAGGGGTTGCATGCAATGAAATATGGGTTTATATAAACCGGTTTTCATTTCGGGTGGAGGAAAAGGCTACATCGCATCCTTCGCCAATAGGACTGCGACGTGCGCACACAGAACAGGAGCAATGCTCAACACGTAGGTGTGATGAATATCACTAACTTTAGGAGCATCTTAGCTCATCACCTAGGTATGATTACAGTTTTTCTCTACTGCTTAAACACATTTCTTGAAACTATGCCTCTTATTCTCAAAACAGTAAACACAAATCCATAACGTCTCACCCAGTTTCCTAAACAACCTATTTTCAGGTCAAAATGAAGCTCTACACTAAAAACCATTCACTTTTGCTGAAAAACCACACTTTGCCCTCAGACAGGACACACAAGCCCTCAAAATAACACACACTACAACATAGTCTAACACACTGGTGCAATAAATTCCAAACAACATTTCCAAAACTTGTCAGTTGTGGTTACCCTCCTCTCAAACCTTTTTACATGATGAACAAAAGACACATTCATTGACACATTTTTATTCATGTACTACACAGTACAACACACACACACACACAAATATTCCGCCTCAGCCTCCTGCCTTTGGTCTGGGTCAGGCCAGAAAATCTCATCCACATCACAAGTTATATTAGCCCTAGCCAGGCAGCGAGGGTAAAATCCTCTTGCATGCCTGATCCACCCATGGCACGCATCTACTGATACATCCAGGCAGGCTTCTTCCATGGCCTGGAGGAGGTGAACACGCGTATAAGGTTCTCGATCATACACTTTCCACCGCCATGCCGAAAAAAACTCCGCTATTGGGTTTAGAAAGGGAGAGTATGCAGGCAGAAAGATGTTTGAAAATCTTGGGTTATTGGTAAACCAGTCTCGAACCAGAGCAGCGCGATGGAAGCTGACGTTGTCCCAAACAACAACATAGTGAGGGTGTTCTGGTTCTGCTGGTTCCCTGTGGTCCAATTGGAACATATGCTCTCTTAGACCTGTCAAGGAAAGCAAGGAGGAGCATAGTGTTGTAGGGTCCTAAAATGGCATGGCGGTGGAGTACCCCTCGTTGGCTGATGGCTGTGCACATAGTGACATTCCCTCCACGCTGACCAGGGACATTTACAATGGCCCGATGTCCAATTATGTTCCTCCCACTTCTCCTTCTTTTGGTTAGGTTGAAACCAGCCTCATCCACATAGATAATTTCATGGGGAACAGGCCTGCCTTCAATCTCAAAGATTCTCTGCAAAACACAAGAAACACAATAGAGTAAATCACTATGCCGAAGCACAGTTCAAGAGGACACAAATGGCAGCATAAACTTTTATACTCGGATCGTACACAATACTTCATGCGATATCAAAATTCATACCTGAACATATTCCACTCGTTGGTCTGTCAGAGTTTCGTTCAAAAGGGACACGGTATACCTGTTTCATCTGGGACTGGTGCTTTCGGAGGATACGGTCAATTGTGTAGAGGCTGATGGCATTTATTCCTCAAAAATGATTATTATCCTCAATCACTCTCCTTTGAATCTCTCGCAGGCGGATTACCTTATTGGGTAACACTTTATAATAACTACACGCTAATAATCATTAGTTAAGCATGAGTAAACCATTAATTCATCATTCATAAAGCATTAATAGACATTAATATGCAGTTTATAAATACAGCTATAAATGCTTTCTTCTTGATTTTAAAGCATATCTATAATTTGTTTAATAATTGTATTTTCATCCTTTATTAATGATCAATATATCATTTCTAAATGAAGAATTGCATTTTTTATTAACCAGTTATTTAAGAGTTTTCAGTGGGTTCATACGATTACTTAGAGCGAGTAAGTAAATGATTAATTTAAATGTACATTCATACATCTTATTATTCAGACATATAGTGATGATTACTTAATGTGTTAATAAATTCTTTATTAACATGTATTAATGCTGTAATTAAGGGTTAATTTGGGTAGTTATAAAGCATTTAGTAGTGGTCAGTTAACTATGTTCGTGAGCTCATCTAAAGTGAGGACTAGTCATACCTTGTCAAGCATTTTTAAAGGCTGTTAAATATTTCTATGTTCTGTATCACTGCGTTGTGTTTGTTACATTTTACTGTTTAGAAGATTGACGAGTCTTTAAATCACCTTTATAAATGCTTTACAAAGCATGAATAGTCCTCGCTTTAGATTAGGTCACAAAAATAGTTAACTAACCACTACTAAATGCTTTATAACTACCTGTATTTACTACATTTACTTACACTTTCTAAGTGATCTTATGAATGACTGACAACTCTTAAACAACTGGTTTGTAAATAATGCTATACTTCATTTAGAAATTATTAATTGATCATTAACAAAGTATGAAAATACACTCATTAAACGCATTATAGATATGCTTATAAATCAAGAAAAAAACATGTATATCTGTATTTATAAACTGCATATTAATGTCTATTAATGTTTTATAAATGATGAATTAACTGTTTACTCACGCTTAACTAATGATTAATAGTTTGCAGTTATTATAAAGTGTTACCCATTATTGGCAATGACCTTGTTTACAAGTTCCCTCTCTTGATCCTCCGACAAAAGCCTTAGCCTGCCTCCACCAGGTGGTCGTCTCTGTGTCCTAAAAAAAACCCAAAAGCACTCATTACTGCAACTCACGTATCCTTTTTACTGGAAAAAAAAAAAATGGAAACATACTGAAACTATCTGTATGCGAGGCAATTTGATGCATTTCTTTATTACAAGTAGTACACATCAGGCTTGTGCACAATTCAGAATTGAATTGAGAATGATTACTAAATTCCAATTCAGTTCTTGAATTTAAATTGAATTTGAATTGATGTCAAAAACAGGATCTAGAATTTCAATTCAAATTTGAATTAAAGGAAGCAGAATTACAATTCAATAAAAAATTCTAAGAAATTCATATAGATATTTTAATTGAAGTGTTAAACAATGTAGCTTTACATAACACAATATATGTCAGATATGATTGCATATTATATAAATTATATTAGTTTGAACTACCAGGAAATGTTTTCCCCCAGCAATGAATGTTAAAAGCTCTAGTCACTGAACAAATAATAAGTTTGATCTATTGTAATTGTAAGGCCATTTCCGAGAATTACTTTAGTAAATCTTTAGGGGGAAAAATTTCAAATTAAAAGGAAATTGCATTACATTGATAAAGTAATCCAAATAAATTAATCTAAACCACATTTATAATGGGTTAACTTATAACAGTGAGCAATTACATTTCCAAAGTAACCTTCCTAACCCTGACTGTAGGGGAGTGCGGGGCACAACGTAACGCGGGGCTAGTTGTAACACGCTTGTTTTAAATACTTCCACACGCTAGCATGACGAAACTTGACATATTTACTAGTTGCCATTTCAACACTACAGAGAAAAAATTGCGCCAAAATTCTGAGATCTTTGTAAGATATCACTGAACATTTAACCATAGCAAAAGTACATTTCCTACTTAAGTTCATTTTTCATCTCTATTTTTTGTGTTTAATTGAAATTAGACAAATTTAATTTTTTTTTAATCTCAAATCTGTAGTTTAACAGTTGATATAGTCCTTTAATGCTTCGCTAACTAGCAGAAGACACTAGCAGGGTTTAAACCCCAGTTGTGCAGTTGGGGCATGTTGTCACACTGCGTTACATTGTGCCCCTATTGGGCACCTCCTATGCTATATGCTATTATATTGTATACTTTTATGAATTCTATTGAGAAAACATGAGAAACATGTAAATAAAGACTGAAAGCCAATGTTCAGAAATTATTAATTATTATTTTGTTTTGAACTATGCTGTACAGTTGTGTTTTCCTGTGTGTTTGTTGGCAAAATCAAAAATTTGATTATTTTTAATTATTAAAAATGCTTGGTTTGTAATTTTTTTTTTTATTAGATCAGATAGCATTTTAAGCTGTTATATGGTGATGTTAAAATGTGCCCCTCATGTTACAATGTTCCCCACCTATGGGGCATGTTGTCACATTTAACATTTCTTTCAGGGTAAATCAAGAAAAAAGTATACACTGTATTAATAAAACAAAACCACATAATTGTTCTAGACATGTGGGATGTTAATGTGGGAAAAAATAAATACTCTAAATAGATTTGCACAAACTGAGAAAGTCAAAAAGCGTTACATTGTGCCCCACTTTCCCCATGTGAGATTCAACACATTCTTTCTGTTGTGTGACTATGGAATTTCTTTGAATTTCCATTAATTTAATTCCACTTCCTGTCATTCCAATCCAAATTCAAATTCAACTTCTTGCGGGGCGGAGTCAATTCAATTCAAATTCCAATTCATGAATTGAATGGACAGACTGATCTCATGAAGTAGCGTGTATATGCCACGCCAATTCGTATTTCCATTTTTGGCGTGCTATCAAAACGCATAATCGCCTTTCAGCGTGTTTATGAACGCCGTTGACTTAACGTTATATAAATATATGACTTACCTCAACCCCGTCCCTAAACCTAACCGTCACTGGGGTTAATGGCATTTATGACTGTTCCCTTACCATCCTAGGTAAAAAAAAAAGATATGACTTACCTCAACCCCATCCCTAAACTTAACCGTCACTGGGGTTAATGGCATTTATGACTGGAGATTTGACTGCGTGTACAGACGCGCGGAATGACGCGTACGTTAATGGCGTAGACATACACGCATACATGCGGATACATGCGGATAGCTTAAAATGCGTAGAGATAACACGCCACCTGACTTGAAAGTGGCGTGTATGTTTACGCAAAAGTCATGATGTCATGTTGGAATGGAGGCCAATTCTGAAATTCTGATTTTTGCATAAGCCTGGTACACATTACATAGTGCAACAGTAGATGCGATGTCAAAGCACAGAGTACAGCACAAGTTACTGTACAGAGCAGACTGTAAGTACACCTACCTGTCTTCCTCCCTGAAAGTTCTGATGATGGAGGCGACGGTGAAGCGACTCAAATTAGGGTGCACTCGTTGCCCAGCCTCCCTCATAGTCATGCCATGGACAAGGACATGATCAACTAAAGTGGCTCTAATTTCATCCGAGACTGCTTGTCTCCTTGCCCTTCCTCCTCCACCTCCTCTACCTCGTCCTTCACCACGTTCTCCTCTTCCTCCTCCACCACCACCACCACGTCCTCTTCCTTCTCCTTCACCACGTCCTCTTCCTCTCCCTCTCCCTCTCCCTCTTCCTCTTCCTCTTCCTCTTCGACCTCTTCCTTCATTTCTTTGTGGAACCATTGCTCCAAAACTCAAATGAACTGACTCTGGCACTTTTATGTATCTTGAAAGTTCTGATTGATGTGTGTTAAATTGTGACTCTAAGTGTTTTCACCTGGGTAATTGTGTGCTAATTGAGCTGAAACTATGCTGACTTGATTGAACAATATTGAATGCTAGTGCTTTCTAAATGACCACATGGTCTAGGCAATGACATATTAAGGGATTTGTAGAGTTTTGCAGTGACAGTTCAACAAATCTGACTCATTTGTCAAAACAAGAAATAGTGTTTATAGTTTAGTGAAATGGGTGTGCTTTTTGATAAATGGCATTATAGTTTTGAAATTTTAGTTCAAAAGCCTGGTTATAGTGTTTAAGCAATTGAGAAAAAACTGTAATATCACTGAGCCAGGGCAGAAGCCAGCGAACTGAATCGCAATCGAGTCTGATGGCAGACGTACCCATGGTGGGGCAGCAAGGTAGAGGACAGGGACCCGACTCGGAAGGCCCGGAGGCAGCCCGAAGCAGGTTCTGAGTGTGATGCATGCCACTTACCTGTCTCCACGAGACGGCCAGGGATGCGTGAGAAGGCGGATAAACGGGCCTCGAACCGCACCCAGCTGCCGTACTGGCGAACAAGAGGGGGTTGAGGGGTGCAAGGCTTTACAGGGTCGCACACTGCCAGACTTCCCCACTTGGAACCCAGGAACAGAGCAATTTGCTCTTTCTTTGAAGTGTGGGTACTGCTTGCTCCACTTCTTCTGGGAGCAAGCGGTGAAACAGAACACACACACCAACAAAGACGTGGTGGAGTCAGCAGCAGGCTGCCGGGCCAGGATGTGCCGGATGGCCTTCATCTGCACTTGGGCTGCAGAGAACTGTTGGACGCAGTTCTCCACCGAGTCACAGACCTCTCCAACCTGGAAAATTGGGGAGACCAGGAACCGACCCTTGTCCGCATTCACCATATCAACTAGGCTGAGCCAAATATGGCGCTGAGGACAGATGAAGTCCGGTGCTCACCTATGAGCGCACGGTCTGGGCTACCCTCGTGCATGTCCATGGGTGCCCTGGCCTGACAGACCTGCAGCAGTGCCAAGGAGGTGCACAAAAGCTTTGTAAACTCTGCCCGTCAGAATGGACGAGAATTCACAGGCCATGGGAGGGGGACAAGAATCCCCCAAAAGGCAGCGGCCGCCAGACACAGGTGCACCTGTGTCATGACAGACCGCTCCAATGAAGGGACACCTCGCAGCCCTTCACCGCTCCTCCATCAAGGGTAGTGAGGGGGAAAAGCTATTCAGGCAGTTTCTGGCAGAGAAAGGTGCCGTTCACCACCTGATAAGCTCTCCATGCATTTCCGAAAAGAAAAGCACTGGGGCGGCGAGCTTAGAACCAGCGTGGCCCGCCCAGAGATACCAACCCTCCAACCGAGACTGAATGGGACACGGTGTAGTTTCCACTTAAGCCCAGCAGCCTTGGCGGCCTGTTTCAGCATAGCTGACATTTCTGGATCTGGCTCGGGCAATGTTACACTTCCAGAGGGAGATAACACAGAGACGTCATCTCCAGAGACCAGCTCACCCTCACATGCTGCCATCAACAACTTATCCTCTAGGGGAACCCCCATTGAAACAGCTGATCGGTACATTATAGAGGGACCAGCATGCTCAAAAGGAATTCTATCGGCTGCGGTGTGATGGAGGAGTGAGGAGCCCACAGGGAATGGTTACCGGGCGAGACATCCATCACTATCCTCCGATCACCCATCCCACACGGCACCTGGGGGTGGGGCATGGTAATGGGGACTCGCGCTTCGCGGACGAAGGCGAGTCTCGATCTCAACACCGCGACAGCCATATTCCCGCAATGAGAACATGAGCCATCCACAAAAGCTGCCTTAGCATGCTGAACATATAAATATATATATACACATTTATATACACATAAATATATAGCTCAAACACGTGATGGTACAATTGTGACTGTCAGAGAGGAAAAGGGAACGACCGCATCCAGAAACGCAAAGGTGGAATGACATCTTAAAAAAGACGCAAACGCACCCGTGTTGCTCTTTCAGGAAATGGCCCCCATTTACCTGTGCCGGAGCACACAGGGGAATGACCGTGCAACACTGAACAGTGAACTGAAACAGTGAAGCACTCACTTTTCTGCCCTCTAACCAGCCGTTAACACATACAAACCCTTAGAAATGTGTTGCTGTTAAAACAGCAGTTGAGAGCTCAAAGCTTGTGATCACCGCTGCACTCGCTCTGTAGAACACCAGCTCTGGGAGAGTCTTCCTGAAGAACACCGACACCCTCGCTCGTTGTAAACAACAGCACTCTTCAGAGACATCAAATCGATCGGCTCCGAAGCGAAAGGCAACTAGTGCGTGCATCCACTTCCGTATTTATACCCGCGCTGTGGGGGCGGAGTGTGTGATGCAAATCACGCACGCCAATTCCATGGGCTTTTCAATAGTACTCAAAGAACATTGGCTCACTTTCGCGTTCCCCATTCAGTCGACCTTCGACTTCGTCTGACGTTATCGACTGAAAGCGAACCGTAATAGAATTCAATGTTTAATAAGGTCGTAGTTTTTGTTTTTTTTTTGGACCAAAATGTATTTTCGATGCGTCAAAACATCCTAACTAACCCACTGATGTCACATGGACTACTCTGATGATGTCTGTTTTCTGTGAAATGTAAAACAAAAATAATGTTTTTGCACATGAAAGCATAGATGTTATCTTTTGTTTTGCTGTAAATTAATCACTAACACTAAACTGACAATAACTTAAGCCACTGGGAGATGGCAGTCATTAACTGTATTGCATTAATAAATATCCTGTTCATATAAAGATTTGAAATACAGTATTTTTTCAAAATTAAGTTTTAACAGTATTTTCCTGCCCTGACTGTGGAGATGGGAACACGTGTGATGTAGCCATGCGCTCTTACTTGAACGTCTCATTTCTAGCATTTAATTGATGAGAAGAACACCAGCCTACAAGCTTAGTTGAGTTTGTTGTCATGGTTTCAGATTAGTTGTCATTTAGTTCAGGTTTGTCTTTAATTATCCTTGTTTGCACATGTACTTAAGTTCCTCTGTTTCTGTTCATTGCTGTTGGGTCTTGTCTGTGTCTAAACATGTTATTTGCTGCCCTCTTTTTGTGGATTACTTGCGTGTGGATTTATTTAAGAGTGCCTTTCATCTTTATCATCATGTTCGTGTACTTTCTACAACACAGCATTATGACACATATAAAACCTTCAAATGTTAACACTTTCATCATTCAAAGTTTGTCTTGACAAATCTCTTTTAGTGTATTAAATTGCACTTAGTTTAAGTTCCTTTTAATGTTACTCCTTAAATTCAATTAGACTCAATTCTGCATCCTTTTTGCTACCTCCATTCAAAATTCATTTTAGATTTAAAAACTTAATTGTAATTTAAAAATGCTTCTAAATTCAGTTCTGAATTGTGCAAAACCCTGCCAGGCACATACAAAAATATGTGCATAAATAAACATTTGCACTTGTCACCCATGAACGCATGTGTGTGCTATAGGCGCAGCTGGAACTGGACTCAGTGACTGTCGAGCGTAGGCAGTTACTCCAGCAATGGAATAACAGCCTTTTAAGGATGAGGAGGAGGGATGAAGCTTACACTGTAATGCACGAGGATCTGAGGTGAACGTGATGCTCATGATGTTTGAGTGTGAATGACCCAGACAACAGTATTGATGTGTATTGACGTCCCTCCTCCAGGCTGGCCAATGATCAGGTGCACTCTCTGGACACAGAGATTGAGGGCTATAAAAAGTCCATCACAAAGGTGGAAGAGCAGAATGAGCATCTCACTCTGCGTCTGAACCGAGCCCAGACTGACTCCACCACCTCACGTAAACTCATCACATACTCCCAGAACCACCAGGAAGTCCTACAGGCCCAGTACAGCACGTATATGCGAATGCTGCAGGAAACAGAGAAGACCCTCAGCACATTGCGTGGGGTACGTCATTCACATAATTCTACTGCACAAATATGGTTAATGAGCACCAGTCTGAAGGTCATATATGGGACCTATGTATTTCTTTCTTATTCAGACCCTCGAGGTGCGTCAGACCGAATTCAAGGCTCTCAGGAAGCAGATGGAGAAAGAGTCTGCAGTGCGTTCGGACCTGGAGGACCAGCTCATGAGCAAAATGCAAGAGCAGCTTACTCACAATAATGCAGCAAAGTACTCACGCCGACTGACTGATAAAACTGTAGGACACAGGAGAGAGAAGGTAGGATGCTGTTAGCTAACCCACAAATGCTCACCACTCATTAAATTATTGTCATAATTGCACATTTAATAATATGTAACTATATGTGCCTCTCATATAACTAAATCTCACTGTGCCAAAAAGAAAATGAAATGAAAACATAAGAGACGTTATTGTCGTTCATTCTAGCAAATAAATGTCACAATTCACTCCAAAATTAAAAGAAAACGAATATGAGATAATATTTTGTAATTTGTATTTTAAAAAAAATAAACCTATTTTAGGACCATTATAGGTTTTTTACACGTTTTTGTGACTTTGTTCCTAACCTCCCACCCCCTGTCATGAATCACTGCTCTGAGAAAGGCAAGTTTAGATCCAAACGCAGCTTTTATTATAATATAAAGGGGTAATCCAGAATCGTGGTCGAACAGCTAAACAATAGGTCAAAGTCCCGGTAGGCAATCCAAACAAACAAAACATACAAGGCAGGGAACAAAGCGAAATACAGAAACCAGGTAAATGCTCAGACATGCAGTGGACACCAACAAAACTTCGCAATGAGTGAGTGTTTGAACATGGAATAAATAGACAGGGACTAACAGGGTGATGAGGTGAATGCAATCAGAGACCAACAAGGTGATGAGACACAGGTGATAATGAGTCCAGGCAGTGTGTGATGGGAAATGTAGTTTTTGAGGAAGTGATCATAGTCTATCCGGAGCACCCTCTGGTGGCTCTCGAGGGCACTCCAGCTGGTGATCGTTACATAGCCCCCACCCAATGAGCGGCTTCCAGACGATCAAAAACTGTCCAGGTGGGTGGTGGCATGGAGGCGGATCCGGGGGCGGGATGGAGGGCCAGGTCCGTGGAGTAGAAGAGGACCTGGAGACTACGGCAGGACGGGAGACCAGGGCTGAGCAGACAGTCCATCGGGCGGCCAGAGTGGAGCAGACAGTACATCGGGCGGCCACGGCGGAGACGACCCCTCGGGCGGCCACGGTGGAGACGACCCCTCGGGCGGCCACGGCGGAGAGGACCCCTCGGGCGGCCACGGCGGAGAAGACCCTTCGGGCGGCCACGGCGGAGACGACCTCTTGGGCAGCCACGGCGGAGACGACCTCTTGGGCGGCCACGGCGGAGCAGTCCCTTCGGGCGGCCACGGCGGAGAAGACCCTTCGGGCGGCCACGGCGGAGAAGACCCCTTGGGCGGCCACGGCGAAGAAGACCCCTCGGGCGGCCACGGCGGAGACCTACTGCCCCCCCCCCCCAAAATTTTCTTGAGGGGAGCTACGGGGACATAGGCTGGAGCAGGCGCCGGCTCAGACACAGTCTCTGGCTGGACGTGGCTGACGTAAAGCGCAGGCTCGGCGTGGCTGACGTGACGAGGCTCTGGAAGCTCTGCTGAGACGTGACGAGGCTCTGGAAGCTCTGCGGAGACGTGACGAGGCTCTGGAAGCTCTGCGGAGACGTGACGAGGCTCTGGAAGCTCTGCTGAGACGTGACGAGGCTCTGGAAGCTCTGCTGAGACGTGACGAGGCTCTGGAAGCTCTGCGGAGACGTGACGAGGCTCTGGAAGCTCTGCTGAGACGTGACGTGGCTCTGGAAGCTCTGAGGAGACGTGACGAGGCTCTGGAAGCTCTGCTGAGACGTGACGTGGCTCTGGCTGGGTGTGGCTGACGTGAGCGATGGTCCTCTTGGTAGCACGAGCTGACATCAGCGGGGGGTCAGCCACGCTGGAAACAAGCCCTGGATGGCCATAGACCGATCCGATGACTGGGTTGATGGTGGGTGTGATGTGGAGAAACTCAGTCCGAGGGGATACTGTGGGTTCATGGAGTTCCTCATCTACCATACCCACCGTATACACTGAACCGCTTAACAGAAGGGCCAGTTCAGTATAGCTCTCTAATGTCCCGTTAGGCTCATGCAAGGGCATGAATGAACTGAGCGGTTCTGATAGCCCTCCTCGGAAGAAGATCATCAGGCAGTCCTGGCTCATAGAGGTGAAAGGTGCTAGCTTGATAAAATCTTCTACGTACTCCTCAATCAAACGATTCCCCTGACGGAGACAGGATTTGGGCTGCTGTGTCCATGGCTGGTATCGCTGCTGGATCTAGGTATGGCGAAGTTTTCTGTCATGAATCACTGCTCTGAGAAAGGCAAGTTTAGATCCAAACGCAGCTTTTATTATAATATAAAGGGGTAATCCAGAATCGTGGTCGAACAGCTAAACAATAGGTCAAAGTCCCGGTAGGCAATCCAAACAAACAAAACATACAAGGCAGGGAACAAAGCGAAATACAGAAACCAGGTAAATGCTTAGACATGCAGTGGACACCAACAAAACTTCGCAATGAGTGAGTGTTTGAACATGGAATAAATAGACAGGGACTAACAGGGTGATGAGGTGAATGCAATCAGAGACCAACAAGGTGATAAGACACAGGTGAAAAAAAAAAACTACATTTCCCATCACACACTGCCTGGACTCATTAGAGTCCAGGCAGTGTGTGATGGGAAATGTAGTTTTTGAGGAAGTGATCATAGTCTATCCGGAGCACCCTCTGGTGGCTCTCGAGGGCACTCCAGCTGGTGATCGTTACACCCCCAATCTTATTTGTGTTAGGTATCTGTACGTTACTTCTCAGTCCACACCTCCCCTGTATTAGTGTATTACAGTAAAACAAATATTGAGATTATTTTTCAGCATAAATTAATGGCAATACAACAAACCCTGCCATGATGTATAAAAACTTTACAATTTAATCTATCATCATTATTTAAACATTATAGTAATTACAACTAAGTCTATTAAAGATGTTATCTTCCCCAATTTGAGAATGGCGCTAACAATGCCCCAAGAACTGATCAAATGTTTTCTTTGAATGCAGTCTAAGTGTCACAGGTTGTTGTAGGCAAAAGAGAGGTTTAAGGTGAGGATCTAAATGCAGCGGTCTTCATTAACCAAAACTAAAAACTCTGGAACACTAGAATGCAACAGGAGCAGAGGAAACAGAAAGTGCTCCTTTGCAGAAAAACAAACCAACCTTGACAGTGACAATAAAGGACTAAGAACTGAACTAAAGAGGGTATATATATATATATATATATATATATATATATATATATACATACACTGCTCAAAAAATAAAGGGAACACTAAAATAACACATCATAGATCTGAATGAATGAAATAATCTTATTAAATACTTTTTTCTTGTTTTTACTTCTAAGTGTTGTTCCCTTTAATTTTTGAGCAGTATATATATATATATATATATATATATATACCATGATTTTGAGGTGTAATAGGACCTGAATGTGTTCTTGACAGGTTCCATATAATTCAAACTTGTACATTGTATGTGATTTCTTAGGAGGCTCAGTTAACTAAATTGGAGAATGACATCAACACAGTAACACTGGAGGGGCAAGAGGTAGTGACACATCTGGATTCTCTTGTTGCATTTCAAGCTGAACTTGAGCAGGAAATGAGCCAGCGACACTTGCTGCTGTCTTCTCGTGAGACAGAGATTGCTAAACAAGTCACAGAGATTGAGCGAAAGCAGTCCACAATCAGCATCTACAACAAGAAGATCAAGGATATTGTGTCCAGTACTGGGGTTAGACCACACATTTCACACTCAGTTCATGTTTAATGTATGGATGTTTTGAAAAAGACATGAACCTCCCTTTTCTCTAATGATCACAATAAGTCATCATTGCATCCATCTAGACTATTGCATGAAAAAGACATGAACCTCCATTTTCTCTAATGATCACAATAAGTCATCATTGCATCCATCTAGACTATTGCATTCCATATTGTAGTTACTGTAGATACTGCATATTTACACTGTCAACTATGTGTGTAAGAGCAGCATGAAGACCTAGGTCCTCTGGAGATCCATGCAGCCACCTTGTCTAAGGAGCTGGAGGAAGTTGGTGCTGACATCAAAGAGCAGCAGCAGTTGTGGCTTTGGCAGCAGGGGGAGTTAGTGAGATTCACTCAGGAAAAACAGGCCCATGGCTCTTCTGTACAGATCCTACGAACACAACTCACAATACTGCAACAGAGCAAGATCAGGAAAGAGAGTAGGTACCACTTTTCACACATAAATACACACTATTCTCAATCAATTCTATTCTATTCTAACCATTAACTATTCTATTCTATCAATAGTTACTAGTTCACTAGTTGTATTAGTATTAGTTTTTGTATTAGTATTAGTATAATAATAATGATGATGACTTTGAGTTTCCTAACAGGTAGTAGTTATATTCTGTGTGGTATTAAAAAAGCAGCTTAAATCATAATTAAAGGGATAGTGTTAAAAAAAAGACCTTCATGTTATTCCAAACCTTTATTACTTTCTTTTGCATAATAATATATTTCAAATATCTTTTTTTCTTTACAGTCCCCCCCCCCCCCCCAAAAAAAAAATATATATATGTTAGATTTACTATTACATAATTCCATAAAAATTATTTGTGACATATTAAAGATTTATTGCACAGAAAAAATTAGCATGAGACCGCAATTGCAAAAAAACGCGGATGGGAGTGGAAAGTTCAGAATGATCTACTGACGACATGCAAATTAAAGAACACAGACGCAGCCATTTCATTTCCATAATGACAAACGCAATCACTAAGTCTGGGCTAAGACATGCTTTTTTGGGGCGGTAAATAATGGCGCAAACACCATTAAATTGGCGAGCACAAACCTTAATAAATCACCTTGCATGATAATTTAAATCTAAATCCTCCCGTTCCATTTTTGCATCTGAAAGGGAAATCTCAACCGCAAAAATAACTGTGTCCATGCCTTTTCAGCGCTAATGTTTCACTGCGTGACTTTTGTATTAATATATGAAGAGTTCAGATGCAAAAGCCTCTAAATGCCATTTGAAATTTTCTTCTTTAATGATGATTTTTATCAAACTTGTATATTTAAGTTTAGTAATTTCACTAAAATGGCAATGATAATTGCCTATTAATTGTTATTTAAGTGAAATTAATGAAATAAATATACAAGTTTGATAAAAATCATCATTAAAGAAGAAAAATTCAAATGGCATTTAGAGGCTTTTGCATCTGAACTCTTCATATGTACCTTTATTTTACCAGGAAATAATCTCATTGAGATTCAAAATCTCTTTTTCAAGAGAGTCCTGGCCAAGACAGCAGAATAGTAGTTCAATTTTTTTTTTTTAAATGTATGTATATATATATATATATATATATATATACATGCATACAAACATTTGACAGAAAAATACATTTGGCTATTTAACATCATCTCAACATAATCACCAGCAGCGCTCAGTGACAGCACATGTGCATTTAGTACTCAAATAGTCCTTTATCCCAATTTTAAACTGGTTCATTGTCGATAAATAATCAAATTTTAGCTGGATCTGCTATTTATACCAGAAAGAAGGTGCAAAAACTTTAAAGGCACTTTCACCAAAGACAGTTCGTGTTCGTGGGATATCATACATGATTTGCCCGTATGATCGAAGATTACATTTCCTGGTAGTGTGTTTAGGAGTCAGAAGAGAACATAAGAAAGAAGGCAGTTCACAAAGTGTGGCCTTAAAAAGAAAAATATACCAGTGCTCTAGCCTGCGAATGTGCAAAGATGGCCAACCAACACTCTTATACAAGCTACAATGATGAGTCTCAAAATTAGAATTAGTTACAAATCTTAGTGTAATCATGATGTAATGAATCCAGCATTTTTAAAGAAGATTGATTTACATGCATGTATAAAATATCACCATAATCCAGCATTAACCTAAATGTTGTTTTTATAAGTGTTTGTCTTGCACTAAAAGAGAATCAGCCTTTGTTTCTATAATAGAAACCCAACTTTACTTTTTTTTGTTTGTTAAACACTCTATATGCTGTTTGAAGGAAACATTTTCTTCAAAAAGGAAACCAATATATTTATAGATTAATACTCGTTTTGTTACTTTCTCATCTAGTGTAAAAAACTGACATGCATCTTCTGTTTTCCGATTTAGAAAAGCACATCATTTTAGTTTTATCTGAGTTTAGTACAAGTCTCAATTTATGAAGATTCTAATTTTAAAAGCAGATTGCAGATCTTCTATGGCACTTGATGGGGCAGAACAATACAAAACGGTATCATCCGCATTAAAAATTACACTTTGCTTTTATTACGTTCTGACACAAGTCATTTATATAAATAGTAAATAAAATAGGACCCAAAATGGACCCCTGGGGGACACCATTTTGTATAAGTAATAAGTTTGAGGACACACCATCAACCTGAACACTTGTTGCCAAACCATTTGACAGTTTTTAGAGAAATTTTAATCTATAATAACCTTAAAAAGCAGATAGCTTAGATATTGGCCTATAATTATTTAGATTTGATCGGTCACCAACCTTTAAAGTAGTGACATATGCTGACTTCAATACACTCTGTATTAATCCAGTTTCAATAGCCAGTTTTGTCCCTAGACAAAGAGTAGTCCTCTTGTCTCATCTGTTGTTGTGTTGCATGCTCAAACAACGACCCAGAAGATATTGTATCATTCAGCTTCAATATATTTGACATGACAGTATCCTTTAGAGTCAGAAGACAGTGATTTATAACTTTCCAAAATTTAGAGGGCACATTTGTTTCTCAGGTGCCTAAAATGTTGCCAGTCTGAGATATTTTTGGAATTCGATCATACAATTTCTCTGAAAACTATGGATTATTATCACTCCCTTTAATCTTATATTTCCTAAAAGGAGCATGCTTCTTTATTATGTCCAAAAATAATAATTTAAAACATTGCAATGCTATTTTGTGCTCCGGTATCAAATTCTCCCTGGTCCAGTCACAAAGATTAAGATCAATTAAAAAAGCTTGTTCACAGAATGAAATTTACATTTCGATATCCTGATATCTCTCACACCAGCAATAGTCAAGTCAAGTCATCCTCATTTATATAGCGCGTTTAACAATGCAGATTGTTTCAAAGCAGCTTTACTGAGAAAAACGTAATAATTTAAGGTAACAGAGATTGGTTTGGTTTTATAGTGGTTCTTGAATAATGTTATTTTCCAGCTAAAATTAGTTTTGATTGATTCACTTCCGTTGAACTGATCATTTGTTGATCAACGTGAATCTGTGATAAATGCTGATGGCGTTCACATGCGCATTAAAGGTGCATTGCGCAACATTTCATGTTAAAAATAGCCGTTTTCTAACCCATACATGCTTAAACAATCGCCTGATGAGCTGAATGAGCCCTTCTCTGATCACTGAGATCGCCTCTATAATCCTGTACAGTGAAATATATAAGAGGGATTCGGGCTCGAATTTGAGACTGGGCGTGACGTCATGCGCGTTCACGCTCGTGTGGCTATGTGCCTATGTCTGGCAGGTTCGTGTAGCTATTTGCCGCCGTTCTCCGTATCAGAGAAGACAACTCGAGCGACACAACTCTAGTCAGTTTTCCATAAAAGTAGACGATGGATTCAAAGGGGCTGTTTACACCTGGTCACTTCATGCGTTTTCTGTGATCGGATAGCTATTAGATCGTGAAAAGACCAGGGTGTAAATGCCCTCCGAAACGCATTTAGAGACGGATTTGAATCCGATCGCTCAAACCACTTGAGGACGTGGTCTGGGCCACATTCCAGACGAAACTGGACAAGTGTAAATGCATCTGGTTGTTGAAACCAAGCTATATGTCATGATATTTTAGTCATATATGACGACGCGCATCACCTCAGATGAGCAGCTGAGCTGAGCCCCTTTATCAAGCCAGCGCGCTGCAATCTATCGTAAATCAAAGTGAAAGTAAGTCGCAGTCTTCATTAAAAGTAAAGAAATGTAATGATCTTACCACCAGGCCGGTTGCCGATCTCTCTTATTTTCTCGCTGTCTTTGCTGATTTTGAAATTAGCCGATGATTAATAAAATGCAGCTCATCTGTTGCTTTCGGTGACGTGCACTTCATTAAATCCGTAGCGCGGAAAGAGACCGGCTTGTAGTTCATTCCAAACCCCAACGCAAACTCCACGTGAGACAAAGAAAATAAAACTTCTGTATGTCCAGTGCCAGTCGTCGGAATAAGACGAGAGTCAACATCGGGAAGGCTTTCAACAAACGGAGAGATCTCCGGTCGGCTCCAGGGCTCAAACGGGTCCTATACAAAGTGATAACTGAACGTGTTTCCATAATAATTCAATCATAAGTGGATACAGTAAGCACATGGAGATAGATGGAAATAAAAACCGAAGTTTTCTACTACCCCCGTTTTCCCCATCTCACACACATAAGTGTTTAATTTACTTGAATGCCTTTCCTTTCATATATTTTAAATGACTTGCAGATTTATTACTGTACCTCATTATGACTGTAACAAAAGATGTGTGCCGCACACTTGCTCCTTTGGTTATGAACAGCTCGTGCAAACGTGTGTGTGTGTTCCTCCATGAACGCGCACAGCTCTGGTTGCAGTTTCGCTTGTCGCCAGAGGGGGCGTAGTTCTGCAAAAACTCAGATACTTGCGTTTAGCTCCTTTAAGAATGGGCTATATGCACGCATAAATTCCGCATTTGACGCAAGGATTCTCGTCCATTTCCGGTTGTGGAGATTAAAGCGGAGGAAAACCGAGGAAAACGGGATTATGGCAGAGTCTTCAAAATGTACTGTCCTCCAGTCTTTGAAATGAAACGTACATACGTTTAGATGTAATTTTATATATAGTTATATTTATTTAATATAATTATTAAATTATTTAATATAATTTTAAAAAGAAGCATAAACACAACGAGGGGTGTCTGTTTTATCTGTTTTTGTGACTAACGTTTCTTTAGTATAACCATGGAGTATAAAATTTAATATAAATTCTCGGTATTGCATTGGACTCTACGATCAGCGGAAGTTATCGAGCATCCTTACACCTTCACCGGAAATACCGCCGTGCATAGAGCCCATTGATTATATAGTTATGTGCGTTTAAATCAAGCGTGCCGTAAAAGCCCTCAAAAGTGAAGCCAAAACGTCTCGATCGCCCCCCTGTGACCGGTCCTAGTATAGCTCATAACCCCCACCTCCTCATGTTATTCAATGGGACGCGAGACCAACTAAACAATTAAATTACACTTCACATATCCTTTTTCCAAAGATATTTTCTGTCATTTACTGTAGTTTCTATCACGTTGATGTAATTTCATGTGTTCGTTTTTAAAATAAGTTTGTTTTTAGTTAGTTATGTGATGATAAAATAACAGTGCTCTGACATCATGATTGACAGCTGTGATTGACAGGTAGTCACTGAAGCACCAGCGGACTTTTTTTAATAATGTTGATTATGTGGTTAGTAGTTGTATTTACCTTATTTTAACGAGGTTCTGCAATCAGCAGACATCATTGGAGAAGAACGAAGCAGACAGAGGACACTTAATGACACTTAATGAAAGTGCGGGGTGTTTGATTCAGCGAGAATGCTTACGTTTGGTTCAGACCTTTTTACCATTTGTCCAAAGAGAACAAACAAAGCTCAAAGTAATAAAATGAGTCTGATAAATAAATTCATTATTGATATTATCCTCTGTGTATGTGTGTTGGTTATATTTATTTATATAAGGTGAGATGGAGCAGGAGCAGCGCGAGCAGACAGATCTGGATAAACAAATCAAAGCTCTTATGGCAGACATGGTAAAACTGAACTCTCTGCTCAGTAAAAACAGCGATCTGAATCAAGCCCTGCAACAGAGCAACAGTCTGATGGAAACAGAGTTCAGACAGAGACTCAAGGTACAACTCTACACACTGTGTAGCTTAATGTGGAAATTCAGGCCTTTTCCTTATACACTGTGTTTTTTTCTGTATTCCTCTGTTCTTATTATTTTCATTTCGTCATCTGTAATATGTCACACACTTCAGTAAGAAAGAACTGATATTCCTTTGGGATTTTGTCTATTTACTGTATAACAATAAAGGGCAGGTATATACTAGATAGTAAATCGTGTATACCTGGATACCTTTTTTTTCAGTGTATACTAAATACACAAAAGATCAGCAGCTATGTAAATGCTAATCAGTAGTAATGTAAACACAATACAACATGTTCTATTCTATAACACACATAAAACTTGGTAGAATATTTATCAATGAAAATTTTGAAGTTTAAACACGATTTAGCTTCCCATTCTGTTATAGAAGACATTTAGCAGAGTTTAATTAGGTTATCACGTTATTTCAAGTACTTCTGAAGACCTTGATTAAGTTATGTTTAAATAGGTGTGGTGCTAAATTCTGCAGCACAGTGATCCTTAGAAGTTAGAGTTGAGAATCCCTGATGTAAACCGACATGTATTTATCACTCGCATGATTTAGGCTCAATCGCAATTCACCCCTTGGCCCTACCCCTCCGTTTTGCGCGTTCACGTCTAGGGGTAGGTAGGGTGTCCCGATTCTTGTTGAGATCGAGGGGTAGGGCAAAGGGGTAGGGCTACATAGCCCTCGAAAAGGAGATTTTTCAGATGCACACTCCAAACGGAGGACTACGAGAAAGTTCACGGAATGCATCGCAAATCACCGGCGGGATGGCTTCGCAAGCGGTTAAACATTTAAATTTAGCGCCAGATGATTCCACCATGCATTTTCTTTACTCTTACAATAACACTATAGTCGTTTAAATTAAGAAATGGTATAATAAATTACCTTTCCGATCAGAAAAGACATACATTTCGAGGAAGGGTTGTTATAATCATCATGTTTATTCAAAGTTAAGAGCAGCTGCGCTGATTATCAGTTGTTGTCATGGAGAAATCCTGTAAAAACTCTGTAACGGCATGGCAGAGCCTTCGCCGACGACTGATGATGTATCGGGTTCATGAAGGGTTGTTCCATTTCGTAGGGGAATATTTCAACCCTTTGGCCCTTGTAACTCTGTTTTAAGGGCCAAGGGGTACACTCGAAATGAAGGGGTAGGACCAAGAGGTGAATTGGGATTGAGCCTTATTGTTAAATTAGTCCATGAGCCAGGGCCCCAAATTTGGTCCATCGATATCATGGAGAGGGACAAAGTCTCATAATGATTTTTGGCAAGGTATACACCCCTAGTACTAGAAAAATCACGATAGCAGTGCAGGGGTGGTAACGATATCACTTTTTCCAGCTCATGAAGTTACTAACCCCCTAAAATAAATTCAGTTTTTGAAATCTGGTGTATATCTGGTTTAGGCTCATGCTAGGGATATTGGCAATATTCTATAATATGGTGCTTGGTATCGTTGGAAAGGAGGCCTTTTAGGCTTTTATTTAAGCCCAGTAATGAATCTGTCTGACAAACAGAGAGGTCACATGACTTCTTTAAACCAGACATAACACTAGGGATGAGCGAGTACAGCATTATCTGTATCTGTATCTGTATCTGTTAACCATATGAATTATCTGTATCTGTATCTGTACTCGGACTGGGCGGGGCCTAAACCCGGAAGTGGGTCGGGTAGTCTTGAAATGGGCGGGGCTTTAACCGGTATGTTATTTTAAGCATGCAATTGATATGGGTTGATCTGAAATTGCTTTATTTTTTGCTGATAAGAAATAAAACTATTTACATGACAGCATCAGCATTGAGCTTCAGATCAATGGTTTTGATCACGATAACAAACGAACTACAAAACAAGTTTTGCAACAATGAATACAACACATGTGGCTGCAATTATGAAGTAAAATGTAATGAACAAGAGTATTCATCTCAACTACGGCTGGGTGATATGGACCAAAAGTCATATCCCAATATATTTAGGCTGAATTTCGATATACAAAATATATCCCGATATTTTTTCTGCAAAGTGAGAGCAAATGTTCAGTCAAAGCCAAATATGACATGTCACAAGTATAGTTTTATTGAAACTTGAACATTTGCCAAAACCAAATGAATAAAATAATTAACAGGTTTCTTCACCTTAGGGCTGCATGATTAGCAATGACAAAAATCTTCATTGCAGATTATTCCTTGGAATTGTAATTGTGATTTATTAATTGGTTTATTTATTTTTGTTAATACAACGTTGGTATGAAGCCATTACAGTCATTTAAAAAAATATAAAAAATAACACAAGAAAAATAGGGGCATTAAGGGGTTAATATAGAAACGACAGTTACTAAGGTGAATAGTGAATACACAATACTAACAAGAACTGTTTATGAAACATGGAAACTGCTCTGGTGAATAGAATGAAAATCATAACTGCATTGCTTTTATTTCGTGTAATTTTACAACGTAACGGTGTTGCAATGCTCGTATAGTTTCTTTTTGCACTTTATACAGAGGCGATCCACAGCGCGCGCAGCCGCATTTGCGCGTGCAATTGAGTGTGCGCTACGACTAACGTTACAGTATAACGGGTGACAGGACAGAAAGTCCGTTTTGCTGAGGTGAAAGACTTTATTTCATAACATAACATGCTTTAATCAAGCACGCAAAGTGGAAAAGGAGTGGCTGGGGCGCGGGGAGCAGTGCAGAGAGCTCTGGATCAGCACTCTTGCAGCTTGCTTGGAGCAAGGATCACAGCGCAAACCTGAATAGCCTATATCGGTATGCAATATGGTTTAATTACATATCACATTTAAAAATATATATATATTTTTATATTGATATATCGCTCAGCCTTAATCTCAACATAACTTTTTTTTTTTTTTTATCCGAGCACAGATATTGACTCGTATTACTCGTATAATATTCGTACTCGACAAAAGTGCTTTATCCGTACCGGATACTCGTTTCAGCCGAGTATCCGGCTCAACTCTACATAACACACATTTTTTTCACAATTTCCGCCTAAACTGTATGCTTTCTTTTATCCCTGTGGCATGAAAGAACACCATGGACACAAAACTCAACAACTTCAATACTCAAGGCACTCTGATGACTCAGATGTATTTATAATATACCCATACTATTTATTTGTGAGAGCCTTATATTATACTTGTGCAGCCAGCAAAAATAGAGCCAATAAAATGGAAAAATAGTATACCTTATTAGTCCAGGGCCAAATGGCCTATTTATTCATGTACAGTTGTAATAAAAAGTAATTGTTTCATTCAACATAATCAACATATCAACATAACACTTATAAATGGTTTAACAAAATGTTTCTATCATGTATTTTTTTTATTCACCCAATTTCAGTTAGAGTGTCAGAAAATAGCTCATGCACGGAATGTTGATGGATCTTCACAGTTTGACAAGGTTTTGTCAGTTTTGTGAAAAGTTTGTTGGCTCAGTTGACTGGTTACAACAACACTACCAACTATGCAATCTTCCATCAACTTCCATTGAGTTCCAGGGGTTAAATGTAAAATTTAAGTTGTACAAAATGTAAATTAAAAGTAAAATTTGTATTTTGTGCTTGTGAACTGGTGGGGAATAGTAGCTAATGTGCTAACATGCTAATTGTGTCGCATGCCTGGGTTCCGCCCATACTCAAGCTGCACTGAGGGCATGCCCATCGCAATGTTGCTGTTGCGGCTCGCTCTCTCCCAAGATGCCGATGCCGCTCCCCCTACTCTTCCTTTCCCCGCCCTCATGTGGCCCGGGAAAAAGAAGCGCCGCAGGCAGCGTCAACTGGAGGTGATGGTGATTAACGAGCCCACACCGGCCACGTCCCCACGTGCCTCGTTTTCTCCTACATCAACGCCATCCCCGGTTCTGTTCGAGGGAGGCCTATCGCTGCTTCTGAGGAGGATTGGTTGGGCTCTGTGGACCCTGCATCTCTTCTCAGTCTGGCGCCAGCACCGCAGCCACCGGGACTCTCGCTGGACGCGCTTTCGCCGGCTTTGGCCAAGCTGCTTCGGCCCTGCACACAATGGCGGGGTTGCAGGTCTACCAGGCCAAGCTTCTCCAATCTATGGACGAGACTGGCCCGGAACCCGAGTCCTTCTGAGACCTGAGGAGTGCCACGGACCTTGCTTTACGGGCTACCAAAGCTACAGTGCAAGCCTTCGGGAGGAGTATGGCGAACATGGTCGTACTGGAGCGCCACTTGTGGCTCACGCTCACGGACATCAAGGAGATGAATAGAACGGCGTTCCTCGGCGCCCCGGTAGTGAAGTGCCTGGCAGTGAAGTGCTTCTCCGAGAGGTTCACTGAGGCTCAAGTCATTCCAGGCGAGGCTACACTTCCTCCCCAAGCGTTCTAGCTCGTCCTCGAGCAGGCCCAAGTCCGACGCCTTCTCCTTAGCGAGTGAAGGCCGCCTAGCAGGACACTCAGCCCCGCCCTGCGGCAGAAGCCCGCCAGCCCACTAAGCAAGCTAAACGCCATCTGCAGGCCTGGTGCCAGGGTCCTCGTCCCAGCTGCATGTCGTATCCTAGGCCTCCGGCTTCCTCCTAACATCGAGGGGGGAAAGGGAGGGCTCATGTCTCTCGCTAGCCGTGATCACCCTCAAGAGCCCCCAAAAAACTTTTCACAGCTCCCTGTTTAGTTCAGGCGTTTGGGGATTTTACTACTGTAAACAGGCCCACTGCACGCGCCTTTGCAAACAAACACAGTTTTCATGGTGGCCCAAATAAAGCACAAAAGAATATGTTTCAAGCAAGGGTTCAAGCACGGGTTCAGGCGTCAGCTTTTTAGTCCAACACTCAATATGTGCACAAATCACAATATAAGGGTATTTATATTTTGTTAGGCAGCCTGTCCCAAAACCCGTCAAACCCTAGCCACATATGCCCTAGCCCATACCCTGTGTGTCGAGTTGGGTTAGAAACACAATAAAGTGAGGCTACTCGCTCCTATTCGCTTGTAGACCCCCAAAGTTTCAGGTGGTTATAGAGGCCACGGCCACGCCATGGCAACGCCCTCAGCCTGCTCCGCCTTGGCCACGCCCTCAGCCTGCTCCGCCCTGGCCACGCCCTCAGTCTGCTCGGCCCTGGGTCCTTCTTCGACGCGAGGAGGGGGGAGTAATGTCTCCGCTTTCTGGAGGGGGGAGTAGTGTCACGATCAGGCACGTGCAGAGGGGGGGGCGTTGGGTGCTCGAGCACCTGCCCTTTTGCCCCTTGGTGCCCAAAGTGCCCTTTTGTCAAGACAAAATTTCCTCTCCTTTTTTTGTATTTAAAGGCACTTTTGTATATGCCTGCCCCATCTAACTAGTAGTAAAATGAATGAATAATAATTTAGCCGTAAATAAAATGACCCACATGATGACTTTTCACCTGATTCCTCACGCTGCACGCGCATTTTTTAATTTCGCGCGGCTACGCGCAATCGCGCATTCCCAGAGGATATCTTCAAGTCTTGCGGCTGCTGGTAAGTGGTGTTTTATTCTCAGCGAAGTGATTTTGATGTTTGTTTACTTATTATTATTATTTTACTAGAACGACGTGAAGAGAGCATGCAGAGAGATGTCGTTTGTATTGCTGTGTGTAGGCTGTAGAAGTAACGTTAGCTTGCTGTTTGAGGGAGAAAAGTTTCACGGGCGTGGAGGGGTGTTATTTGACTTAAAACTATTATTTTTACTTTAAACTATTATTATTATTACAGTATTTATTTAAAAAAATATTTTCACATAAAAATGATTATCACAACTCTGGTAAGTTATCACATAGGCTTACCAGTTATGTTTTGTGTGCAGAAGCCTCTGTGAACATCTGCCCTAGTAACGTTACTATTATATACTATTATTGTATTATATACTTTAGCAGCCTGGGCAGAATCTGTAGCTTTAGCAGGTCAGTGAACTAGTGAGCCAGTTCCAAACACTGTCAGCAATCTTTACATCTTGACATGGTCACATAAAAATGGTTTATTCAGCTAATACCCTATATTTCTGTTTATTTTAATGTCTACAGTCTCAGATCAACTCCAGCAGTATCAGCAGCAGCAGTAACAACATCAACAGCAAAGGCAGCAAACTCACTTAGAACAGGCATCACATTAATGTTAAAAATCTTGTAAAGTATTAATTGCTGTTTCTGTTTGCTTTGTTTTTATTTTCATTGTATAAAATGTAACTCTTGTATTTTTGTAAATCAGTTTTTGCCATGAAAATAGCCACAGATGCTGATATGCCATTAAATAAAACTATACTGTACTGCACGAAACATGGGCCAGGTTGATTTTGTCCTACACAGTTCACTATAACAGCTGTTCTTTATTATTCTGTATAACAGAGAAGAAAAAGCCATCAGGTTGGAACAACTTAAGATGCTTCAGTTTCTAATCCCAGAGTTATATATAGAGCACATCAATTATTTTTTTTAATTTTAAACTTTAAATTTGTCTTTTCTGTTCTGGTTCTTTTTCAAAACTCCATCAATGCATTTGCTGCTGTATCGATGCAGAATCATCTGTATTGATATATTACTGTATTGATATTTTGAGCACAGCCCTATAAAGCCTTGTTTCCATGTGCCCCATTTTATACTTTGAGCACCTGCCCCTCCAGAGGTCTCTGCACGGCCCTGGTCACGATTGTGTCTGTTTTGACCTTTTCTGTTTTCAATTTTAGTCGCATGTCTTTTGTTTTCCCGCTACTCTTTTGTGTCAATGCCAACCATCATTAGTTCACCTTCATCACCTGTGTCCTGATTATCACTTTCATCTGTATCACCTGGTTATGTTCATCAGTGTCGGTATTTAGTTTGTTCTGTTCAGTCATTCTGTGTCGGTTGTTAGTCTTGTTTAGTCGTGTGATCTGCCTGCCTGAACCCTTAAGTTTATACCTGCCTGTTATTATTTGGAGTAAATTGCTGCAATTTGAGCTTTTGCCTGTGAGTCCTTCATCAACCCACACACGCCGTGACATACGAAGTGGACGTTCTCAAAAGGGAACGTACTCGGTTACTAACGTAACCTCGGTTCTCTGAGAGTAAGGGAATGAGTATTGTGTAGCCAGCAGCCGCACTGAGTAGCATGGCAATATGTTGAATACCAAGCTTACATTAGCTACTATTCCCCACCAATTCACAAGCACAACAGAAAAAGTATTTTGTACTTATATTTAATACCCCTGGAACTCAATGGAAGTTGATTTGAAAATGGCATAGCTGGTAGTGTTGTAATAACCAACTGAATCTTTTCACAAAACTGACAAAACATTGTCAAACTTTCAAAATACATCAACATTCAGTGCATGAGCTGTTTCTGACATTCAAACTAAACTATTTTCAACTACATTCAAACTATAAAAATACATGATAGAAACATTTTGTTAAACCACTTATACGTGTTATGTTGATATGTTGATTATGTTGATTGAGTGCTCAAACCAGGCGCGCTCAACTACCAAGACGTTTGTGGGTGCGAGTTATAAAACAGTAATCAAAATAAAGATGAAAAACCGCACTCTCTAGTTGCATCTCATATATATTTATTTTCCATGTCCACACAGACACGTTTCGTTAGACTAATAGGGTATTCTATTTGTCCATTCTATTGGCTCTATTTGTGCTGGCTGCACAAGTCTAATTTAAGGCTCTCACTCATAAATAGTATGGGTATATTATACATTTTCTGAGTCATCAGAGTGTCTTGAGTATTGAAGTTGTTGGTTTTGTGTCCCTGGTGTTCTTTCATGCTACAGGGATAAAAGAAAGCATACAGTTTAGGCGGAAATTGTGAAAAAATGTGTGTTATTTCTGGTTGAAAGAAGTCATGTGACTTCTGTGTTTGTCAGACAGATTCATTACTGGGCTTAAATAAAAGCCTAAAAGGCTTCCTTTCCAACGATACTGTCACGAGGGAGTCCCAGGAAGACGACGAGGAGAGTAGAATAAACATATAACTTTAATGATCGGAGCTCAGGAACAGGCAGACAGAATGACAGCGTGTAACACACAAACAATACCGGACAAGGGAGTGAAGACAGGCAGGAACTTAAATACACAGTGAAGATGATTAACAAATGACAGCCAGCTGTGCGGGAGGTGATTATTGTCCATGGTAACAGATGAGGGCGTAGAACTCAGACGAGGGGAACACGTGATGAATCCAAACACACAGACAGTCCAAGGGTGGTGACAGATCGCCCCCCTCCGGCAAGGCGCGACCTCGCGCCGTAGCAAAATGACTTCAGGTGGAGGACGAGACGATGGTGCAACACAGACGAGAGGCTGGAGTGACGGGACGGTGAGGGGACGATGACGATTCCCTGGCGGCCTCGATGGGGACGGCGCGGTGGCGCAGACCCAGAGCCTCCCAGTACCAACAGCCGATGGCAGGGATGACGGAGGGAAGAAACCAGATGGCGAGGGGACTGACGGTAGCTGGGGGATGACCGACGGAGACTCGGTGGCAGGATCTCTCGGCGCAGACAGAGAGCCGGTGGACTCAAGCGACGTCACCGGTATAGGAGACCCCGGTGACGTAGCGGCGACGAGCGCTGGAGCCGTAGCCAGAGTGCCCGAGAGCTGAGGTGGAGGTGGAGTGAGGGAGGACAGAGGAGACGCCACAGGGAAGGAGGAGCCCGCTGAAGCCGAAGGGGTGGAGGGATCAAGCGTAGCAGACTGACCGCAAGTCCGTGGCGCAGGCAGAGTGACGACTGACCAAGGGGGAGCCGGCAGGACGAGGGAACCCGCTGTAGCCGATGTTTCGAGGGTCTCAGGTGGAGGCGCAGGTGGGAGGAGCCCAGACGGAGCCGGCAGGTCGACTGGCCGAGATGGAGTGTCGAGGACCGAGGCTGGAGGCGACGCCGTGGGATCCTCGAACACAGGCGCTGCTGATGGTGGGCTGACCTGCCGCTCGACGTCGGGGACTCCCCACGGAGATGGTGCAGGGCTGCGCACATCCAGCAGCGGCGAGGCTGGAGGACTGACTGGGAACGGGGATGGAGTGGAGTGAATCAGACAGACGGGAGGACAGAAGTCATCACAGGACGGTACAAAATATGAGATGGATGCCAATGACGGGTGGGATAGGGCGGGAACGATATCCAGTGTCCTGGGTTTCATCAGCCAGTCCTCCAGTTCCAGGAAATTAGTCCCCTCGTCCGCAGATGTTGTGGGCTCACACCCCTGGTCAGACTCCTGTTGGAGCTCCTCCCCCGGGGCGAGGGTCAACTCTGTCCTCTTCGTCTCGGGCACTGGTTGACACGTCGCGGCGGGTGGTAGCTCTCCGTCTGCGGGGGGCACGCACGAGATCTCCGCGGTCGAGGGTGGTAATTCCGGCTCTGGGTCTGGCAGTGTTCTGGATCGGGCTTCGACGCTCTCCAGACACCGGGAAACGGCCTCCTTCCAGTCCAGGTTAGAGGTGTCTGGGAGGTCGAAGTTCTGGTGGTAGGTGGCCCCGATCCAGAACAGGGTCTTCAGGGTTTCATCATCGAGGGAGCTGGAGAGTGCAAGGGAAACAAAGTCTCTGGAAAACGAAACAAAATCTGATGATAATTCAGCGAGATTGATGAAATCGATGTTCATCTTGAGGTTTTGGTCCGGTATTCTGTCACGAGGGAGTCCCAGGAAGACGACGAGGAGAGTAGAATAAACATATAACTTTAATGATCGGAGCTCAGGAACAGGCAGACAGAATGACAGCGTGTAACACACAAACAATACCGGACAAGGGAGTGAAGACAGGCAGGAACTTAAATACACAGTGAAGATGATTAACAAATGACAGCCAGCTGTGCGGGAGGTGATTAGTGTCCATGGTAACAGATGAGGGCGTAGAACTCAGACGAGGGGAACACGTGATGAATCCAAACACACAGACAGTCCAAGGGTGGTGACAGATACCAAGCACCATATTATAGAATATTGCCAATATCCCTAGCATGAGCCTAAACCAGATATACACCAGATTTCAAAAACTGAATTTATTTTAGGGGGTTAGTAACTTCATGAGCTGGAAAAAGTGATATTGTTACCACCCCTGCACTGCTATCATGATTTTTCTAATACTAGGGGTGTATACCTTGCCAAAAAACAATGATAGCATTTGACCCGGATTGATACCGATCAACCCCCCTGGCTCATGGACTAAATACACATTTTAAACAGTTTATTTGTAACTATGTTGTGTGTAGGAGGCCGAGAGGGATTCAGTTGAAACTCAGTTGAAGCTGGAGAGGTTAAACGAAGAGAAAGAGAGACTTATCAACAGCCTAGTGGAGGCAGAGTAAGACACACACACACACACACATACGTACATAGTTAACTACATTAGTGTGATGAAGATGTTGGTTCAGTGTGGGTGATGGAAGAAGACAAGGGTCGGCGAATACTGGGACTCGTGCACTTTATTTATGACTCAGATTGCACAGAGATGCACTGGGCAATCTCACTATAAACTCAATTCACTTTCAAAGAACACTCTTTCCACTATATACAAAATACTCGCTGTATCAGCTTCTCATTCCACTTTCAACTTGGCAGGGTGTCATGCACGAGTTCTCAGGCTCTCTCTCTCTCTGCCCTCTCACCACGGCCAGCTTTTATGCGGTCTCCCCACGCCAATTACTGCAATCAGAGACAGGTGTTCGTCCTTTTGCACTTGACCTACTTACTCACCGCTCGGCTCCGTCCTCACTCTCCCGCTACAGACTTCGCTGAACCACGCCCCACTCGCCACATACCCCCACCGCCGGACTCAGGCCGGGGAGCCGTCCGGCCTGCAGCCTCTCACCTCCCCTCCTCCGGGAGAGGAAGTCAGCCACAGCCATCTCTGCACCCGGGGATCACCTTGAACTTTAAAGGTTGTAAAGCCAGATCCCAATGGGTGATCCGCACGTTGGTATCCTTCATGCGGTGGAGCCACTGCAGGGAAGCGTGGTCCGAACAGAGGGTGAACTCTCGACCCAGAGACTATAGCGGAGGGTGAGGATGGCCCACTTGATGACTAAGGCTTCCTTTTTGATGGTGCTGTACGTAGTCTCTCTCTTCGAGAGCTTGCGACTGATGTACAGCACCGGCCGTTCCTCACCCTCTATCTCCTGGGACAAGACCGTGCCCAACTCTCTGTCTGACGCGTCCATCTGTTGGGAAAAAGGGAGAGAAAAGGTTAGGAGCCTGTAAGAGTGGCCCGCCACATAGGGCAGCCTTTATCTGAGTAAAGGCCTGCTGACACTGCTCCGTCTACTGGACGGTATCTGGTGCTTCCTTTTTAGTCAGATCAGTCAGCGGGCTAGCAAGGTCCGAATAATTGGGCACAAACCTCCTATAATATCCTGCTAGCCCCAGGAACTATCTAACCTCCTTTTTGGTCTTAGGTCTTGGACAGGTCACAACTGCTGCTGTCTTATCAATTTGGGGACGCATGACCCAAGTTTAAGATACCTGACTTCCACGCGCCCAATTGCACACTTCTTTGGGTTGGCCGTGAGCCCCACCCCTCACAGCGTCCTGAGGACAGCTCGCAATTGCTGTATATGCCGCTGCCAGTCGTTTCTATAGATGATAATATCATCCAAGTGTGCAGTGGCATATGCAGTGTGCAGCTGGAGAATTCTGTCCATCAGGTGATGAAAGGTGGCTGGAACCTTGAACAAGCCGAAAGGAAGGGTAACAAATTGGTGTAATCCAAACGGCGTCGTGAAAGCTTTTTTTTCTTTAGACTTTGGAGACAAGGGGATCTGCCAATATCCCTTTGTCAAATCCAGTGTCGAATAAAATCGAGCCGTACCAAGCCAATCAAGTAATTCGTCAACCCTTGGCATTGGATATGCATCGAACTTCGATACAGCATTCACCTTGCGATTATCCACACAGAACCGGACTGAGCCGTCGGTTTTAGGCACTAAAACTATCGGGCTCGCCCAGTCACTGTTGGATTCTTCTATTAACCCCATATCCAGCATAGCTTCCAATTCGTCCTGAACTATATTTTTTTATGTTCAGGTAACCTATACGGCCGGCTTTGTACCACTACGCCCGGCTCGGTCTCAGCGGGGTGCTGGAGGAGGTTTGTCTGACCAGGAAGAGGCGAGAACACATCAGCAAACTCTGCTTGTAACTTACGAATGTCAGCGATCTGGGACGGCACGAGAGATTTTAAACTCGCCTCTGGCCCGAGATCCTCTTTCCCGCTCACTACCGTTGCCAGCATCGCTGACTCCGCCTCATTCCATTTTTTCAGGAGATTGAGGTGGTAGATTTGATGTGCCCTGTCCCTATCTGATTGGAGAACCTCATATTTGAGATCCCCAATTCGCAGTGTGACCACAAACGGCCCTTGCGACTTGGCGAGTAATTTAGAGCTGGACGTGGGAAGCAATGCAAGCACTTTATCTCCTGGTGCAAATTTGCGTAGTCTAGTTTGTCCTGGGCCTGTAACAAGTTCTCCATCAAGAGCCGCCCCAAAGTGTGGAGTTTTGTTCTCAGGTCCAAGACGTATTGAATTTCGTTCTTACTGTTCGAAGGTCCGTCCTCCCAAGCTTCTCTAAGCACATCCAGTACCCCGCGGGGTTGGTGCCCATAGAGTAGCTTGAAGGGGGAAAACCCCGTGGAGTCTTTGGGGACCTCGCGTACAGCGAACAAGAGGGGTTCTAGCTTCTTATCCCAATTTTTGGTGTCTTCCCGCACAAACTTACGAATCATGGATTTCAAAGTGCGATTAAAGCGTTCCACCAGGCCGTCTGTGGGTGATAAATGCTGGTACGGATCGATTTAATGCCCAGTAATTCGTACAGTTCGCAAATAGTGCGTGACATAAGCGCCGTGACCTGATCTGTGTGAATCTCTTTCGGGATTCCCACCCGGGAGATTATTTGAAACATTCGCCACCCTTAGCGGAAATATTGCGAAGCGGCACTGCCTCTGGGTATCGCATTGCATAATCCACCAGGATCAATGCAAAGCGATGCCCTCGTGCGGATCACTCTAATGGCCCGATGAGGTCCATGCCAATTCTCTCGAAGGGGACCTCCATTAAGGGAAAAGGGCACAAGGTGCATTTGGGTTGGCCGGTGGATTCACCAACTGACATTCGCGACAAGACGCTCATTTGAGCGTCTCATCACATTGTGTCGTGAATGCCCGGCCAGAAAAATTGTGTCTGGGTGTCCTAGGTCACCCGATACAACTTATCTTTTATAATAGCAAAATAAGGATATGTGAGCAGTTGGTCAGGATGGAGGGGCTGTCTGTTGATTGTACGGACCTGGTTAAACGCATAATTGAGAGTCTCATCATGAGACTGCTCCAGAGGAAAGTCATCACGCTCAGAAAGAATTCTTCTTTCAGTCACGTTCCGATCCTCTGGGGCAGGCACAGAGGGTCCCGGCACAGCCTCTCCAGCCTGAACAACCGTTCTCTTCCCCTGCTTTCTTTTTGTCCCAGAAGCACCCGTGCACATATGCCTCAATAGTGTTTTAAACCCCAGCCAATTGGTTCCCAAAATTAACAGGTGACGGAGGTGCTGGTTAACGGCCACCTCCACTGGTTAACGGCCCCGAAAGTGGATAGCGACTGGCACCAAGGGGTAATCAATAAGTTAACAATTAGTATAAAGTATAAAGAATATATTAATCTTAGTTAATGTAAATTTCAACATTTGCTGGTACATTATTTTTTTTTTATTAACTAACATTAACAAAGATTTATAATTACTGTAGCAAATGCATTGCTAGTTAATGGTAGATATGAAATGTAATATTAACTGATGGGACCTTATTGTAAAGTGTTACCTGAATTCTAATTAAATGCTAGAGAAAATTTTTGGGCATCATTGGAGCTGAGTGAGCTGGTCACTCTGAACATGAGTGGGTCTTTTGCCCAAAAATGTTGTTTCGGTTGGCAGCTCAGTAGGTTTGAGATACAGCCATACACACAAATGCACATTCATGTGAATTATCAGAGCATTTCCATAATGTATAGAATCAATACTGCAGAGCTGAACAATCAATGTTGTGTAGAGTTAATGAATGGGACTATATAGCTGTTTTCCACTGTTTTGTGTATGTGTGAAGGCATCAGATCATGCTGTGGGAGAAGAGAACCCAGCTGATGCGAGAGACTCGCTCTGCTATAGATTCAGACATCGGACAGGGAGACATACGAACCATGAGAGCAGAGATTCACCGTATGGAGGTGTGTGTATAACTTAGATTGCAGTTTTTTTCAATTGCCACATTTTCAAAACTCTTCATACTTTCTGCATTACCAACATGAATCTTGGCCAAACAGTTATTTTCACCTCCAAAACTCCCTCAGACTAACAAAACATATAAAACACCAAATACATGACTCAAAACAAGCTTTTTCCATCATAACTCTGACAACAATTCTCATTCAGAAAACATGCATGTCATTCACAAATCTAACAACTGGGAGCATTACATAAATCATGTAATAAATTAACTTTTGTTTAAAATTGAAATTTGAAACATGAAATTTTTAAAGTTTGGATGATTTTTTATTTTTACATAAATATATTATGATAAGAATAATATCTTTTCATTTTACTGACATAGAAATTAATCAATTTGGTACTGTATCTTTACGTATAGTAATTTACATTGAAAAAAATAAAAGTTGAAACAATAACAAAATCCTGAAGCAATGAAAATTAGAAAACAACAACAACAATAAGAAAAAAAAGAACCATGTCTAGGATAATGCTGTATGTGCAGTATTGCAATGCATTTGCTTTTTCAATGTGCATGCACATAATCTATTATGCACTGATTTATAAATGATCAGCTATAAAATAGATCAATAGGTTACTGTTTGTTACCCTGGTTCTCTGAAACATTGAGGAGAGAGATCCGCCATTTGCACCTGACCTCTGAAGAAGCATCCAATTGCACCAAGTCTGCCATGACAGACAGACGCACGTGTCCAATGCCAGGTAAGGGACCCACCCCTTACCGGGTGTATAAAACACCTGCACACGCTATCTTTCCTCAGTGAGCATATTCACTTCTCATGCAGCAAGTGGGGCAAGCTTGGTGGATCTCTCCACTTGATGTTAGGGTTAGGCTTAACTTTCGGCAAGCCCTTGTCGTACCCTTGGCAAAGTCCGCTCTGCCATCCCTGCCGGTGTTGACTCCCTCATAACTAGGCCGGAGCTGACTCAGAGACATTCCATATGTTCCATTGCCCTAATGGCCAGTCCATATGTGTACCTTCCACATGATACCTCCCTCCGGTCAGGATGTGGACACTGTAGCGCCTGCGCCCCTTCACAATTAGTAAAGGCATGCTTTCCCAGTGTTATCCAATAGTCTCACCGAATGGGTTATGCCGTGATCGACTTTTCTCTGCGTAAAGCCCTGTCCCATCTTCCGCCCTAGTAGGTGCAGGGGGATCAGGTGGCTTACGTGGAGTGCCGGAAGGGTGCAGCAATTGTGGCACTTTGGTGGGGATCCCAATTTGTCAGTCATTCTGACGTAACTTCGAACATGACTGACTGAAAGGGAATGTCTTGCTGTACCACCACTGAGAGGCTGGGTCACCGACTCAGCTCCAAAGCAAAAAACCTGAAATGCAAGCGCACCCACTTCCGTATTTATACCCGCACTGCAGGTGGAGCTTGTGATGCAAATCTCCCATGCCAATGTCCATTGGCTCGTTTAGTTTACACTCGAAGGTGATTGAACCCTCAGGTGAGATCTCTCTGTTCCCTCCTTCAGGTAATAAGGGTAACATACATAACCGAGACGTTTTCACTTTATTGAAAGCCATTAATAATGCGTCACTCACAAGAAGTATATATACGAAAACAACATGGCTATTAATAACAAAATATTCACTTATTTGACAGAAATAAATCTGAATTGTTAAAAAGTTATTGTAAATTGTCATTGTAAGACTGATTCACAGTTTGGCCCGCATTGACTTCTGTTTCACTGAATGTGTGGAAAGTTTTGAAAATGTGGCTTCGGTATTGACCGATGCTTGTTAGCATTTAAAAAAAAAAATAATATACAGAAATATATAATATAAAATACTGTACAGTATTACAAGTACAGTAAAAGTAATGTACATTAATAAAAACGTGTGGTTTCAGTCTGAATGGATCTTACTGTATGTATGTGCCTAGGTTCGTTATGCTCAATTGATGAAGCAGCAAGAGAAATTGTTAAGAGACATGGAGTCAGTGGTGGCCAGACGTGAGACTATAGCTGTTCGGAGTGAGGCTCAGGCACGATCCGACCATAAGCAGCCCACACACAGTGACTACCACAACACTCTCCAGAGCCTCCGTCGAAAGATTCTCCAAACTAAGAAGGTGCGTGTGTGAATCAAGGTTATTATAGTTTAGACCTTTTGTTTTACTTTGAATAATTTCATTTATTTATTTATTTATTCATTTTGCTTAATATTTGTTAGTTTTTACTTACATTTTTTTTTCGTGTTTTCTAGTTTTACTGCTTTTTTTTAGCAGAGCTGCTAAAGTTAGAGTTGCTAATAGTTTCTGAAAATGATTAAATATTTCTGGTATACTTGACTGTATTTGGTCAGTGGTGACATTCAAAATATTACAAAATATTTTTGCTTAATGACTGGTAAACTATACAATTGAGAGTTTTGAGCACAAATCAATATTTATTGTCCATTTAAATATCAATGTTTTGAGTGTGATCATTTCATATATATTCAGAATGTTAAAGAAAAGATTGTTCAGAATGTTATTTAGTTATTTTAAAGTAATTTTGTGTTCTGTTTAATTTTAGTTAATTAGTGTATATTATGACCTTTTACAAAATATCTCTCACTGGTGTGTGTGTGTGTGTGTGTGTGTGTGTGTGTGCAGCAAGCAGAAGAGTGTGATAGTGTTATAGCTCAGCTGGAGGAGAGGCAGGGCTCTATGACCTCCAGCCTCCGAGACAAACATGTGCATCTCAGTGACCTGCAGAATACCAGTGTGGTTCTTACCCAAGACCTCAGGGCGCTACAAGAAGCCAAAGAAAGAGTCAGTGCATCCACCATCCCAGTGGTGCCCCAGCCTTTTGGAGGCTCACAGCTTTATAAGCCAGTTATATTATGGTTAAATCAACCAACTGTGCTGTATGTAGAGCAATTTTATACCACATAAATGTGGCGTCAGAGCGAGTGTGTTTACATAGACGTTATATTTACACAGATAATCACAATCACAGAAAATTGCATTGTATCACACACTTGAATTTATCCAATGCAAACATTTGCAATAGACGTTAACACTTGTGGGCAGGGGCTGAACGTACCAAAAGGTTTTGTTTAAGTTCCATATATGTTTTTAATGCCACTTATGTGGTGTCACCAACGATTTTCTTCTCTCTCCTGTAGAATATGTCTCGTCTTCCTGTGCTACAGGGTCGAGCGAAATACCTGCAGGCTGTTAAAGAGGGGCAGTACACTCCGGTGGCAAGTGGAGACATGGCATTGGAGCTGGCTACACAGAAACATGAAGAGAGATTGAAAATGGTCAGCATAAAATCCACTGAAGATTATCTGAAGTAAATTAATTAGATCACAAGAATTCTGGAAATCAAAAAACAAAAAAACAGAAATATTGGATATCTCATGCAAAGCTAGTGTATATATACAGTATATACCAAGTTCTGCCATGAAACTCTAGATGGCACAGGATGATGGGTCCTTCAGGCAAGCTGATGCCATTTACATTTACATACCATTTACGTTAAAGGGTTAGTTCGCCCATTTAAGACATGAAGTTGTATGCAATCCTTACCAGCACTATAGTGCATACACACTGAACCACTCTGTTGTCACCCCCCTGGTCAGAGTTCTGACCGCTGGAAGTTTTTCAATGAAGTACTCCCGGCTATTTTCCGGGGCCACAAAACTGCGTTTTTACGTGAAAAAATTATTTGCGTTTCAAAGCTTGATTAATTTACCACACAAAAAGCACGCCGCTCAAAATTCATGCCTCAGCTGGTAAGGATTGCATACAACTTCATGTCTTAAATGGGCGAACTAACTACATAGTACAAGCTGATTCCTTTCACATCTGCAGCCAATGAGCTGGTTTAACAAGCTGGTTAGCCTTTGCTTTAGCTTTTTGTAGCATACTTTCGGAGTTCCTCTGCCATTCAACATTTACTGTAGATAAACTAATGTTCTTTTACTTCTAATCTTGGTGCATTATTGCGTTTGTTGAGTATCACAGATTTGCGTGGCATTGCGGTTGTATAATCATGAGTAATGGGTAGTGATGCAACAAGATTAATTTCAGCAGTAAACCATTGAAAAAGCTGACGTTAGTTCTGTGTAAATAAGGTTAGGTTCAGTAATATTGTAAAGTTAATAAATTGTGAAATTAGATGTTCTAAAAAAAAAAAATGGCAGCAGCATGCATAGCAAATTCAGTGTCTGTAGTTGTCTTGACTAGACGATCCAGAGTAATGAGACTTGAAAACAATGAAAAGTGAAGTAACATTTAATAAAAAATATGAATCAAACACATATACAAACCAGCACATAACAATATAAGATAATAGCTGAAGGGCTTACAGGCAAACTATGCAGGAATTTTGTTTTTGTCAAACAGTGACCCCTAGAGTTGCTGTGGAGTATTTGTCTTTAACATTACAGTCGTAAATACTCACGCGTCTCTGCACTCACGGCCTGATACTCCTCTAAAGCTGTTATATCATGGTACAAATCTGGCATAGTGTCCCTTTAAATAAGATGTCCAGGGGGTGTTTTTGGGTAGGCCTACTATGATATTAGACTACTTAACCTATAATAAAAGATAATGAATTTTAAACCTGAACCAAAAATTTTTTTTTCAAAGATCAACAGTCTGTCATTAGTCTTTAGTCTGACACTAAAAAATGGCGTGTTGTGGTTCCGGTTCACCAGCCATGTCAACGAAACGAATGAAATGAAATTAATGAAAATTTGCTTATCAATGTATATCTAAATACGCGCCCATATCTTTGTAGAACTTAAAAAAAAGAAACGGAAAAGATGCTGCTCCCAATGAGCCGTCAGCGGGGGCCGACTCAACCTCCATGGATAGTTTTTAATATTTTATCAGGCAATAACTACTCTAGCAACGATTTTGCTTTAGTATAATTTTCAGGACAGTTAGGGCCAGATTCGGGGCAACGTCTGGTCACCGTATGTGGCGGTGTGCGCGCAGTCTTCACTCGGACGCACTCTTCAATCTATCGCCGTTGCGTACTCTCTCTATTCATTCCACCGAAATCACGAAATAAAATGCACACAAACTTAGAAATAAACTAAAAAACAAAAAACGGATGATGCGAATTAATTCCTGCACTCTTATCCCAGGTCAGCTCCATTATCCAGAATTTGGCTGAAGAGTACCCTCAGCACCACAGCGCTCTCCACAGGATCAACCTCATATTAGCTGAACACCTTCACAATGGACTTCAGGGCCGCCAGTAACCTTGAAATGCCTATTACATGAAATAAAAGACATGTACGTACATACATACATACTCACATACATGTTTGGCAGCTTTTGTCCTGGTTAGTAAAAGGTCTGGTTTATTATAATGACAGTGATATAGAGACTGAATGTCTGTTATGGTAAGGATGTTTTTATCAAGAGGTGGGTGAAGGATGTCTTCAGATATAGCAAAACAGTCCATGTTAAACTAACTTTAACTTTAATGAATCAGTGTAAACACAGTTGCAACCATCTTTACTTTAAAAAGCATTGTGATTGAGTATCTTAAATAAAATCTCTTTTGAACAATTTTCCCTAAAATGTCTTATCACTTAACCATGATTTATTTAAATAAATAAAAAATCCATAGGATATATACATATGATGAGGGTCAAATAGCATCTACATTAGTGCAGTGGCTTCTGAAATAACCCTGAAACAAAACTGAAAGCTAAATTACAATAAATTTGAAGCTCACAGCAAAAGATGTGTGATAGCAGTTGCCAAAGTGAAACCAATGAGGCAAAGTGGAGAAAAGCAGAAGCTTGTGATTTCACAAACCAACAAAACAAGAATAATGATCCTGGGTGGAGCTAAATTAACAGCTTGACAAATGTACAATATTGTCAGATCCATGGAAATGCATGATTTGTTTTTTAAATTATAAAATGTTGTGCAATTTCTCAATAATTCTTTTAAATGTGATTTGTTTTGGCATGCATTAAAACTCTTTATTAATATTAATAAGATTTTGCTTCATCTTTTTAGTTGCATCACGCCAGTAGTAATGTTATGTTCTTCTTTGCGCTAATATCTGTATTCCAGCTAGCAGCGCCCTGTTTATATTATTACAAAAATGGCTAAACAGATATCTATGACACATGTAAAAAGAAAAGGTCTAGACAAATTTGACAGGACAACTTGACAAGTTTGTCTTTTGAAAGTGAACTAACAGATAATTAGGATTACAACAGTATTATCAACCACTTCAATTCAAAACCCAGCCCACAAGAACATAAACCATAAAGAATCTAATCCCAAACTTTTGAATGGTACACTTTACACATTTTTTACATATTAAGTATATAGAACAGTATATCAAAATAAACAAGATTGAACATCGATAAATTTATACAGGTTTATTTCAGTTGTTAGAGGCGATTATTCATTAAAACATCAAGAGTTTGAACAACTCACTGAACAATGTAGACCAATGTTCAGCTCCAACCCCAATTAAACACGCCTACTCTAGCTAATCAATGTCTTGCTTACTAGAAACTTCCAGGCAGCTGTGTTGAGGCAAGTTGGGGCTAAACTGCAGGAGACTGTGTTTAGGCATCCCTGATGTATACGATAGTTAAAGGCTAATCTGTATCCTAATGTTGTATAAAATGTATTTCAATCACAGATGACTGCTAATAAAAACATTATAAACTGTTATGAAAAGGCAAACACAACGCAATGCTAAAACAAAAAATATATATATATTTTTACCTTACCTTATTAAATAATCCATTTTTCACAGTGTCTGGTTTGTGTTCCCTGGGTTTTCACTAGAGGTCTCTTTCCCTGATCGTCACCCTTATCATGAACTGCATTTCCCCTTAACCCTTTGCCTGAACTCATCACTGATCATTGCACACAGCTGTTTCCACTCATTGTTTGCACTTGTCTATTTATACCCTTGTCTGTTTCTGTGTTAGTTGTTAAGTCCTTGTTTTATGTCAGCTGCACTTCAGTGTTCTTGTTTGTTTCTTGTTTTTGGACTTTGTTGTATGGATTTTGACCCTTTGCCTGTCTGACGATGATTATGGATTACCCTAAATAAACACTGCATTTGGATCTTACCTTTTATGTGCATTCCTTGACAGAAGGACTCGACCACAAATAGATCTAGCAGTACGGGTTCAATCCAGTCAGTATGTGGATAACGCGGAGTGAGATTTTTCTCTCCGGGAGATCCTCAATTTCTGTGTTTGCATTTTTTGCTATGTGTGCTCGAAGGACTGAGGAGACCATAGGCGCCAGGCTCGTACAAGAGATAGTAGCTTCCCCAGAGGTGGTAAGCTCGATGCCACCGCCCTACCATCATAAACGGAGGAGGAGGAGGAAGCCGGCGTCCATCACCCATAAGGACCCAGAGGCCCTCCCCGATCAGCCCGCTGTCGTCTCGGAGGTCGTCCCCGAACAGCCCGCTGTCGTCCTGGAGACCATTTCCACCATCAGTCCTGCCATGGCCAAGAGGGCTGTTTTCACATTCTATGCATTGGCCGTTTTGCATGCATGGAGGAAGCACACGTTTGCCGAGCCAGAGACCGCTCGCGTCACGTCTGCCGAGCCAGAGACTGCTCGCGTCACATCTGGCGTTCCAGAGACCGCTCGCGTCACGTCTGCCGAGCCAGAGACCGCTCGCGTCACGTCTGCCGAGCCAGAGACCGCTCGCGTCACGTCTGCTGAGCCAGAGACCGCTCGCGTCACGTCTGCCGAGCCAGAGACCGCTCGCGTCCCGTCTGCCGAGTCAGAGACCGCTCGCATCACGTCTGCCGAGCCAGAGACCACTCGCGTCGCGTCTGCCGAGCCAGAGACCGCTCGCGTCACGTCTGCCGAGCCAAAGACCGCTCGCGTCACTGAGACTCATCTCATCTGCATTTTTCAGACTTTAGGAGCATTTGGTTCTCCAGGAGTTCAGCATCCCACAGAGCTTTGTGTTCAAGACTATTAAAACAGATTCCAGATCCTTTCCCCACTGCATTTTGACCCAGCACAACCATTGGAATATATCACTGCCATCGGACTGCTAACTGAACCATGAGGAATGTAAATATCACCAAACCTTAACCAAACCAGAGACCTTGGCATTTTTGTATATCATCAGTATATGGTTTTCTAATTTACATTAGATGTAATATAGCTTATGATAGTTAATGACAAATAATATTTGATTTATTTGTTTGTTTGATGCATAATAAGGTTCAGAAACACAATTTAAAGGTGACTTAGTTACATGTTACTACATTTACTTATTTTTTTTTTTTTTTTACAGTCAGACATACATACAAACCAACATAGTGCAGTAGTGAGCAATCTTGTAAATCCATAATTCCAGCAGTGACAAGAGTGATTTAAGTGTTTGATCTAAGTGTGTAAGTGAGTGGGTGTGAGTGTGGGTATGTGTGTGTATGTGTAAACAAAGTAACCATTTATTATTTATTACCATTGTCATTACCATCACCATCCCACTCCCCACTACCACCATACTGCCAATATTGTGTTGGTAGATTTTTATTGCCATCCTTCCTCCTATGTAACAATTGCTATTGTCAATCCTGTATAAAATAAAATATAATGTAAAGATAACCTTCCCCCACATCTCATCAGTCCCTATCTTTTACTATTTTTTGTGTGTGTTATGTGCAATGTCTAAAGTGCATTAAAATAGGGAGTACAATGCGAGAGTGAGATACTAAATTTACTTACTACAGTAATAACAGTAAATTATGCATAATTACCATTGTTACCAGATTGTGATGTACTCATAACTACACCTTAAAGGGTTAGTTCACCCCAAAATGGAATTTCTAACATTAATTCTTCAACCTCATGTCGTTCCAAACCCATAAGACCTTCGTTCATCTTCGGAACACAAATTAAGTCGCAACCTCATTGCAACTTTCAAGGCCCAGAAAGTGAGGAAAGACATTGTTAAAATAGTCCATGTGACTACAGTGGTTCAACCTTAATGTTATGAAGTGATGTGAATACTTTTTGTGCGCAAAAAAGCAAACAAAAATAATTACTTTATTTAACAATTTCTTCTATTCCGTGTCAGTCTCCTACGCTGATCACATAGTAAACAGCGCATTCAGGTTCTACAAACGCTGCACTGTTTACTAAGTAAACCTTTCTGGGCCTTGAAAGTTGCAATGACGTTGCGACTTAGTTTATGTTCCGCTGATGAACGAAGGTCTTACGTGTTTGGAACGATATGAGGGTGAGTAATTTGCAACAGCAATTTATTTATTTATTTATTAATAGTTGCGCATGTCTGGGAAACTCATGAATATTAGTGTATACTTTTCCCATGGAAACCGAAAATCTTGTAACACCTGTCTTTCAATTTTTTTTTCTTCCAAATTAAGCCCGTTAAAAAACATGGGATGATGCTAATTATTTCGGCCCACCAACACTTTTAAAGGCCCACCCATTAACCACTTTCTGCAACCGCCTAGCCTGGATGCCAGCCAAACTTAGTCCCGCCCACAGCATTTGAGGATGGGAAGTTCGGTCTGGACTTGATCCGTTGTGAAGCAAGTGTGCCCGAACCAAAGCTGTTCAGACCAATCAAATAGTCAGGACGGACTTTATACGACGATGGACAGATTATCAACCGTAACGCAATCATCCACGTCACCAAAGAGCGATTGGGTTGAATCCGTTTAGAACAAAGAATGGCTGCCACTGGAGAATTTAGATGTGTAGATTCAGCCATCACATCTGTTATAGAAGATGTAGGCAGCACATTCATTTTAAAAGAGGAACAAAGAACCATGATCAAGGCATTTGTCGATTGGAAAGATGTTTTTGCCATCCTTCCTACGGGATTAGGTCTATCCAATTGACCTTTCGCCGGCCCCTCCCACAAAATGGCCATTGTCCAATCACGCATCATAGCAACCGTTACTGTGTGAGCTGTTCCGTCAAACAGTAAGCAGTGCGCCCACGGCGTTAGTAAATCGGACAGATGATACCCCGAGAGATTGTCTGGAGAAGTTGTGTTTTTTCCCTTTCCAAAGCCCAAAACACAACGCGAGCGGTGCCTAAGATGTATTAAACAGTGTGGACGCCCCAATTCCAGTTAAATGTGTCGAACATGGTTAACTCGTCTCGCGTGCAGCGTGCGTGCGACTGAGATTAGTCAAAGAAGCACGGAGAAAGCAGATCAAGAGGATCCACAAAGGACTTACTGTACATTTTCTAAAGGGTTGTTGTTAACATACCATGATATTCTCTGGGAAAATGAGCAGCAGTCAGCTAAGTTAGCAGTGCAGCACCGTAGACTACAGTTTAGAGGACGTTCGCAACGGGGAAAGCATGAAGCTTACATGACAACATCAGTTCATATATCAATATCGTAACGAATAGAAATAACCTTAAATAACGTATGGTTCTCTGCCTCTTTCCGTCTCTTATGCATAACATTAGTTACTTTTTAAACTAGTTTTACTTTTTTTTCAGCATGAGCATGACACGCAATCGGTTGCTGTGGTAATGAACAACCTGCTTGTTAAAGCGAACGTGCTACTCCTGTATCGGAGGCAAAATGAATAAATATGCAGCGCAAGTTATATATTTCGAACTCCAAACAATTAGCCACTGAACCAGTTTATAAAATCTTCAAGGCTGTGCTGGTTGCATTATTTGAGGTAACTTAACATGGTCATGGGGTTTTTCTGATTTTTCTTGAGACTGGTAAGCATTAGCATCAAAGTCGTGTCTCATTCATTTCTTAATTTTATATTTGGAATAAATCCCTCCACCGCATACCGTAACCCCTTTTGCTTCGATCTTGCTTGATATCGCGGAGGTATTGCTCCAAAAAAGGTCACTGACACGCACGGGAATACCCTTTGCCGTCATGGCAATCTGTCGCGCTGCCCGTGTTTGACCATTTGTTTGACGGAGGTAGCAGCAGTAACTAAGGGGGGCGGGGCTCGGCGAAAGGCTAATTGAGTGCAGAGGCATTGAATTTCCTGGTTCAGTTGAAACACGCCCCATAATCACAGCCCAATGGAGCAGTATCAGACTCAAAAAAAATAACTTCACTCTAATCTCAGATCAGCTCCATTATCTAGCATTTGGCTGGACCAACAGCATATTAGGCAGGTGGTCATAATGTTACAGCTCATTGCTAACTCCATTTGGGGACATCTAAGAATGTCTTTATTTGTACTGAACATGTCACGGTACAAACAGGAAGGGAGAACTCAAATGCAAAAACAAGGAGGATTTATTAACAAAAAGAAAACCAAAACACAAAGCAAAAACCCACGAGGGGGAAAACACAATAAATGAACATGAAATAAACACTGACTCTGAACATGAAGATATCCACAAAGAACTGGGAAGACATATGACAACGAACCGACAAAGACTGCAAACAAGAGGAGACTTAAATAGGGAACAAATCAAGAGGGAACAAGTGGGAGAACGCAAACACTAATCAGGTAACGAGGGGGAGGATCAAACAATGACAGGAGCACATGGCTCAACATAACAAAACCACCCATGTGCTAACACGATAGGACAGACACGTGACACTACCCCCCCTCAACGGAGCGGCTACCAGGCACTCCATCAGACTGGACGGGAGGGACAGACCAGGGCGGGACGGGAGGGACAGACCAGGGAGGGACGGACCAGGGCGGGACGGGAGGGACAGAGACATCAGGCGACCGGGGCGAAACAGAAAGTCCATAGGGCGGTGAGGGTGAAACACAGAGTTCATTGGGCAGTGAAGGAAAAACACAGAGTCCATCGGGTGGCCAGGGCGGAGCAGAGCCCTCGGGCGGCCAGGGCGGAGCAGACCCTTCGGGCGGCCAGGGCGGTGAAGACCTCTCGGGTGGCCAGGGCGGTGAAGACCCCTCAGGTGGCCAGGGTGGAGCAGACCTGTCGGGTGGCCAGGGCAGTGAAGACCCGTCGGGTGGCCCGGCGGTGCAGACCCCTCGGGTGGCCAGGGCGGTGAAGATCCCTCGGGTGGCCAGGGCGGTGAAGACCTCTCGGGTGGCCAGGGCGGTGAAGACCCTTCGGGTGGCCAGGGCGGTGAAGACCCCTCAGGTGGCCAGGGTGGAGCAGACCTGTCGGGTGGCCAGGGCGGTGAAGACGCTTCGGGTGGCCAGGGCGGTGAAGACCCCTCGGGTGGCCAGGGTGGAGCAGACCTGTCGGGTGGCCAGGGCGGTGAAGATCCCTCAGGTGGCCAGGGCGGTGAAGATCCCTTGGGTGGCCAGGGCGGTGAAGACCCCTCGGGCGGCCAGGGCGGAGCAGATGTTTCAGGTGGCCAGGGCGGTGCGGACCCCTCGGGCGGCCAGGGCAGAGCAGATCCCGCAGGACCAGACACCGGCTCGGGAACAGGCGCTGGCTCTGCCTCCGGCTCGGGAACAGGCGCCAGCTTAGGAACTGACACTAAAACAGACACAGTCACAAGAACAGACACAAACACAAACAAAAACGCTGGGTCCTGAACCAATATGAGCTCCGGCTCAGGGACAGGCACCGGCTCAGGGACCGGGTCAGGGACAGGCACCGGCTCAGGCCTCGGCTCAGGGACCGGCTCAGGGACCGGCTCAGGGACAGGCTCAGGGACCGGCTCAGGGACAGGCTCAGGGACAGGCTCAGGGACAGGCTCAGGGACAGGCTCAGGGACAGGCTCAGGGACAGGCTCAGGGACAGGCTCAGGGACAGGCTCAGGGACCGGCTCAGGGACCGGCTCAGGGACCGGCTCAGGGACAGGCACCAGCTCAGGGACAGGCACCAGCTCAGGGACAGGCACCAGCTCAGGCATAGGTCTCTCCAACGTCTTAATCAGATGCTCCAGATAGTCCCAGCTCAGGGATACAGACGGGACCTGATCAGTCTTTCGTCGGGCAGACGGGATGTGAACAGTTTCTTGCTGGGAAAACGGGACGTGAACAGAGTCTCGCTGGGCAGACGGGACGTGATCTGTCTTTCGCTGGGCAGACGGGACGTGATCTGTCTTTCGCTGGGCAGACGGGACGTGAACAATCTCTCTCTGGGCAGGCGGGACGTGAACAGTCTCTCGCAAGGCAGACGGGACGTGAACGGTCTCTCGCTGGGCAGACGGGACGTGAACAGTCTTTTGCTGGGCAGACGGGACGTGAACAGTCTCTCGCTGGGCAGATGGGACGGGGACAGTCTCTCGCTGGGCAGACGGGACGCTAACAGTCTCTCGCTGGGCAGGCGGGCATTTCCTCCTTCTCCGTCCATGACGGTGAGAAGCTGGTCCAGAACTGCCCTCCACCGGTCCAGGATCGAAGGGGGGCCAGGATGGATGGTGATGTTGACCCTCCTCACGACCACCTCCTCCTCCTCCTCCTCCTTTACAACCTCCCCGGGTCCCATGAAAAATTACCTGGCGGGTCCCCCGAAAATCTCTCCTGTGACCTCCACGGGTCTCAGAAACCCTGGCCAAGTGCTCCGACTCCTCCTTTTGATGAGCCATCAAAGCGAGAGCGTGGAAAATGTTCATTCTTCCAGACTCCTTACAGGGCAGAGTCCTTCCGTCACCACTGGAAGGAGAAAATTGGGTAGATCCAAATGTGTAAATGATGTAATCCGGGCAATCCAAGTCATCGTCGTCCATATAAGTGTCTTCCATATTCCTCCTGCCAAAAACCTCCATGCTGCTGAGTTCTCAAATGGTCGGTTTGTTCTGTCACGGTACAAACAGGAAGGGAGAACTCAAATGCAAAAACAAGGAGGATTTATTAACAAAAAGAAAACCAAAACACAAAGCAAAAACCCACGAGGGGGAAAACACAATAAATGAACATGAAACAAACACTGACTCTGAACATGAAGATATCCACAAAGAACTGGGAAGACATATGACAACGAACCAACAAAGACTGCAAACAAGAGGAGACTTAAATAGGGAACAAATCAAGAGGGAACAGGTGGGAGAACTCAAACACTAATCAGGTAACGAGGGGGAGTATCAAACAATGACAGGAGCACATGGCTCAACATAACAAAACCACCCATGTGCTAACACGATAGGACAGACACGTGACAGAACAGTAATGAAGAAGCAATAAATTTCAATGTAAGGAATTTATATAAAAAACATCTATGGAATGTTCTCGTTCAGATAGCTAAGTGAACGTGTGTGTGTGTGTGTGTGTGTGTGTGTGTGTGTGTGTGTGTGTGTGTGTGTGTGTGTGTGTGTGTGAGTGTGTGTGTGTGTGTGTGTGTGTGTGTGTGTGTGCGTGTGTGTGTGTGTGTTATTGGGACAAAATGTCCCCACAAATATCCCAATATCTGAAATCTTTGTCCTTGTGGACATTTTTGGTCCCCATGAGAAAAAAAAACAGCTTTTAAATCATACTAAATGCTGTTTTTGGATAGCATTAACTACAGTTAACTATTAACCCTCAGGTGCTCTTCGTTTCGGAGTCACACTTGTTATCTTCCCGGTCAAAAGTGACCGGACACCTAAAAATGAAACTTTCTCCATCCCAGTAAGACCAATGCAATTTATTTTTGTTCTATAATATTTATTCTTTTTAATTTAGTATTTTGAGACAATTTAAATGAACTTATTAATATTTATGCAATATTTATGGAAATATTAGAAAAATATGAAATATTATGAAAACATTATAGAAAAATATATATTATTTTCTGTATATATATTATTTTCTTCAAAAAAATATTAATGCAGTATTTTAGTTTAATATAGAGTCTAGGCCTTCAGAAAAAAAAATATTTTTTGAAGAAAATAAGCACCATCTGGTTACAGTATAGAGAAAAAGCGTAGAATCATGGTGTAACCACTAGATGGCATGTACAGCTCTCTATTGAGTGGCATGTGAATTCCCCAGCTGTATATGAACACATTTTTGTTGTTGTTGTTGTTGGTGGATTTGTATATATAGTTATAAAAAATATAATATAAATATATATATAAATATATATATATATATATATATATATATATATATATATATATATATAAAATGACAAAAACAAATATTCACAATTTTTTTTCTTTTTTTTTACAATTTCCCATTCATTTCCTATGGGGTCATTTTTGACCAAAGACCACAAGTGTGACTATTTTTTTTAAGACCACTTAGCATGCTCAGATCATGACCTCAATTTTTCTGTGTGTTCACATACATAACGCCATAAAAGTCACCAAGTTTCGTAACATCGTGATGAAGCTGTGATTTTTAAAAATTCAAAACATACTTTTTATAATCAAAATTTATTGGTGTGTATGTGTATAAAAGTGTGTTTGTATGTGTGTGTGTGTTGGTGGGTGTGTCTGTTTTGCACTCTAGATGTTGTAGAGTGTCACCCCTTTCTTGCGGTGTACTTTTTTTTTTAGAATTGTGGCCGATTTGTAGATTGTACATACAAAAATTCAGAGAATTTTTTTTGTATCAATTTCCCATTCATTTCCTATGGGTTGTCATTTTTGACAGAAGAGCAAAAGTGTGACACATTTTTTTACGACCACTTAAATTGCTCGAATCATGACCTCAATTTTTTGGTGTGTTCACATACCCAATGCCATAAAAGTCACCAAGTTTCGTAATTTTCTGAAGAAGCTGTGATTTTTAAATATTCAAAACAGATATCTTTAATCACAATTTATTGGTGTTTTTGTGTATAAAAGTGTGTGTGTATGTGTGTGCGTAGGGGTGGGTATGTCTGTTTTGCACTCTTGATGTTTTACAGTGTCACCCCATCAATGCTGAGCACTTTTTTTCTGCATCGTGGCCGATTTGTAGATTGTACACACAAAAATTCTCAAAGTTTTTGTGTTTTTGTCAATTTCCCATTCATTTCCTATGGTCGGTCATTTTTGACGGAAGAGCACAAGTGTGACTATTTTTTTTTACGACCACTTAGCATGCTCGGATCATGACCTCAATTTTTTTGTGTGTTCACATACCCAATGGAATAAAAGTCACCAAGTTTCGTAACATTCCGATGAAGCTGTGATTTTTAACATTTCAAAACATACATTTTTTCGGTCAGAAATGACCGAAGAGCACCTGAGGGTTAAATGTAAGATGCAATTATTATTAATGAAAGTTAATTTTAAGTGGTTTAAATTTTAATTCTGTGCTTTTCAAAGAAATTCAGAATTTCTTTTAAATACTGTTTTTGGATTTTCTGTGGTTTTCTGTTTAGAGGTGTTTAGGGTTGGGGGATATATACAGTTTGTGCTGTACAAAAATCCTTATGTCTATGTACGTAATGTCCCCATAAAACATGAAAACCCAACATGTGTGTGTGTAATGACACTTGTTCAGTTGAGTCTTCAGCAACATAATAGCAGCACAGGTTTTGTTTACTGTTCTAATACAGCAGGAGTCTTGTTTCAGTCATACACCCAACCCTTCATTCAGGCCTGGGCAATGACTGCCTAATAAATACATACAGGTTTTGTTATGTTTGTTTTGATTTAGAGATTGCAGATTGGCATCTCTACATTTAAAACATCGATCCATTGTGTTATTAGTCCAATTTAATACAGATGATAATAAATACATATGAAAAAGTCCTTGGATAATTAAAACAAAGTCAACTACTGAACAGATTCTCATCCATTCTTACATTTCCTGTGGTTTTTAGGTTGTATGAAATGACACCAGTGTGATGATTGATTAGATACAGTAAGAACATCCAGGTGGCTTTATGCTTGGTGCTGGTCTACTAATTGAACATAAATAGTCAGCCTGTCAACAAGGTGTCATCTCAAAAAGTTTAAATCGAGTGTTTTAGAGTAATATGTGTTAGTCATTTAGTCATTTACTAATTTTTTCAAAAAACAGTTGTTCACAGCCATAACAATGCTTCTATTATTGTAATTACAATATTATAAATTATTTAATATTGCACTGTTTATTATAAGAGCTCACCTGGAACTCTTCATAGTTTAGGAAGAACGTGCAATAGGATTCGATATTACAAAATCTCGAAGTAACAGCTTTGACGATTATTTGGTGTAGATAATTCAATATTTTTGTTTTTGTTTGTCAGGGTTTCTATAGGATCATTTAAAGAACAACAACTGTTTGAATGCGGATACATGAGTGTGCGTGTTTTAGAGCTTGACATTGTTTTGTTTTCTTGATCTGGAATGTTGCATGTCACCATGACTGATGTAAACCGTCATAGTGCCTAAACCACTCTGGGGGTTTGTTTTGTACTTTTTTAGTTCCTTTTTTTTTAACAGACACTTTGACATGAAATATTTTCCTCTGGCACATTTTCCTGTGAAACACTAGAAGTATGTCCCTTGCAGACAGTTGTCATTAAAATGACATAATCAGATTTTGAACCTCCACATCATCATACCTCTGCAAAGGCAGATTATCATCAGAAAAGGATGTACATGCTGTGTTTGCATGTGACATGTAATTTCCCATAAACTTTAGAATCCCTCTTTCATTTCCCTTTTTTTGCTGGTTGGACTTTGTACCTGTTCGCAGCCTGTTTCATTTGCTTTAGATAGGAAAAACTTGCTTGACACAGACAAAACACACAAGAACAGCTGATGACGAGTAGCCTATATGTTTTCGTATATCAATTGCAGTTTGCTAAGTAAATAAAATCTCTGTATTGCTTTAGTGTCTTTATAACTATCATACTGTAATTCCCTAATGAAAATAAACAATTTGTAATGTCAGGCATCTTTAAGTAAAATGCTGTGCGCTTCTTTTTATTCAAGGGGTAATCCATAACATGTTCTGAGAATGTGTGTCTGTGTCTGTTGTCGGGAAAACCTCTCCTTGTTATTCAGGTTTCCTCACGCACCTGTGGGTGTGAAAGGGGAGGAGAGTTCACTTAACCTCCCTTACAAATCTGATTCCTTCTCATTTGTCATTTCACTTCTGTTGTATTTATGCCAGCATTGGAGTTGTTTTTCTTGGGGTGATTTATTTTTTTATTTTTTAAGCCTTCATTTTAAACCCCCAGTTTTTATGTGTTTGGCAAAGTGTCTGATTTCTGGATTTCAGCATGGCTGAGAGTATCCTGAACACTCCTGACTTGAAGGATCTAGAAGAAGAAGAACTGTGGGATCTTATCGACGATAATCGCCATGCCATCTCTCTCGGCGTCCGTCCCTGTGTTCTCATCCCTTACCTGCGCCAGGCACGAGTCCTCACAAACCTGGATGAGGATGAGATTTTTACCAGTACCCGTTTCACCAACCGCTGCATGAGGACCAGTAAGACACTCTGACTTATCAGGGGAGAAATGCTTGAAATACTGAATACCAGAGCATGACAAAAGTTAATGAAGTACAGATATAATAATAATAATAATAATAAAACAGGCTTTCTAATAGGGGGGTTATTTTTCTGAAATGTGAGCAAGGTTATGGAAATATGGGTTAGATACATGTCAGCTGTATAAGATGTTACACTGATAAACTAGAAAAGAAAACTTTAGTTTTTGGAAAGACGAGTGAAAAAATCTCAACTTCAGTAGATGCCTTCAATTTTTAAGACTTGTAAAAAAAAATGTTCATATTGCTTACATTATTTTGATGAGTTCAAGTAATGTGAATGTAAAACCATAATTTGCACTTACTAATCTTTTTCTTACTTTTTTTTTTTACAGTGTAGGTCACCATTAATTAAATTTCATTATTTTCATTATTTATTCACTCTTATGTTGTTCCAAACCTGCATGCTATTATTTTTTCAGTGAAATATGAAAGTAGACATAACAAAAGTAGAATTGCTTGCCATACAATGTTATGCCAAGCCATGCCATGCCAAGCTCTAAAAAGGACAAAACACCTAAAAAAAAGTCTAGCTTACTTGCATGTACAAAGTATGATTCAAAAGCAGTGCACAGGTCCAACAAAATAACAAAGAGTTCAGCACACATTTTGGAATCCGGATATAAATAGCAGCATATGGTTTTGCAATGTCATGAGCGTGAGTAAATAATTTCCATTTTTGGGTGAACTCTTCAAGGCGTCACCTAACTGACGCCTTGGGAAGCATTTGACCATGCTTCAATATCTGACGCTTTAGGCGCCCTTTAGCATCAGTTAGATGACGCCCTAGGATCGTGTGTACCCTACCCCCACCCCAGACCTAAACCTAACCGCGTCCGCGTCAGTTAGATGACGCCGTAGGATCGCACCATGTAAGTGATGCTAAAGGCCGCCTAAAACGTCAAATATTGAAGCATGGTCAAAAGTGACGCCTTGGGGTGAGAATGCGTTGGGAATACTTGAAAGTTGAATGACAGTATTGAAAATGAAGCATTTTAATGTATCTTGCAGTATTTGAGATATGATGACTGAAATCTTAATGTTTTTCTATAGGTCATATGCTTGACATGTTACGTGTACAGGGTCGTAATGGAGCAATGGCTCTGCTCGAAAGTCTGATGATTCATTACCCAACTCTCTACACACAGATCACTGGTCGCGAGCCCAGCATTGAGCCTTCAGGCTTCAGTGGTCAGTCAGTGCACTTTTAATCTTAGTTTCTGATGATGCATTACAAGCACACACAATATGTGTTGTAGTTAAAGCTGGTATCTGTAACATTTGTGGATTTGAACCCCAGGCCTCGATCTAGACTTCTAAACTGTCTATTAAACAATGTAATACCAATGGCAAATGTGCACAACTGAATATATTTTCATGCTTGTGTTTGAGGGATGTATATATCAACTTATTTAAGGCTAATAAGTAATACCTTGCTTTTCTGCTTGCTAGGCCTGATAAATTACACTGAGCTGACAGAGTACCTAGTTAGTGCGGTGAGCAGTATGCAGGCAGAGCTACAAGTGGCACGGCAAGAGACTTTGCGGCTGCAAGCTCGATGCTGTGAGCTGGAGGGGAAACTTAAACAGGTCCAACAAAATAACGAAGAGTTCAGCCAGATGCAACAAGAGCATGGACAACTGCGCAGTCACCTAGATGGTGTGGACTTAACACAACAACTCTTTACATCAATGTGGCTAATGTTTCATTACCATTAATAGACATATATTGTCTTTTATGTACATTAAAATAAGTTGTATATCATTAACTACAGTTAAATGTAAGATGTAATTATTGTTCATGAAATTAATGAAGTTGAATGTGTTTTAAATTTTAATTATGTGCTTTGAGAAAATCAGAATGTTTCGCACAATTAAACAGTGTTTCTGTGTCAAGATTATTTAATGTCTGCTTGTCTTCTGTGTAGGTTTAAACAGGGAACTGCTCAAACTGAAGGATGAGAAATGTGATCTTTATATCAGATATACTTCAGTTCTTGAGGAGAAGTCTGCAACCATCATACGCAACAGAGACCTGCAACTGGAGGTAAGGAACCATATTTTATGTCTTTGTTTGCATGCTTTTACTTGGACTTTATTTTCATGTCAGTGAGTTATTTTCAAACACGCTTGCATGTAATAATATGAATAATACTTGCATGTAATCGGTGCACATATAGATCTCATCGTTCATATATACCTCATACTATTACTTTTTACCCCAGCCCAACAGGAAGTCGGTTATTTAGGGTTGTTCATAAAACACACGCAATGGAATTTGAAATACTCCTCCAAGAGAATTCAAACACACGGCACGAAACTCGGTCAGCATGAAGTCAAGGCATTGAGGATAAAAGTTTGTGAGGGGATTTTTGATATCTGGAATGGTTTGGCCGTGGCGAGGAAGCGAAATTATGGCGAGAAACGTGAAACAGGAAGTGTGTTATAACTTCAGCATACATTAACTGATCTTGATAAATCTTCAGCAGTGTGTTCGCTGTAAGAGGCTGATCACATGGATGTGACTATTTGAGTCAAATTTACAGCGCCACCAACTGGCAGCAGGAAGTGTGTCACTTTCAAAATGCCTTGAAATCACCCTCTTATTTTTACCCAATTTGCTTCAAACTTTATCTGTATAATGTAAATACATAGCAGATGAAGACCTGTGTATGGATTCTTGATATCTTTGATACTGTTGCCGTGGCAACGCATCAAACTTTAAAATTCTTTTTTTTTTGATAATTTTGAGACTCTTAGCGGCTTTTGGGGCCCTTAACGGGTTTGAAAACTCTTGAAACTTTGCACACAGGTCAGATCCCACAGCCATCAGGGCCGGGCTGAAGATGGTACCCGGGCGTGGCAGAGGGACTAGACAGCGCCCCCTGGAACGGGGTCAAAAAACTTGGTCCATAAATCAAACACACTTGCATGTAATAATATGAAACTCGGTACACATGTTGATCTCATCGTTTCATATATACTTCACACTCTTACTTTTTACCCCAGCCAAGAAGAAGTCGGCTATTGAGGGTTTTTTGTAAAACGCATGCAATGAAATTTGAAATACTCCTCCTAGAGCTCTGATCCAAATTCGATGAAACTCGGTCAGCATGAAGTCAAGACATTGAGGATGAAAGTTTGCGAGGGGATTTTTGATATCTCCAACGGTTTGGCCGTGGCGAGGAAACGAAATTATGGCGAGAAACCTGAAACAGGAAGTGTGTTATAACTTCAGCATACATTAACTGATCTTGATGAAACTTCAGCAGTGTGTTCGCTGTAAGAGGCCGATCACATTGATGTGACTATTGTGAGTCAAATTTATAGCGCCACCAACTGGCAGCAGGAAGTGTGTCACTTTCCAAATGCTTTAAAATCATCCTTTTATTTTTACCCGATTTGCTTCAAACTTCATCTGTATAATGTAAATACATGGCAGATGAAGACCTGTGAATGGATTCTTGATATCTCTGATACTGTTGCCGTGGCAATGCATCAAACTTTGAAATTATTTTAGGATGCTTTTGAGACTCTTAGCATGCTTGAAATTGTATGAAACTCAACAGACACATCACATTTATTAGCCAGTAGACATGTGCAAAGTTTCAGAAACGGGCATGGTGCAGGGACTAAATAGCGCCACCTTTTGACAAAAGTGGGGTTGTTCGTTTTATCTACAGTTACAAAAATCGGTATATACATTTTACTCCTCAAGCCGGACAACTTTCTAATTCATAGTCATTAGCTCGGACCAAGGGGAAGTCAGATATTTTGGTTTGAATATGGTGAGCCTCTCTCTGAGCCTACGTCCCTGTATGGCAAGCCCTATTAACATTTAAAAGCTAAGTTTGCCTATCCGGAATTAACATTGTAGATATCAACAATGTCTTTCTGACTAGTCGTAATTACATTTCGGATAGTTTAATAGATATCTGTAACGTAATTGTGACTAGTCGAAATGACAGATAGAGTATGGCAAGCCGTTTTAACATTTAATCATTTAATCATGAAAGGGCCAGAGCCTGCGGCACCGCCACCCCGGTGCCTTTACGTAACTAAAGGAACCGGGGTTGCGGTGCCACCGACTTGGGCCCGCCATCGCTGCTTGCAGCTATATTATTAGTTTAGTTTAGTGTTGTTTGGTTCAAATTTATTAAAATGGTTACTGGGAAATGGATTTTAAGCTGTTGTTTACAAGAACTCTTGAACCCTTTTGCTTTGCATTTTTTTCTGCATTAAAGAAGTGCCCCAATTATGCTATTTTAAAGGTTCCTAATTTTGTTTTGGAGTTCTCCTTCAACAGGTTTACGTGCATCAAAGGTCAAAAACATTTTTATTTTCTCTTAACATTTCACATCACAACATTTTTCAATGATTCACAAATGACTCATCGGATGATTTGTTCTCTCTATATCCGTCCTTTTCGTGAGCCTACTCTAATATGATTGGCCAGATAGCACAGTCTGTTGTGATTGGTCTACCACTTACAGCACTTTTGTGAAACGAAATGCCTAATACCATAACTGAAGTTCAGCTACAGAGGCTTCCTAAAGCTCAGCAATTGTACACACTGTAAAGACAGTAACGATGGTGCAAATTTTACAATATTAATCCGAGCATGCACCTGATGATGAAACATTTGAAAAATTAGTTATTTAACCCGAACCTCCATCACAAGGATGACTTTAGCAGGACGTTTCTCAGTGATGCGCAACTCAGGTTGATATACATTGTGAGATGTATGTCCATCAACAAGCTGATGTGTAGATTTCTAATTTATTGCAGTGAACATGCGGGAAATATATTATTACAGAATGGAAGAAGGGGTTTTGGGCTCAGTTTAGCTCCTCCTAAATGGCACAAGGCAGACCCAGCTCAAAGGAGGAAGCTGGTAGTCAACGAGGTGCGAAAGCAGGAGTAGAGGATGAGGTGTATAAAGGCCATTTCCCAGGCCAAGCAGGGAGAGTGGATGAGATGGGAGAGTGTGGAGCAACGCAAGAAGGGCTGGCAAGACCTTTGGTCAATGGAAGAGAGTAGGATCATTTTCCTTATCAGGTCAACATATGATGTTCTCCCATCACCGCAGAACCTAAACCTCTGGGTAGGAGAAGATCCCTCTTGTCCTTTGTGTTCATCACCTGCCACATTAAGGCACATTTTGACAGGATGTAAGGTGGCTCTTAGCCAAGGTCGGTTTGTTCTTGCAAAACATTACACACAGCAAACTAATGTGAATGATTGATATAACATTAAAGTTGTAAAAGTGTGTAAAACAAATCTTGCTCAATCCTTCACCTTTATTCAAAAGTGTAAGAACGACAGACAATCTGTATTAATAGACGCAGTTTTAGGTAATAGTGGCCCACAGCTGATTATCAGAAGTATTAAATTAAGACAACGTAAGTAATAACGTGAGTAAGCCAGTTAGCTTTAAACTTACACAATATAAAACACAAAACTATGTATTTTGAACACCTAGAAAAAAGTATATACAACAATAATTAGTCATACTTATTTGGTGCAAGCTGGTCCAAATAAACTGACTGACTGACACATCTTTCCAGAGCAAGTGCTTTGTGCTCGCTTTAAACTCCGAGATTTGAGAAGCTGTAATCAGTAAAATGACGTGTTTGAGGGCGGGTCAAGTTGTTTGCGGGCGGACAATGTAGAACATAGCATTATGTAAATGTATTATCTAGTGATATGTGACTGTAACACATTGGGATACAGACGACTCGTTTAGGAGGTTCAGAGTCGAGTGTTCCTTTTGGGAGAGTGGCATAATGAAATCTCTTCTCCTCACCTCTTCTCCAGATTTACCAGCTGCAGTGTGAGTTGAGGAAGGCACAGAAAGAGACAGATTTTCAGAGCCGGCGTTCCTTAAAGAATCCCAGTGACACACAAAAGCTCAAAGATGAACTCAAAGCTGTACGCACAAAGCTACTGGAGACTGAGATATTCTCTCCGGTGAATAAGAGACTCATTTATTTTAGTAATATAACAAGTCAACAAATTTTGGAACTCAATCTTATCTTACTGACCTTAACAGTAAATTAATCTCTTTCTCTTTCAATCAGGTACAGCAGGATATCCTTGAGAATGATTTAAAGGAGACAGAGACGAGGCGTTCAGAACTTGCTGAGGATGTCACTAAACTAAGTGAGGAGAATGAACGACTCCAGCAAGAGAAAGAGGAGGTAAAATGAGTCGGTTACCTAACGTAACCTCGGTTCTCTTTAGATGAGGGAACGAGTACTGCGTAAGCTTGCTTACGCTACGGGAAAGATTAATCTTTTCTGAGATATTGAAGCCAAAAAATTATGCTTAATTTTTGTATCCATTGTCAACGCAGTGCAGCAGGTGCAGACCATGAGCGGGCTAGCTAGCGAGCTCATTGGTTGCTCTGCGGCAAACTGCTGCAGCTTATAGACAAACTCGCATTAACCCGCGTCTGGATGACCAGCTCGTTTTTACCCAGCGACTGGCTGTGCAGGGGTTCAGCGAACGCTGCAACGGCCGCCACATAAACTTTGAGTGTGGATGGGGACCTGCCCTTATCCAGCAGCTCTTGTAAAAACACGAGCAGTGACGGCACCCCGCATGTCCGTGGGTCCAGATCTTTGTTGGTGCACTATTTAGAAAACACAGACCATTTGGACTCGCAGAGCCTTCTCGTGGAAGGAGCTGTAGCGTATATGATAGTGTTTATTACTCCTTCTGGCAAAGCGACGGGTAGTCGTTGATCACCCACGCATGCAGCGCCCAGCGCTGTGGGTGGGGATGACAGATTGTGCCGCGAGCTTGAGAGAGGAGATCTGCTCTGACTGGAATGGGCCACAGGCCTATCTGTGACAGCTGCGTAAGCTCCGGGAACCAAGTCTGATTCTCCCAGCGCGGGGCTATGAGGAGCACCGAGTGGCGTGCTTCCCTGATCCTCTGTATTACCTGTGGCAATAGCAAGACGGGAGGAAAGGCGTAAAGCGGGCGGCTGGGACAGTCCTGGGCCAGCGCATCCTTGCTTTTTGAGAAGAACACTGGGCAGTGAGAGTTTTCCTCTGACTCAAAGAGGTCTATCTCTGCTCTGCCGAATATGCACCATAACTTCTAGACTGTTTGAGCGTGCAGGGACCATTCCCCTGGGGGAATGTTGTCTCTGGACAGTCTGTCTGGGCCGTCGTTCAGGTGGCCGGGCACATGCGTCGCTCTCAGCGAGCGCAGATGGCACTGGGACCAACTCAGTATGCGTTCTGCCAGATAGAAGAGGTTCCTGCGAGCTGAACAGTGTGTGTGAGCGCGCTTACTGTGCTTATGGATGACGGCTCGCAAACAGCCAGCGCTGGCTGTTCTGTGAGTGACTTCCCGATTGAAGTGAATGGGAAGAGAGTCACATCTGAGTGATGCGCGAGCATAGTCACGGGCATGGGACTTACATGCAGAGAGGTGTTTACTGGCCGTGTAACAGAGCGGGCAGAGAGGGGCCAGGGACCTTTGACGGTGGTCCGGCCGCGGCGGGACCTAGCCGTCATTTTCCTAGCATGGCTAGGAGGACTTCGGTTGTTCGGGTTTCAGCGTGATCTTAGGCCGAGGCCCCCGGGGGGGCGTCGGTCTGTGGCGGCTGTCTGAGCGTGATCTAGGGCGGCTGCCCTGATGATGCTGCGAAGTCTGGCTGTGCTGAGCTGGGCGCTGTGAGGGGGCTCGTGCAGGAGACTAGTCACGTGAGTGGCCTGCAGAGGAGCTAGCGCGATAAGGCAGGAAGAGGTTCATGGCTTGGGTGGCTTTCTGGACTTCGGAGAAAGTGACAATGCCACTTACAGCAGAGCCGAAGCGACCGGAAGGAGAGAGCGGCGCGTTGAGAAACATGACGCGTTCAGATTCTCCCACTTCGGCTAGCGTCAGCCACAGATGTCTCTGTCACAGTTAAGGCTGCCATGCACTTCCCCAGGGCTTGAGCTGTAGATTTCGTGGCGCAAAGAGAGAGATTTGTTGCGCTCCTTAAATCCGTAACAGCTGTGCATGAGCCGCAGGTGGTGCGAGGCATCTTTAAAAAGACGCTCGCTTTGCTTTTTTTGTGAAGTTCACAGAGAAACTAATGCTCTAAAAAGGATACGTTGCCAGATGGTGTAGCTCGCAGGATGGCTGAAGGTGGCGAAGACGGCCGGCTTCTTCAGGCGCTGTCCAGGCTTGCTAGATGCCCCTCGACGGCGACGTGGCTTGATCAGAGATGCGAAGAGCTTCGCTGAAGAGATGAAAATCAGGGAAGCAGCCTGTGAACCGCACTTTTATACACACTGGCCGCGCCCCTTCTGGTGGGTTATGATGCAATGACTTCACGAGCGCCTTTCAATGGACGCGGGTTCATGTGAGTTTGTATACAGGCTGCAGCAGTTTGCCGCAGAGCAACCAATGAGCTCGCTAGCTAGCCTGCTCATGGTCTTCACCTGCTGCACTGCGTTGACAATGGATACAAAAATTAAGGATAATTTTTTTCTTCAATATCTCAGAAAAGATTAATCTTTCCCGTAGCGTAACCTAGCTTATGCAATATGAGAGAACCTCTCGTAAAAGAACTGGCCTTTCTTTTAACCTTAATGTTGTTTGTTTGTGTTGTCTTTCAAAATGTTGTACTTTGTATACAATTTGAGTTGTAGCCCACTTTTTTCTTATTTAAGAGGAATTCATATTTTCATCGTTTGTATCGGTGTCTCTCTTTCTTTACCTCTTTACTTCTGTTTACATTTTTTCTTTTAAATGTCCGTATTTTTTGTAACCTTCACCATGCTTCCCTCTTTTTTAGCTCATAGAAGAGAAGGACTATTTAGCCCTGGAAGTGGAGAAGTTGACTGTGGACTGTGAGATGTACAAGCACAGGAGCACACTGTTCCAGAGTCAGCTAGAAGAGGTGCAGGCAGAGAGAGATAAGGTCAGTATCATCTGTGCTCATAATTAACAAATGTCATACAACATCATTAAGTCTTAAATAAGTGTTTAGATTCAACAATGAGATCAGTTTACACGGAAACTATCTAACAGTACAATAAACTGTCAGTTTAGTGTTGGTGTTTCAAACAAATTAACACAGTATACTGGACCAACATTGTTACAGTATGTAAGTGAGATAACATTTTTAGATCTAGAAACCTACATGCATTATGCAGTAAATGCATATACGTTTGGTTCAAAGTCTGGGACCAATTTGAAAATCTGGGATGCACAATTTAAATCTTGAAAAACAAACTTTTTCTGTATTTTTAAAAATTGAAAACAGCAAAGAAAAAAAATCAGATTGTGCTCTATATCATGTTCATAAATCAAATAAGATAGTTTGTGACACTGTCCTTTGGGTAATTCTGAAATCATCCTGGAAAACATAAATCATTATCTTTTGCACAGACTACTGGAAAATGAAAAACTTATGACAGATACTGCTCATTGATTTTTTTCAGGCATATTTGTCCCGTGATGAGGCCCAGGTTCAGATCGCACGGAGTCTTGCAGAGAAGGACATGCTCAGAGGCCAACTAATGGAGCTACAGGAGAAGGTTTTCACCATGAAAGCCTGTAGCAGGGAAAGAGAAAGAAGAGAAAAATCCAGGGTAAAATTGTCAATTTTCTATCATGAATTCAATACCCAACATAGCTTACCACAATGGCTTTGCAAATTCAGAGTAATTTTCAATATTGTGCAGTTAATCTGTAACCTAATAGAACCACATAGGCCTTTATTCTTAAAGGGTCACTTCACCCATTTGCATTAAGCTTTGTATCTTTAGAAACCTAGTCATATTTTCGAATGGACATGGTTTATTCCCTTATGTTCCCCTGAGATGGGAGAAATAAGGATTTAAGTGTTTTACTTCCTGCTTATCGTGACGTACAAATCGTCATTTTGCGTCACGATAAGCAGGAAGTCATATTTCATTAAAATCTTTAGAACTACAAATATTAGCTCAATATTATTCCAGGGTGTTGGACCCACTCACCCTACAGACCTATTACATATCAGTGGGTGGGACTTCACTTGCAGAAACTGAAATCAATATCCGCCATCTTGTTTGGAAGCTAAGCTAACAAGCGCTGTGGAGATAGTAAGTTATGACAATGACGGAAGAAACTAAACATGATATGGAAGAAGAGGATTTTGAAATTCTGCTGCTCGAATCCGATGTTCGTGGCTATCTTTACGAGTCGCAGTATAGTTTAGAGCAGCTGAGGCTCATGGAGTAGCACGGCTGGAGAGACGGCTGCCTGTCGGTCGAGGACCCCGGACTGACTCTGGCGCTGGGCGGATTGCTGTTGCCTGTACTCTCGCTGCGTGCTACGGCCTACGGACACAGAGTCTGTCTGCTGCAGAGAATTTCAACGATGGCAATTTCTCCTGGAGGAAATCTCTGAATCAGACGAGCACACGGACGTTTTTGTTGTGATAGTTTCGCCTGACTAAACATCCAGGTAACATGCAGTAATTCACCATATAGAAAGAAATACAAACGAGGAGTAATTCACTAATGAGTTTGCCAATGTAACGTTAACGGGGTTTGTTGTTGTGGGAAGAAGCAGGCAGAACCGGCGAACATTTAAACATTTTAATAGTAAAACAAATACAAAATGAAAGTATAAGCCAGCAGCCCCTCATTGACGACTGCTGTAATGTTACACACAACAGAAACAAAACACAACATAAAATCAGGCCTGTTTCTCTCTCGATCTGCTGTCGTCGCTCCCCGTTTTATGCTTTCGCTTCTCCGTGAGGTCCCGTGAGGTTCGCACCTCACAGGTGTCTTTCATTATTAGTCTCTGTTATCACTCACGCCACCAGCCTCGCGCAAAGCGCCGTCCTCTTACATCCCTCGCCCCTTGATCGTCCTGCTCGCCACAGCCAACTAGACATGTGAAATGAATTTCAAACTCCAGTGACAGCTAATGTTAGCCTTGTAAGGGGGCGGCAGTGGCTCAGTGGTTCATGTGGGTTGTCTACAAACCGAAAGGTTGGTGGTTCAATCCTTGGTTCCACCTGACCAAGTGTCGAGGTGTCCATGAGCAAGACACCTAACCCCAGCTGCTCCCGACAAGCTGGATGGTGCCTTGTATGGCTGACACCGCCGTCTGTGTATGAATGAGTGTGTGAATGGGTGAATGTGAGGCAATATGTAAAGCGCTTTGGTGGCCATTAGGTCTATGAAAGCACTATATAAATGCAGTCCATTTACCATTGTAGATGGAAGAGTGAATTCTCTGTTCCGGATTAGTGGGTCCACGGATCCACAAGCCACGGATTGTGGGACATGTAGTCTATTAATAATTAGGCATCTTTTCTCAGTCAAGAGGGCACCAAATTAAAAAAATTCTTTACATTTTGACTACATATATGATCCACTTTCAATAAAGATTAATATTGCAATGGGTGAAATGCTCCTTTAATGTTATGTCTCTTGAATGAGTAGGACAGGAAGATCAGTTGTGAGAGCAGCGAGGACCCTCCTTCCAGCCCCACACACAGAAAACGGCTGTGTCGCTTGAAAGCAATCCTTCCTGAGTCTTTCAGCTCATTTGAGGTACATTTATACTGTTAATGTGTACTTATATAAGCCTAGTGTGACTTATTGCTTACTTATACTTAAGCTGTGCCCCAATTTGTGTACTTATGCACCATTCTACCCAGCAAACACAGAATGTTCCCCGAATGGTCCCATGAGTTTATTTTTTTGGGAACCAAACAAGAACGTTATAGGAACGTTCCATGTAAGTTATTTTTAAGTTACATTTTTATAACGTAAGGAGAATGTTCAGGGAACGTTCCCTTAACCTTAAGGGAAAGTTCTAGGAACGTTCTGGGAACCAAAAACTAACGTTCCCAGAACCTAAATTTGTTTGCTGGGTATGCAGTCTTGTCGTATAAATAGTGTGAGTAGTGTGTTCATACTGAAATTTCCAAATAGAAAAGTATCCTTTAAATACTCTGATACACTTAACTGAAAAAAACGAAATGTAAAATTTTGAACACTTTATGCACTTAACTGTTGCAGCTTTAATTACGTAGCTGAGGGGCTATCAGACTCCGATGTTGAATGACACATTTTTTTATAAAATTCATACACTACACGGATGTAGTAGTGTATAAATAAATGCATAGTGTATTAGTGCATAGTGTAGTGCGTCATTTGGGACGCAACATTAGGCTTAGCCTCAGATAGTCGACAGAGAATAATGTGAATATACTGACTCTGCGTAGTAATAATAATGTGGATATTATGCATTCTAAATAGTATGTGAGAAAAGTTTGTCCCAAACCACAGCATTTTGAAAAGAGTATGCAAAAAGTCCCCAGAGAGTCTGCACTTTCCAGTAGATTTTCGAAGAATGGATCCATGCACACTAAAGGCTGATATTGCCCACAGATCATTGGAGGATTTGTTTCAAAACTACAAAAACTAATAAAAAGTAAAAAACTAACTAAAAACATGAAGGATGTTGGTGAAATTGACGGTTAAGAAAGGGCCTTGATTCTTAATATTATGTCACAGAGTTACTAAAAATCCAACATCTAACTTTAATTAAATGAAATGGGGAGTGTTTATAAGGATTTTAACTGTGACAGTATGATTGACAGGCCAGTTTTCAGTGACAGAATGCATGTTACTAAGCAACAGTGCACAATATTATGACGTGGTATGACCCAAAACTTTCCTACTCTTCTTTGTTTTTTTTGTTTTGTTTTTTTTTGTTTTTTTGAGAATGAAATTATCATTGAATGTGTCGAAGTTTGCAAGGTTAGTGACGTAGTGATTATTTGCTGGAGTTTCAATTCTCCACCCTAGTGTGATATATATATATACATGTACTGGATCTCAGATAACCCCACCCCTAAACAGCACAAATTAACAAAACAAAACTACTGACAAATGAAAGTTCCCTTTCGTAGACACTCCGAGTTACGTCAGATGATGGAGAATGGGGGTTTCGCCTAGAAAGCCAATTCTCTTCGAGTATTAAAAAACGAGCCAATGGCAAGGAAATGCCATGGGTCTGCAGAATTTGCATAGCGTATCCGCACCTCACCTCGTGAGTATAAAAGGAGGAAGCGGACACAACCGCAGTATGTTTTCGCTTCGGAGCCAAGAGAACTTCTTCACGCCACAAGCCACACAATCTGAGTTTACTACTGTGACTTACCTCTTCGAGACGAGTAAACTCTCTGGTGTTGGTGTGACGGCGGTATCCATAACGGTCGAGAGTTAATGAGCTCATTAGAGTGAGAGTCCCCTTCCACAACCCAAACTATTTTCTCCACATGAGATAATACTTCGACTGGTGGCCAAGGTGATCTAAGGCGTCAGGTCTGGAACTAAACCGATGAAAATTCCTCGGTCCACACCCCGTCTTTCACATTGCAACCCACGTGGTCCAGAGTGAGTTTGGGCCCGCGTTTTCATTCGGTCCCCCAGCTGATGAAATCATGTTTATCGCTACATCACAAGGTGAGCTGGAGTCCTCTGGAGATGGCTCGTCTGTGCTGCTGTCCTCGGATGTGCTAGCATAGCGAGTTTGATTCAGAGTTCACAGCTATGCTTTCCCGGGCTGCCACGAGTATCGGGTTTGTGTGGAAAATTCTGACATGTCCCGAGTTTTTGGGGGTGGTGATCCCAAATCCTTTCTACCCGGATGTGCATGAAGAGGCCGTGAGATTGTGGAAGTCTCCTTTGACTTTTCACGACCGCTCAGCGGCCTCTACCGCCTTCTCTGCCTTCGTAGAGGCTGCAGTCTTGGGTACACTGGGGTTCCCCCCTGTGGAGTGTTCTGTGGCAACACTTATGTGTCCCCACAGCGCCTCCACCTGGCGTGGCAACCCTAAGCACCCCTCCAATGCCTGTAGGTTCTTGTCTACTCCGGTGGCGGGGACCTGTAGAGCTGCGGGGCAGGCTGCCAACTCACTGTGTGTTATTGCCATCCTTCTGGGTATTCAGTGACATGGACGAGGTTAGGGCTGATTCAGGGCTCATCCTTGAGCTGTCTGCCATCACCGAACTTGCTCTACGAGCGACGAAGGTGACCGCATGCTCCCTGAGTCAGGTGATGTCCACATGCGTGGTCAGACATTTCTGGCTTAACCTGGTTGATGTGCGCAAGGCTGAGAGAACCAGTTCCTCAACTTCCCAATATCCCAGGCTGGCCTCTTCGGCGGCGTGGTCGAGAACTCTGCCCAACAGTTCTCTGCCGCCCCGAAGTAGACTGTGGCTTTTTTGTCTGACCCTGCGGCTTTCTGCTGCCAAAACCAGCCGCAGGCTCAGACGCCTCAGTCCGCTTGCCACCGAAAGCGCCCTCCTGCGACTTCCGCCCCCTCCCACCCGGCCCCAGCAGCACTGGGCCGGGCCATGGAGGTGGTCGCAGGAAGGCGCCCCTGCCCGTACCAGCCCTGCTGCGGCGCTCCCATCACGGGCAGCTCAGATATGGCTTGCAGTTCTTTTAGGGAGTGGTCGCAGGCCCACTCCTTCCCCCGGTGGAGGGCTGGGGGAGAATCTTTCTTTCAAAGAGCTGCATTCCATCTCTGAGCACACAGAGCAGGATGGCAGTGCGCAATGCCCCAGCGCCTCGCCACTCTCATCCTCCTCTGTCTCTGAGGGTGCGGATGGCAGTGCGTGTCGTCTCCGGACCACGCCACTCTCATCACCCTCTATCGCCAGACCCCCGGCAGAGCAGGCCCCGTGGAACGCTGGTCCTTCCCTGGTCTCCTCTGTTGGGGCGCGGAGCCTGATTGTGCACTCACGTGGGTCATCCCTGTGGCTCAGATGATTCCACTGGATCAGTTTTTGGGGGCTTGGTTGAGCTCCCCAATCTGTCCCGTTGGGTCACCCGAACTATCAGGCTCGGCTATGCGATTCAGGTCGCACGGTCTCCTCCCCGTTTCCGGGGAGTCCGCTTTACGATGGTCGGTGGCAATCATGGTGGCGATCATGAGAGCGAAGGTTGTCACCCTGCTGGCGAAGGGTGCTATAGAGACTGTCCCTTGAGCCGAGATGAGGTCAGGGTTCTACAGCCCCTACTTAATTGTCCTCAAAAAGACCGATGGGTTACGACCGATCCTCGATCTGCGTGTTTTGAACCGCACTCTTCACCGACTGCCGTTCAAGATGCTCACGGCCAAACGCATTTTCGAATGTGTTTGGCCCCAGGATTGGTTTGCAGCGATAGACCTGAAGGACGTGTACTTTCATGTCTCCATTTCACCTTGACACAGACCGTTTCTTCGGTTTGCTTTCGAGGGACAGGCATATCAGTACGCGGTTCTCCCATTCTGGTTGGCTCTGTCTCCTTGCATCTTTACGAAGGTCATCGAGGCAGCCCTTGCTCCCCTTTGCGATCACGGGGTTCGCGTCCTGAACTATCTCGACGATTGGCTGATCTTAGCACACTCTCGAGATCAGGGCTGCGAACACAGAGACCTTGTGCTCCGGCATCTAGCCCGTCTGGGCCTTTGGGTCAACTGGGAGAAGAGCAAACTTTGCCCTGTGCAGAGGATCTCTTTTCTCAGTATGGAGATAGACTCGGTCGCCATGTCCGCGCAGCTTACGAGCGAGCGCACACACTCACTGCTGACTTGTCTTCGACAGTTTGAGGGCAAGAGTGCGGTCCCACTGAAACTTTTTCAGAGGCTCCTGGGGCATATGGCATCCGCAGCCGCGGCAACGCCGCTCGGATTGCTTCATATGAGTCCGCTTCAGCTGTGGCTTCGCGATCGAGTCCCGAGGTGGGCATGGCATCGCGGCATGCTCAGAGTTCCAGTAACTCCAATCTGTCATCAGACCTTCTTCCCGTGGACGAACCTCAGCTTCTTACGGGCCGGAGTCCCCCTGCAGCGAGTTTCCAGGCATATTGTTGTCTCCACAGATGCCTCTGCCACGTGTTGGGGTGCCATGTGCAATGGACATGCAGCCGTGGGTTCCTGGACAGGACCCCAACGCCTTCTGCATATCAATTGCCTCGAGTTGCTGGCAGTACGCCTTGCCCTGCACCGCTTTCGAGCATTGCTCAGAGGTCAATACGTACTACTCCGTTCAGGCAATACCGCGACAGAAGCGTACATCAACCATCAGGGTGGTCTACGCTCACGTCGGATGCCGCAACTCGCACGCCACCTCCAATTATGGAGTCAGAAGCACCTGGGGTCCCTTCGTGCTATTAACATTCCAGAAGAGCGGAACCTGGCAGCCGACGAGCTGTTACGGATCCGTCCAGTCTCTGGTGAATGGCGACTCCATCCCCAGTCAGTCCAGCTGATGTGGGACCAGTTCGGGGAGGCACAGATAGATCTGTTCGCTTCCCACGACTCATCTCATTGCGTTGGTGCACAGCTGGCTGCGGGGCCTACGCAAGTATGTGTTTCCCCCAGTGAGCCTTCTCACACGGACTCTGTGCAAGATCAAGGATAACGAGGAGCAGGTCTTGTTGGTCGCTCCATATTGGCCCACCAAGACCTGGTTTTCCGAACTGATAATCCTCGCGACAGCACCTCCTTGGCTAATTTCTCTGAGGAAGGACCTCCTTTCTCAGAGACGGGGCAACCTATGGCACCCTCGTCCCGATCTTTGGAGACTCCACGTGTGGCTCCTGGACGGGACGAGGCAGGTTTGAGTACCCTGCCACCTGCGGTGGTGGCTACCATCACTTCCGCTAGACACGTCTATGCATTGAAGTGGAACCTCTTCATCAACTGGTGCTCTTCTCGCCGAGAAGACTCCAGGAGATGGTCGATCAGTGTTGTGCTTTCCTTCCTGCAAGATGGGTTGGAGAAAAGGCTATCTCCCTCCACCCTGAAGGTGTATGTGGCCGCTATTGCCGCATATCACGAAGCAGTTGATGGTATGTCCCTGGGAAAGCACGACCTGATCATCAGGTTCCTGAGGGGAGCGAGGAGACTGAATTCTCCTCGCCCTCCTCTCGTACCCTCTTGGGACCTCTCAGTGGTCTTAAGCGCCCTGCAGAGACCTCCCTTCGAGCCTCTGCAATCAGTTGAGATTAAATTCCTGTCAATGAAGACAATGCTCCTGGTTGCACTGGCCTCCATCAAGAGGGTGGGGGACCTGCATGCATTCTCCGTTGACGAAGCGTGCCTGGAATTCGGGCCGGCCTACTCTCACGTGATCCTGAGACCCCGGCCTGGATATGTGCCCAAGGTTCCTACCACTCCCTTCCGGGACCAGGTGGTGAACCTGCAAGCGCTGCCCCTGGTGGAGGCAGATCCAGCTTTGGCACTGCTCTGTCCAGTACGTGCCCTCCGGGCTTACGTAGACAGAACACGGTGTTTCAGGACCTCAGACCAGCTCTTTGTCTGTTATGGTGGGAGCCAGAAGGGAAGGGCTCTATCAAAGCAGAGGTTGTCTCACTGGATAGTGGACACCATCGCTTTGGCTTACCAGCAGCAAGGTCGACCGTGCCCCCCTTGGTGTGACAGCACACTCTAGGGCTGCACGATTTGGGCCAAAATGATAATCACGATTATTTTGATCAATATTGAGATCACGATTATTTATCACAATTATTTGTTAATTTTAACCAGAACAAATGTTATTGTCACATAGGCTAATTATAACTGCTTTCACATTCATATTGTGCTACATTCCTGCTAATGTACAACTGTGCATTAAAATAAAACAGGTGCTCTCATTCACCAAAATTCAGTGCATCTCTTTAAAGAATAAATAAAAATAAAGAAAACAATAAATAAAATGTAGCAGAACTTCAACAGGGCACTATTTTACATTTTACATTGTGTAAATATATTTTAGGAAGCCCGAAGCAAACTATAAACTTGCATTGTACCTGCCATAATGGATGTGAATAAAACGCGCAAAATATACAATCATTAAAAACAAAAAACAAATATTCCATAACACAATGTAACCAAATGAGAACATGTCAAGGCAGAACTCTGCATGGAAGTTCCATTAATGGATGAGTCATTGTTATTTGACACTTAAAAAATGGAAAATGTTGTGGTACAGTGTTAGTGATTTTGTGAAGTCTTACTGCATACATTTAATCTATTTAATCCTCCATATGAAAGTTTATGTGGTTGAATTATTTCTATTTATTAAACAATAGTTCAAAACAAGATGTTTGTATTAGCCTACTGATTATTGGAGTCCATTAATCGAATTTTCATGCCTCTTATATAGTAATTATATATTACTATGTAGTATGTATACCGATTTACTAATGCAATTTACTAATGCTCACACACTCGGTCTCTCACGCGCACTTTCACTCAGTCTACAACCGGTATCTCTCGTGTGCTGTCGCTCCGTGTCGCTCGCACACAGACACCATCGTCTTTTCAGCGCGCTTGGACACTCGTCTCTCTTGATCACTGTAGCTCGCGCGCAGATACACTTCTCTCTTGCGCACTGGAGCTCGTGGAGGCACGTGATCAGACAGTTGTTTACGGAGCGCTAGATTGGCTTTGCAAAAAAAAAAAACCTTTGATAAATGGAGCGTTCTGTGAATGGATGACGCTGTGAATGATGATTTTAAATATCGCTCGATCGAATGTGAGCGAATGTGATCGTGGGAAGCCAAAATCGTGATCGTGATTAAAATTCGATTAATCGTGCAGCCCTAGCCCACTCCACCCGGAGTGTGGCTTCCTCTTGGGCTCTAGCGCATAGTGCCTCGCTAGCAGACATCTGCAGAGCTGCAGGCTGGGCGACACCCAACACATTCTATAATCAGATTCTATAATCTCCGAGTGGAGCATGTGTCCTCTCTTGTACTCGCTCACCCGGCCAGTACTGGACCCGCTCAGGTGTCTTCGCTTGCTCGCCATTCCACTTCACGGACTGGATAAGTGTGATTATTCCTCAGCTGAGCCTTCTATTGAAGCCCTGAGTCCTCCAGCACTGTTGATGCTGGCGCCAGTGTCTGTTGCCTGGACGTCGGCTAAGTGCCTCCGTGTGCATGGTTCCTGCTAGCAACCTCCACATGTGCATTGTCCACTGTAAGCCTCTCTGAGCATGTGTCTTCCCTCGGCAAGCCACCTTGCCTCCCTTGAAGTTAAATTTCTAGACACCCTTCGGTTGGTGACTCCAGTGTTCCTCCATATGAAGCCCCTTGGGCCATATGTGTATTCTTAAGTCCTCCCTACGGGTAGGCATACTGCGGCATATCTCCTCTGAGATATGCTCCCCAGTATACCTTGGTATTCCTGTGCTAAGTAGGACTCCTCGTCCGTGCTATGTTCACGACAGGGGATCAGACTTTCGCAGGGCACTGGAAGACAGCTGTGAAGGTGGCGTGATTACACGAGGGACCCCCATTCTCCGTCATCCGACGTAACGTACGTAACCGAGACGTTTTCTTAATTACAGATACTGCTTTTCATGCATATTTGTCCTATTCGTTTCCCCCCCATATTTGTGCTGTAACATGCAGTTACAGCACTTTTTATGTGATACATATAGGCATTACTGGAATGCAGTTTGACAGTGTTAGTGCAAACAAGAGCACAAAGTACATACATTAAAGAACAATAACTATTATGAAAACCATAGATAAAGCTTTAAAAATGGTCCACACTTGATCAAGCAATTTTTTTCCAGCCTATGATTGGCCACCCAAAATCCATCCAACTCTAAAAAAAGCTTTATAAACAGAACTTCATTGTCAATTGGTGTGGATGCTAATATGGTTATTATATTTATCGTTCTTGGTGTGAATGTGTCTTTACACTTATACTGAATTTTTGTCAACTGTATGCTGTGTTAGGAACAATAACTTTGTTTGCATTTGTTAATGTGAGAATGGGCTCTAAAGAAAGAAAAAGCATTATTCTGCCTGATGGCATTAGGTAGAATATATAGAGCTTTTTTTAATTTTTTTTTTTTATAGATTTTTAATATATGTTTTGTGTGTACAGCTCAATGATGAAGTAATCAACAGTATCAATTCCAATCAAGTGGAGCCCCCCTGTTCTGAATCTCTTCGTAGACGAGAGTTACACTTTCCAGATGTGACACACTCCAGAAGTGACATGGAAGACATTTACAGGTGAGCAGCTCATCTGGTCCGTAGCAGTAAACTGGAAAATTGTGAAAATAACAGTTTGGTATTGATTTTTTCAGCTTGGCTACAGTGAGTTGTTACTTTTAATTGACATTTTATAATGGTTGCCCACTGAGAATTATTATATTATTGTAATAAATTAACTTGATAATTGTATAATCTAATTTACATGATGAGAAGGACCACCTTTAAACCCATTTTCATACTTTCATTAGTTCAGTTTATTTATAAAGCACTTTTAAAACAACATAATGTTGACCAAAATGCTGAGAGTCAACAAAGACCAGAGTGAGTCTCCACAGTCTCCACAGACCAGAATCCAAACCAATGCTTTAAAATGTTCAAATCATCTGGATTTAGTCATATTTACTGAATAGAAAGTGCTGTTTGAATGTCACTGCATGTGGAATTTGCATCAAGCCTTGTAGACGCTTTCAAACCTGTTAAAGCAGCACTATGCAACTTTTTCAACCTTTATAATATTTGTCCAAAACCCTTGAGATGGTACATCCACTTACAAAAGTTGAATAACAGGTCTACCATAGCCTGACAGTGTCTGTATCGCTTTTACTGGCACTCTGTAACTTCGAGGTGCGGGTAGGAACCCGAGCACAAAAATAACTACAAAATTCCACTGCTTTACGGCATACGTCACTTCCCCCACTTCCTCAAATTTCGACGCGAGAGCCCGAAGAGCGTTTTTTCCCCCTCTGTATGTTGCAAGCAGCAAGTAAAACCAAGAAGCCAAAGGTTTTGTCGGAGGACAGTAGAAAGAGAAAAAGGGAGAGTGGCTAAATAAAAGGCTGGACGAGGATCAATATTGGTGCAGCTTTAGCTCGCTGGCGTGAGCCAAAGGAGGAGGAGGGAAGAGGGGTTTCCGACTGATCCAAGAGTTCCTCGCTCCTAAAGGTCATTTTTGGGGGTACGCCAAAATGAACGAAAAAACGTAACTAAGTCCTCCGACTCCAGTCCGGTGCATCAATCTTCTCCCGCCTAGCAAATGTGAACTGCGTCAGAAACAGAGCGCGCGCGCTGTGCGTGATCAGTTTACTGTTGGTAATGTGTTGTGTAGCTTCGCACCGCGCTGCATCCAATGTATACTGCATTGCTTTCTTTTGAGGGCGCTTAAGACACTCAAGCATCCCCGTAGAGCCGGGGCGGGCAGCTTGCACCAGCTCGAGACGTGAAAGTATACTGATTACTGAGTTTGGTAGGGGCTACATTCTTGCAAGTAAATAATACATGATTAGACGGACAAAATAATCGGTTAGGATAACTATCCTATGTCTGCAGGCTTATAAGTCATGTTTGTTATTTATTTTTCTGGTGAAAGTGTCTTGCCTATAGCCTAGAAAGTGTCTAGGCTATAATGCAAATCGATTTTTTTAAATTTGCAGATTCATTGCAGCTTGATATTTTAAAACTAACGATATGGCTATTATCTACCACACAAACATTGAATTAGCATATCCATTATGTAAAACAGAAGCCACTAGCCAATAGGTTAACGTTACTATAAAGACGCTGGATTGTAAACGTGAGCTACGCAATCTTTTGAAGTTGAAAAAATTAAAGCCCATGACAGTATATTCATAAGACATGCTGAAATAAATGCCAATGTACCTGGGATGAAGACATTTCACACGCAAGACTGGAGTCTGCCCAAGATGTGAGAACTTCCTTCTGCAGAATTCGGTACCGCTTGTCAACAAATGCACGCGTATATTCCCCAGTGTAACCAAGACAGATTTTACGACAGTAGTAGAAGACAATACTGTTTCCCAACTGTAGGGGGACCCTGAGAGTAAAATTTCTAAAATGTCATAATGCTGCTTTAATATGGTCACCAAAATTAATAGGTAATGTTTACACCCTGTTTTTTGCGTGGAGTGGGAAACAGGACTTAGGGCACTTTTCTTTCTTTTTATTGTCTGTGTGTCATCTACAGGGTTATTAAACCATTAATTAGTGTTTCCTGTTTCCTTGTCTCTAAAATCTTAACATTACATTGTATGTGCCCATGACTCAGACACACTATAATAAAACTAACTCATAAGCCAACAATGTTTCCGTATGTACATTCACCTTGTGGTGGAGATAAAGTTGTTGTTTAGTAAGCCTATCTAAAAATAACTTCTGACCTCAGAGAGAGGAAGTTTGCATGCAGATTCTCCAGAGAACTGGTATACAACATAATTAAAAAAAAAACAACCTCTTTGTTCCATTTTCAGCAGTCAGGAGCTGACCGATGACTCTTTTGATTATGTTGTCATTCCTACAGGTACTGTTACGTCCCCCTACATTACACTGTGGTTACCCAAAGTCACAAACGTTTATGCTTTCACTCAGTTATATAAAGTGCCCCAAAATGCACTTAAAAACGTTTTTGTATTGCATCACTCAATCAAACCAAGTGTCTTTTATTTTTGAAGAACAAGCACACTTTTCTGGCCAAAGGTGTCAGGAATAAGATAATAATATTCAAAAATAAGACAAAAGTATTGTACAATTTCTGGTTGGAGTTCACAATTCAAGTGATGAATAACAAACAACCTTTCATTGACAAACAAGAAATGTACTATTAAATCAAAATATACTAAAAAGGTTTTCTTTATGTTGCAGTATAACAACATATTTTTTTTCCATTCATTTACTGTCTCAAAGAATTCGGTCATTTCTACTCTTCAGTTTGTAGACTTGATTCTCTTAATCAGTTAGTAAATGGAATATTTGTACTCAGCACCATGACATACTTCCATTACATATTTAAAATATATTTTTCTGAATTATAAGTGGCAATGGCACAACACAATCAGAATTGAGTCATTTTATTTGGCATATTGGCATGTAGTGGAAGTATGTCTTGTTGATCTCCATTTTGATAGGAAATAATTTGAACGAGTCAAAATCTACCACATCACTTCACAAGAGAATCCCTACTGACAGGTAAAATAAAAACTAAAGATTATTATCACATTTATTAATTTAAAATTGTCACACTGCTAAAAAAAATCATGTAATTTTGTATAAATCTAGTGTCTCAAGAGCATCAGCTCCTCCCTTCCTAATGCGCTCCAGACCTCAGGCCCTGCGTGTCACTGGTCGCGCACTCACCGTGGTTTTTCAAGGAGAAATGCTATTGAACCAACTACAGGTCATTGGGGGTAATAAGACCGGTGTGTTCGTGCATCATGTGACCGAAGGATCATCTGCTCATACCAGTGGCATCAGCTCTGGAACTCAGATACTTCAGGTGAGAACATCTAGATTCTGAACACTATAATTTTTGTTTGAAGAAGATTTGGTTATAATAACACTTATGGCCGGGTTCACGGACAAGACCTAAGTCTTGTCCCAGGATAAAATGCATGTTTGAGCTGTCTGAACTGACTTGCACTGGAATCTCTTAAAATATGTCACTGCCAATGTTTTGTCTCAAGATGCACACCAGTAATATTTATAAAGTGTTTAGGCACGTTTATAAAAGCTACTTAAATGTCCTAATTGAGCTAAAGCCTAATTCTTAACAGACAGGGCTTAATCTATGGGGAGGTGGGGAGTGGGAACCAGTCTAACTTGATAGTGAAGTCATTTATATGGTGCTTTTAACAATGTAGTTTGTTTCAAAGTTGCTTTACAGTGATAATAGTACAGTAACAGATCTACAGTAACATATCTTGTTTTGGCTTATAGCAGCTCTTGAGTAAAGTTATTGTCCAGCTAAAGTTAGTTTTGAGTTTTGATTCACTTCTGTTGCAAAGATAATTAGATATTTACTTCGGGGCCATTAACACGACACCGTTCTAACAGAAAACACTCAACACTCTCAACAGTGCCTGGTGGCTCGAGAACGCAAACCCTGAAATAGATTCGAAGGTGCCTTGAAAAATTATGAAAAAAGGTTATCTCTGCGCATCACGTGTTTAGTCTATAGGTATGCGCATTTGAATGTAAACGCAGGCGTGTAGTCCTTCTTTACAAACCAACCCTCAACAAACTACTTGTCTGGCCTTAATAATTTACAGTATAATAAAGAATTATTTATCAATTCCGCATAGAACTGGAATTATCCCGACAATGTTTTATCTGTACAGAGTTAAAGGGAAGGGCAGGAGGCCTTCACTGGGGAGATACTAGTTTACACTTCAGGACTGTGTTGTCGTCGTGTCCAGACGCAGGTCCTGCATCCGATCTGGATACGGCCTGGATCCGGCGGACTGCAGTAAACCTTGGGATAAACAGAGAGCATAATATTAGCATAGACACCATCCTTCTTAAAGGGGGGGTTGACTGCTTTTCTTCTTTACATGATTGTATTTATGGGTTGCAATATATGTATTCGTGGTTTTTCTTTTTTTAAAAGTCTTATTTTTCATAAACTTCACGTTTATTGTCAGCCGCGCTATCCTCTGTCCCCTGAACGAGCGGTTCACTTCCTGATTCTATGAAAACACTCCCTCAGAAACACGTAGTGGGCTCAGATTGGTTAGTTTGGCCCGGTGTGTTGTGATTGGCTAAACTGTCGCTCACGTTGTCCGGAAGGTTAACGCCCATTACCTTTACGTGCGAAACGTGCATGTCATGAGCTCCGGTCCAGATGTAAATATGTGTCGAACTGCAGTATCAGTTTCAGGCATAATCAGACCAAGAAAGCTGCGATGAAGAGAGTCAAGCAGAACCTCACCACATACTACAGCTCTTACTAAACGTTTCTGAATGATAACTTGCTACATTTTTTAAATTTATACACGTTTATTTTACACAATAGCATCTGACTGGCAACAATAGCAACTGACTGGCTACTAATGTTATACTCAAACAGCATTGGCATGTTCACGTTCTTGATCAAATCGAAAATAACGTCATAAAGCATATATACATGAAAAATACGTTTAAAACATTAGTACTTATTTTTATTTATTTATTTATTTATATCTTTATTTGACATGGACATACAATTACATTGGACGAGCCATATGCATTTGTTTTTAGTGATTATAGCATACATGCTAATTTTCAACACCTGTCCACGGGAGGCTTTTAAAAATAAAATAAAATACAGTAACAAGGGAGAAAAAATAAATAAATAAAAAATAAAAACAACAAGTATCAGAATAATAATAATAATAATAATTCATTACATTTATATAGCGCTTTTTCTGGACACTCAAAGCGCTTTACATAGAGAGGGGAATCTCCTCAACCACCACCAGTGTGCAGCATCCACCTGGATGATGCGACGGCAGCCATAGTGCGCCAGAACGCTCACCACACACCAGCTTACTGGTGGAGAGGAGACGGTGATGAAGCCAATTGGTATAGATGGGGATGATTAGGAGGTTACACCCCTTCTCTTTCGAAAGACATCCTGGGAATTTTAATGACCACAGAGAGTCAGGACCTCGGTTTAACGTCTCATCCGTCGGTTTAACGTCTCATCCGAAGGACGGTGCTCTTTGACAGTATAGTATCCCCATTACTATACTGGGGCATTAGGACCCACACAGACCACAGGGTGAGCACCTCCTGCTGGCCTCACTAACACCTCTTCCAGCAGCAACCTGGCTTTCTCAGAAGGTCTCCCATCCAGGTACTAACCAGGCTCAGCCCTGCTTAGCTTCAGTGGGCAACCAGTTTTAAACCAGTGGGCAACCAGTTTTCCTCTCTAGTTTTAAATTAGTGGGCAAAGCATTCCAGAGTTTTGGCCCCTTTACAGAGAAAGCAGACTGAACAAAAGAGCTCTTACACTTTGGAACTAGACAGTCACCTCTGACAGTGGCCCTTGTGTTCGCCCTATGAGAACTTTGCCGTCTGCTTACTAATTCAGAGAACATTGGTGAAACATGATTATTTAAACATTTATAGACCAATTTGATAAAATTAAAATCAATAAAACTGTCGAAGCCCATAAGCTGATGCTTTGTTAAAACATCACAATGATGCCACTTCATAGGTTTCCGGTCCATAATGTTTATTGTCTGTTTGTAGATGGAGAAAATAGGTTTTAGTTTGGATGGGGATGCTTGTGACCATGATGTAATGCAATATGATAGATGTGAGAATATCATCGCATGCATGTAGAGTTTTGCAGTGTGACAAGACAGATCTCTTCTTATAAATCGAAAACAGTTTATATTTGGTTTGACCTTTTTACATATGTACTTAACATGATTGTCAAATTTTAAATTGTTATCTACAATAATCCCAAGGACGAAGTACTTGACTTCGTTAACTACTTCTATTACTTCTTTTTCTATCTGAACCTCAAATATATCACTTAAAGGCCTATTTCGTATGGAGAAACACATAGAGACTGTTTTCTTAACATTAAGGGATAAATGGGATGACTCGAGCCATTTAGAAATATTAATTAATGCTTTTGTCAGGTGTTCACCTGCCAGACTAGATGTTTTAGCGGAAACATGGACAGTGTCATCCGCATACATCTGACAGTTTATGCCCAGACAGCATTTTGGTAGGTCATTTATATACATAGTAAACAACAATTGGGCAAGCACAGACCCTTGCAGTACTCCCATATTATTGGCTTGCAGAGTTGACCTCACCCCATTTACCCTAACACATTGCTGTCTTTCGCTCAAATACGACCTAAACCACTGCAAAGATTCAGAAGACATTTTAAAAAGATTTAATTGTTGTAATAAAATACTGTGATTGACAGTGTCAAAGGCCTTTTTTAGGTCCAGGAACACTGCTCCGACAACATTTCCTTCGTCCAGTGATTCCTTAATTTTGTCGAGTAAATAACAGTTTGCTGTTTCGGTGGAGTATTTGTCTCTAAATCCAAACTGCAGTGGATAAAGCAGCTTGGACTCTAAATGTTCCGCTAATTGCTCGGCAACAATCTTTTCCTGAACTTTTGAGACTACAGGAAGAATAGCAATAGGCCTATAATTGCTTGCCAAATCCTTATCACCCGTTTTATAGATTGGTGTAATTATTGCTGTTTTCCAGCCCTCTGGGAACGTTTTTGTTTGTATTGACAAATTTATTAAATAAGTAATTGGCTCTAACAGACAGCTTCCATATCTCTTAATTAGTGTAGCGTGTATGTTGTATATGTCCTTAGACATGGAGTTGCTCATATTTACAATCACCTTTTTAACTTTATCACAGGATACCTCTTTAATACAGAAGAAGTCTGTGTGAGCATTGTCAAACTCTTCAGGAGATGACTTGATATATTTAAAATTACTTGCTTCTTGTACGGAATTAATAAAAAAAGTATTAAAAACATTTGCAATAGCCTCATTACCATGAGTCTGGACCTGACCATCTTTAAGACCATTTATTTGTAAGTGTTTTTGTCTACTTGAATTGGTTATTCTATTTATATGTTGCCACAATTTAGAACTATTTCCACCGGCTTCTTCAATTAATTTAGAGAAGTAATTAGTCTTGGCCTTTCGCACGCTGATACTACTTTGTTCCTCAAGCTCGTATAAGTAACGTGATCAGTATTAATTTTTTTTAAGACTTTTTAAGTGCAATTTCTCGCCTTTTAATGATCTGAAGTATGTCACTATTAAACCATGGAAGATGGTATTTTTTTGGTGTCTTTTTCCAGGTTTTTGTATATTTACTTATTAGGTCCCCTAACACAGAGTTAAAATTGCTTGCACTGTGGTTTAGATCTGTTTCTTTGATTACCCTTTCCCAGTTAGCTTCCCTTAAATCGTGTTCAAAATTTGCTTCTTGGGACTTAGGTATTCCTGTTGATATGGTTGAATTTTCTGTTTTGTAATGGTGAAGTAAACGTTTTTTTTTTTTTTTTTTTTAGTTTTCTCACTATCAGTGTCATGTTGTGATCTGAAAGGCCAGTGATGAGATTATAAGTTTTTGTTACTCTCTCTGATTAGTAAAAATCAGGTCAATAAGAGTTTCACTCTTTCTAGTGATTCGAGTAGGTCTATCAATCAGTTGTTTGAATTTAAATTTCTCCATAGTTGATTTTAATTGTAGTTTGCCACTTTTAACCATTAATATTAAAGTCCCCAAATATCATACATTCACAGCGATTGTCTGCGAGAGAAAGAAGATTTTTCAATTCGTTGTAAAAATTCAAATCATGACTTAGAGGATTATAGAGCACAACTATATTAAACTTAATTTTTGGAGAGAGAATTACATTCAGTCCCAAGCACTCCATGTTCACATTCAGTTCAAGTTCTACACTTTTAAAATGCTCCCTAATATAAATTAAAACGCCCCCACCCGTTCCTTTATCCCTATCTCTCCTGTAGCAAGTATATTCTGGTATACTAATTAAGGCAGTAGGAACATTATGATTCAGCCAAGTCTCAGATATACACAAAAAATCTAAATTAGAATCAATAAGTAAATTATGTATTTGGTCTATCTTTGGCAGTATGCTTCTTAAATGTATATGTCCTCCCAATATTCCTTTAGGTTTTGATTCAGAGTTCCAGATGATTCTGGCATGATTAACCATTTGAAAGAGTCTTGACTTCCTCTGTTTCAACATTGCATGATTTATTGCAAGTGTTTTGACCCTTGTGGGACTCCGTCTTTGTTGACATTTGTATAGAAAATTCAGGTCCATAATGTTTGTACGCGTTTGTCGTAGACACAAAACAGCATAGGCTAACTAGTAGTGGCTATAAAGCCAGCGCTGGCATTTGAAAAAAATAAAACAAGGCTACGTCTGGAATTATACATGCAAATACATTTAAAATGATGAAGTCTTAGCCTAGCTACTTACAGATTGTGGCCCAACACTGCTGCCTCTTGTTTTTAAAGTCGGAACTGCTTCATGTTTTAGTAACAGTTTCTTGTTGAATCCGGTGTTGAACTCGTGGAGATTCTGGAAGCTGTCTTCCGTAAAATGCGCAGCACAGAGAGCTAGATTACGATCGTCATTTTCAGGAACATAATCAAACATAAATTGTATCCATTGTTGAGGAAGTATAGCGTCCATGGGAAGCCCGAACACAGAAGACCTGACAGCTGCGTGAACAACACACTCAACAAGTCGATGTGCCTCAGAAATATGCGCATGCCATTTTCTGCATATTCTGAGGGAGGGGTTGATGCAAATGTGTGGGTTAGTGACGTACCATAACCCAGCTGTAGTCCCAATCGAGTCGTTTTTGTAGGCAATATACTTCCTGATTTTTAAAAGACGATATCTCTGCTTACACTGAACTTTCAGCTCTGCAACTTTGCAGATACTGTTCATGCACCAACAGCAACATTACACACTATTTAAAATGAAAAAAGTGAAATTGCAGTCAACCCCCTCTTTAAGATGTAACAAGTACATTTATAGTACTCACAGGATTTATGGAAAGTGTTCCCAGTTCCGGCTGACCTAATCTATGCAGCCTAACATTGAATTATAGACGTCTGTAATGTGTTATGTGTATGTTATGTGTATAATGTTTTATGTGTAACTACTATATATATCCCTGGAGAGAGATATTCAGGGTTTTTTTAGCAGCAGTTAAATTGAGTGGGAACTAATCAAAGCAAAAAATGTATATTTATAGCTGAAGTATGAGCAGGAGCAGAGAACTGTACAAATGGTTCTGGAAGACACCACTATGGAGGAGGCCCTGTGGGCCCTGGGGCAGGTCCAGGGACTTTGCCACATTTCACTGAGACCCAGCCAAGATGGTAAGGGCAAAGAAACACAATCGCACAATCATACATGCTGGTGAATTTAATTTCACCAAATGCATGTTCCTTGATCAACATCTTTGTTGATCCTGGAACAACATTCCAATGAACCAATTAGATTTGAGGGACAAGTTTATGTCAAGTTTAGGCTTCCAACCAGGGTTAGGTTCTTCTACATCAGTGTTATTCTTCTATCATTTTCCTCTGATTTTAGGGATAAGTTATGAGTAGGGTTAGGTTCAGGGGTAGAGATAGGGGTAGGGCAAAATTTTAAGACTGGAATGTTGCTCCAGGATCAACAAATTATGTTGATACTGAAACAAGTCTTACTTGGCAAAATTATGGTGACAGAAACACTATATATTTAATTATTTATTTTAAAGCAATCACTTATGTGCTATAGAGAAAATTAGAGTAGTGTATTGCGCTGACAATGGTAAATTCATGGGTTTGATTCACAGGGAATGCATGAACTGATATGTATACTTTGAATGCAATGTAAGTCACTTTAGATAAAATGTCTGCCAAATTCAAACCTGTATACATGAATGTAACATTGTGTTCCTCGTTATTTCAAACTGAATAAATGCATTGCATTGCACAGGCAGGTCAGGCTGTCATGAGGTAAGAGAGCCAGATAGCAGGTGCGGAGAAATAGTATGTTTAATTGAGAGAAGGCTTGCCAGGAGATCGATAAACAACACAAATACTCTAAATAAGAATGTAGAGCTTCTTGTAGAAGGACAACATTCAAATAAAGTCTCTGCTAGAAGAAACAACTTAGGTTTGACTGGTTTGTCAATAGATCTCAAGGATGCATACTTCCATTTATCCATCGTTCAACAGCACAGGAAGTTTCTGAGGTTTGTTTTTGGGGCGTATCAATATCAAGTTTTTCCTTTTAGCCTAAACTTGTCAATCCACACTTTCATGAATGTGATGCCGGTACCGTTGTGTGGCAGAAACACGGGAAGGAGGCTGGATCCAAACGCAGTGTATAGGCTTTATTTAGACAAACTACATATTTCAACAAAGACTCAGAAACAGGACTCAGACACAGGAGCGACTAACATCGACTTCACACGTTCAACAACTCACAAACTAAGACAGAAACACAGGGCTTAAATAATCAGACAAGCAAACTTAACAAGGTAACAAGGGGGCGTGGACAATAGGAAACACCTGGAAAACTCAATAGACAGGGAACCACTAATAATACAAAGACAAAGACACAAAACCACATCATGACAATGAATGCGTGGATGCAGCACTGGTTCTTTTGCGACTCCATTTGTACACTGAACTACATAGACGAATGGTTGATCTTAGCTCAGCCAGAACAGCTTTCTTCCCTGGGTGCCAAAACTAGGGAGCAGACATCCTGTTGACGCAGGGGCTGAGGCCTGGGGAATGAAGACTCCACTCTGAGGTGGTTCCTATGTCAAGTCAAGTCCAGTCACCTTTATTTATACAGCGCTTGTTACAATTCTGATTGCTTTGACAGTGGCTCAGTGGTTCATGTAGGTTGTCTACAAACTGAAAGGTTGGTGGTTCAATCCCCGGTTCCACTGTCCACTTTGGTTCTCCCGAGGCTACGCTACGATTCCTTTTGGGTGGTATGTCTTTAGGGAGAGACCCATTGGTAACTTGTTTTTTCGTGGTGCTTTGAGGATCTATAGATCTAATAGCATTCTATAGATCTATAGCATTATATTTAGATCGTGGCATGAAAGGTTGCAGTAATGAACATTGTAGCCCATGTATCAAAGACATGTTGAGCGCATGAATGTAGTGATCTTGTCATTGTAACTCAATTTCTCCACTCTCGCGAATGCTTTAATCATAACTAACAGTGCAAACACAATATAAATAAGAGATTCGTCATTGATTTTAAGGGGAGTTTTTGTGGGAGTCCAGAACTCAGTTATTGATAAACTCATGCTGTTTGTTTGGCAACCCCAAAGGGAGCATTCTAAGATCGCTTTCTATATATAATTGAATCACAGTTTAAATAACAGATTATTTTCATCCTACTTAGAGAAACAATGTGAAGTTGACCGTTTAGTCACTGGTTTGATTTACTGACACAATGACAACATCATTACATATCAGAAATCACTGGTCCAGAGTCACAGATCAGGCATTTGAATTAACAGTTACTTTTGTGGCGTTACTGTTGAGTCCATATCATAAAAGTCTGCAAAGCTTGCACCAAAATTGCAACTGTGTTACACAGAATCCACAGTGAAAAGTATCAAATACAAATAAATAATGCTCAACTGAGACTTTTATATTGTTGAAATAACTACATTCCTAGCATTAGGATCCTTGGGAAATTGCAGAGGCGACATTATAAATAAGCACATTCTGAGTTGTTCTCTGGTCTTGGCTACAATAAAAAGCTGTTTTTTGGACTAAAAAGTAAGTTCCCTTTCGTAGTCACTTCGAGTTACGTCAGAAGAGACGGAGAATGGGGGTTTCGCATGAAAGCCAATCCTCTTCGAGTATTTAACAACGAGCCAATGGCATGCAATGCCTTGGGGCTGCGGAAATTTGCATAGCGTACTCCGCCCTACTCTGTGAGTATAAAAGGAGGAAGTGAACGCAACCGCAGTATGTTTTCGCTTCGGAGCCAAGAGAACTCTTCACTCCTAAAGCCATTCTCACTGATCCAAAGACTCTTCGAGACGAGCGTTCTCTTCAGTGTTGGTGTGACGGCGGTACCCAGCGAGATTCTGCATCGCCTGCGATCTGAGCAGTGGTCTGCCAGACTTTGCGCTTCTCCCTGGTCGCCTCAGCGCTGAAAGAGTGAATTTCCTCCTCTCATTGAAAGAGCTGCACGTGGCACGTCTTTTTAAAGATGTCTCGCCCGTGTTCTTCTGGGTGCGGTCGATTCATGTCATCTTCTGATGGTCACGATCGCTGCTCTGTATGCCTGGGCATTCAGCATGCAGCAGCAGCGTTCGTGGATGACTCATGTTCCTTCTGTGGGAACATGACCATCTCTACACTGAGATCTAGACTCAATGATCTGACTAAAGTGAGAGTCCCCGTCCCCGCTTCTCGATCAGCTTCTTCCACGAGAAGCTCGTCGACCCGCGGACAGGGTGATTTGACGGTGACGGTGTGGAACAAAGCCCCGACGATTCCTCGGGCCACACCCCCCGCCCCAGTGTTAGAGCCAGCGAGCGCCGCTTCGATTCAGCCGTCTACCTCTTCGCAGGTACCGTCTGTTTCGTTCGGCGCTCCAGATGATGATGCGATGTCGATCGCGGCATCACAAGGCGGGCTTGATTCTTCGGGAGATGAGGATGCGGCTGCGTTGCCTTCCTCGGGAGTGCCAGCGTTGCCCGTGTCTGATCCCGAGTTGACGGCCATGCTTTCTCGGGCCGCCGTGAGTATCGGGTTAGAGTGGAACCCACTCGGGTTAGAGTGGAACTGCCCCGATCTCTCACGGATGGATAATTGGTTTTTGGGCAAGGCTGCCGCGGCAAGGCCACAGCCAACCCCAATACCTTTTTTCCCCGAGTTGCATGCGGAGCTGACGCGCTCTTGGAAGGCTCCTTTGTCCTCTCGAGAGCGCGCTCTGATCTCCCCCGCCTTTCCTCCCCTCGATGGTGGGGCCGCCCGTGGGTACGCTGGGATGCCCCCGGTGGAGCGTTCTGTTGCGATGCGCTGTGTCCACAGAGCGCCTCCTCCCGTGGTCCTCCTAAGCACCCATCCAAAGCCTGTAGGTTCTCGTCTGCTATGGCGGCGCGTTCCTATAGAGCGGCGGGACAGGCGGCCACCGCTCTGCATGCGATGAGCACCTTGCAGGTTTTCCAAGCCAAGTTGCTCAGAGATATGCACGAGGGGGGGACTGACCAATCGGCTTTCAACGAACTGCGAGTGGCCACAGACCTTGCTCTCCGGGCAACGAAGGTGGCGGCTCGCTCCGTTGGTCAGGTGATGGCCACTAGTGTGGTCCAGGAGCGCCATCTCTGGCTGAACCTCGCAGATACACGGGATGCCGAGCGGACTCGTCTGCTCGACGCCCCGTTATCTCAGGTTGGCCTTTTCAGCGGTGCAGTCGAGGACTTCGCCCAGCAGTTCTCGACTGCCCAGAAGCAGACGGAGGCGATCAAACATATTCTGCTCCGACGGCCAGCTGCTGCCTCCACCCAGCCGTCGGTACAGACGCCTCCCTCTGCTCGCCGCTGAGGACGCCCCCCTACGGCTCCCCTCCCTCCCACGCGGCCCCAGCAGCGGCCTTCACCCGGGGAGGAGGCCGTAGGCAGGCGTCACAGGCCCCTCAGGCCGCACGCCCCGCTAAACGCCAGGCTAAGCGACGTTCCTGACATGGGCTGCTCAGTGGTGATGTCGAGTTTTTCCCAGGAGGCGGTAGCAGGCCCCCTCCTTCCCCCGGTGGAGGGCCGGGGGAGAATCTTTTGTTCTCAGCTCCCCGCTGCTCACCCACGGGTGGGCAGCACCCTGAGTTGGTTAAAGAAAGACTTGACATCATCACTGAGCACAGAGACAGGAATGAGTGCGCTCGACGTACCAGTGCGTCAGCCCACTCATTCCTCTCTGTCTCTGAGGGTGCGGAAGGGAGCGTGTGTCGTCCCTCGACTACGCCGCTCCCCTCCCCCTCTATCGCCAGACCCCCGGCAGAACAGACCCCCGTGGAACGCTGGTCCTTCCCTGGTCTCTTCTGTCGGGGAGCGGGCTTCCACTGCGCATCCGGGCGGGGTAACTCCTGCGCGCATGCCAGTCGACCCGCCTCGCTGCCCCTCCGGGGGGACGTCTGTGGTTCTCATGACCCCGCTGGTTCACTTCCTGGAAGCTTGGCTAGAGCTTCCCGCTGGGCTCAGTTCGCACGGTCTCCTTCCCGTTTCAGGGGAGTTCGCTCCACGATGGTCGGTGGCAATGCCCCGGTCATGAGAGCGGAGATTGCCACCCTGCTGGCGAAGGGTGCAATCGAGACGGTCCCTCCAGCCGAGATGAGGTCCGGGTTTTACAGCCCCTACTTCGTTGCCTATTACATCCCACCTACTTGGTGGGTTACGACCGATCCTGGATCTGCGCATTTTGAACCGTGCTCTCCATTGACTACCGTTCAAAATGCTCACGGCCAAACGCATTTTCGAATGCGTTCAGCCTCAGGATTGGTTTGCAGCGATCGACCTGAAGGACGTGTACTTTCATGTCTCCATTTTGCCTCGACACAGACCGTTTCTTCGGTTTGCTTTCGAGGGCCAGGCATATCAGTACACGGTTCTCCCATTCGGGTTAGCTCTGTCCCCTCGCGTGTTCACGAAGATCGTCGAGGCAGCCCTTGTTCCCCTTCGCGAACACGGGGTTCGCATCCTGAACTATCTCGACGACTGGCTGATACTGGCACACTCTCGAGAACAGGTTTGCGAACACACAGAGACTTGGTGCTCCGGCACCTAGCCCGTCTGGGCCTTCGGGTCAACCGGGAAAAGAGCAAACTTTGCCCCGTGCAGAGGATCTCTTTTCTCGGCATGGAGATAGACTCGGTCGCCATGTCTGCGCAGCTCACGAGCGAGCGCGCGCACTCACTGCTGACTTGTCTTCGACAGTTCGAGGGCAAGAGTGCGGTTCCACTGAAACTGTTTCAGAGGCTCCTGGGGCATATGGCATCCGCAGCCGCGGCAACGCCACTCGGTTTGCTTCATATGAGACCGCTTCAGCTGTGGCTTCGCGATCGAGTCCCGAGGTGGGCATGGCATCGCGGCTCGCTCCGACTTCCAGTGACTCCAGCGTGCCGCCGAACCTTCTTCCCGTGGTTGAACCTCAGTTTTTTGCGGGCCGGTGTCCCTCTTCAGCGAGTTTCCAGGCATCTCGTTGTCTCCACGGATGCATCTACCACGGGATGGGGTGCCATGTGCAATGGGCATGCAGCCGCGGGTTCCTGGACAGGACCCCAGCGCCTCATGCACATCAATTGCCTCGAGCTGCTGGCAGTACCCCTGGCCCTGCACCGCTTTCGAGCGTTGCTCAGGGGTCAACACATACTTGTCCGCTCAGACAACACGACTGCAGTAGCGTACATCAACCACCAGGGGGGGTCTACGCTCACGCCGGTTGTCGCAGCTCGCCCGCCACCTCTTGTTATGGAGTCAGAAGCACCTGAGGTCCCTTCGTGCAGTGTACATTCCAGGAGACCGGAACCTGGCAGCCGACGAGCTGTCACGGATCCGCCTTATCTCCGGCGAATGGCGACTCCATCCCCAGATGGTCCAGCTGATTTGGGACCAGTTCGGGGTGGCACAGATAGATCTGTTCGCCACCCGGGACTCATCCCACTGCGCCCAGTTTTATTCCCTGACCGACGGTACGCTCGGCACAGATGCACTGGCGCACAGCTGGCCGCGGGGCCCACGCAAGTATGTGTTTCCCCCAGTGAGCCTTCTTGCACGGGTGTTGTGCAAGATCAAGGAGGACGAGGAGCAGGTCTTGCTGGTAGCCCCCTATTGGCCCACCAAGACACGGTTCTCCGAACTCATGCTCCTCGCGACAGCACCTCCTTGGCCTATTCCTCTGAGACAAGATCTACTCATTCAGAGACGGGGCACTCTGTGGCACCCTCGTCACGAGCTCTGGAGACTGCACGTGTGGCTCCTGGACGGGACGAGGCAGGTTTGAGTTCGCTGCCACCTGCGGTGGCGGCAACCATCACTTCCGCTAGAGCTTCGTCCACGAGACACCTCTACGCGTTGAAGTGGAACCTCTTCGTCAGCTGGTGCTCTTCTCGCGGAGAAGACCCCCGGAGATGTTCGATCAGTGTCGTGCTTTCCTTCCTGCAAGAAGGGTTGGAGCGCAGGCTGTCGCCCTCCACCCTTAAGGTTTACGTCGCGGCCATTGCCGCCTCTCATGAAGCAGTAGAAGGTAAGTCCTTAGGGAAGCACGACCTGGTCATCAGGTTCCTGAGGGGAGCGAGGAGGCTACATCCGCCTCGTCCTCCCCTCGTACCCTCTTGAGACCTCTTAGTAGTTCTAAGTGCTCTGCAGAGGCCTCCCTTTGAGCCTTTGCAATCGGTAGAGTTAAAGTTTCTGTCCATGAAGACAGCACTCCTGGTTGCATTGGCCTCCATCAAGAGGGTGGGGGACCTGCACGCATTCTCCGTTGACGAAGCGTGCCTGGAGTTCGGGCCGGCTTACTCTCACGTGATCCTGAGACCCCGGCCCGGATACGTGCCCAAGGTTCCCACCACTCCATTCCGGGACCAGGTGGTGAACCTGCAAGCGCTGCCCCCGGAGGAGGCAGACCCATCCTTGGCACTGCTCTGTCCAGTACGTGCTCTCCACACCTACGTAGACAGAACGCGGTGTTTCAGGACCTCAGACCCGCTATTTGTCTGTCATGGGGGGAGCCAGAAGGGAAGGGCTCTCTCAAAGCAACGGCTGTCTCACTGGATAGTAGACGCCATTGCTTTGTCTTACCAGCAGCAAGGCAGTCCGTGCCCCCTTGGTGTGACGGCCCATTCCACTCGGAGTGTGGCCTCCTCTTGGGCTCTAGCGCACGGCGCCTCGCTAACAGACATCTGCAGAGCTGCAGGCTGGGCGACACCCAACACCTTCGCAAGATTCTATAATCTGCGAATTGAGTCCTCTCACGTACTCGCTTCCACCACTACTGGCCCCTTTTAGGTGTCTTCACTTGCTCGCCACTCCACTCCTCTGACTGGATAAGTGCGATATTCCTCAGTGTCTTCCGTTGAAGCCTTGAGTCCTCCAGCACCGATGATGCGGGCACAACTCTTGTTACTCTGGTTGCTGGCTAGGTGCCTCCATATGCACGGTTCCCTATGGTAACTGTCTCATGTGTATTATCCACTGTAAGCCTCTCTGAGCATGTGTCTTCCCTTGGCAAGCCATCTGCCACCCCTGGAGTTAAATTCTAGTAGCCACCTGCGGTTGGTGCTCCAGTGTTCTCCATATGCGTCCTTTCGGCCATATGTGTATTTGTAAGTCCTCCTTCGGTAGGCATCTGGTAGCATGTCCCTCCCGGGATATGTTTCCCAGTGTACCTTGGTAATCCTGTGTCAAAGTAGGATCCCGGTAAAAAAAAAAAAAAAAAAAAAGGTAAGGTCAGGGGTCAAGACTTTTGCAGGGCACTGGAAGACAGCTTGAAGATGGCGTAATGGCACTGACCCCCATTCTCCGTCACTTCTGACGTAACTCGAAGTGACTACGAAAGGGAACGTCTCGGTTACGGATGTAACCCTCGTTCCCTGAGTAGGGAACGGAGACGTTACGTCTCCCTGCCACTTCTGCTGTACCGCTGGGTAGACGCCTAGTTCAGTCTTGGCTCCTCAGCGAAGACATACTGCGGTTGTGTTCACTTCCTCCTTTTATACTCACAGACTAGGGCGGAGTACGCTATGCAAATTTCCGCAGCCCCAAGGCATTGCATGCCATTGGCTCGTTGTTAAATACTCGAAGAGGATTGGCTTTCATGCGAAACCTCCATTCTCCGTCACTTCTGACGTAACGTCTCCGTTCCCTACTCAGGGAACGAGGGTTACATCCGTAACCGAGACGTTTCCAGTTCTGAAATGCTCAAGGAAAGTGTGATTTCTTAATTCATGACCTTTTTGACAGGTGTATGTAGACTTCCACTGTACGTGTTCATTAATTGAACCAAAATGATTTATAATGTTTAAACTTGATTTGGTATGGCTTATTTAATGTACCTTGTAAATAGTCAAGATTGCTCGTTATGGTCATAGATGTACTAAACCAAAATAAAGATCTGCTGATTTTCTCCTAGCCTATGAGAATCTTCTACAGCAGCTAAAAAATGGAGAAGTGATGTCGGGTGATTCCTTCTATGTCCGTGTTAATATGACGTTGTCGGGCGATGTAGCAGGAACTCTGCCGGTCAAGTGTAACGACATCGTCCATGTTACAAAAACTCACCTTTCCAATGGTGGTTTCTGGTGGGCCAGTCATGTGCACCCTTCTCACCTGGAAGACCTTCAGAGTGGGGCTCTACCCAACTATTACAGGTAAGTTTTATTAGCAATATATATATATATATTTACATTGTAAAATGTACCCAGTCAATGTACAATTTTCCTGCGTATATTTCCTGGGATTCAGAAGAAAAGCACAATTTTTTCAATTATCATTGTGTAAGCCCAGCTCAATGGAGGCTTTCGATCAGCGGGTGATGGTCTCTGCGTGTCTTTCCACATGGCAAAGTAATTTGATTAAATGAAATACATTTTCTCATATGCATTTTTTCGTTATTTCATCTGACTCCATAAATGAAAGGGTTTTAATGATATCTGTACATCATTAAATGTGAGCGAATGTCTGACTATTCTTTACTGAAAATAATGCCTGAGTCCGTTAAAATAAAATCAAATGTAAATATAGCTGCGAGCAGCGATGAAGGGCCCAAGCCGGTGGCACCGCAACCCCGGTTCCTTAGTTACCTAAAAGCACCAGGGTGGCCATGCCACTGGCTTTGGCCCTTCATCGCGGATCACAGCTCTATATATATATATATATATATATATATATATACTGTATATATATATATATGAAGCCGGTGGCACCGCCACCCTGGTGCCTTTAGGTTTATTGTGCACGACATGCAAAATGTAACCCTGCTTTGACTGATGCAAGCTCTACAGCACAGTTTACAGTAAGAAAGAATATAGTAAGAAAGAAAAGTAAGCTGTTACTCTGAGATGGTTTGGGAAACAAACATTCATCATGTCGCATTGGTTTTAGTTACTTGTCCTCGAACAGAGCCCTAATCTGTTTATATTTCAGTTACACATTCTACATTGATTAAAAAAGAAAAATCAAATGTGTTTTTAATTCATACAGAAATAAAATATTTATAATTCAGCTGAGAATAAAGTTAGTTCAAATTTTAAGAAAAACAAATATATGATCTGAAATATAGCACATTCATTTTTAAATTCATTCAGGTTCAATTACCAAAAATACAATCTTAATTTAATTTAAAGCAAATAATAAATCTAAAATATATGGGTTATATGCATATTTTGTAAAAAAAGAAAAAAAAGAAAGAAAGATATATATCCAAAAACACAAGGCCTTAAACTTTAACAAGGGTGCAACTCTTATCACTACAACAAACATAGTCACACACACAAGTCAAGTCACTTACATTTTAGATGCAATATTGACTTTTTAGATGCAATATTGACTTTTTTCTGTTTCAGCAGAGAAAATAGTTAAACAAAGATCACAGCGACCCATCGCGCATCTCAAAGCAATGTGTTTTCTCATTACTGAATGATTCAGCATTTTGAATCCATGACTCGTTCATTAAGACGGTCATCTGGCGACACCTTATGGTGATTTAGGGTTATGTTTAAAAGTATCGTTCTTTACAGCGATTTTTAATTGACTCCTGTTAAACCAATCTCGTAACATTATTGTGTAACCGATTTAATTTGATCAGCCTTACCTAGGGTAACAGCCCTATAGTGTCTTATTATTCTAAATTATTGAATTTATTGATCAAATTTACTAATGAAAAATGAAGCATACATTTATTAAGACTAGGCTGCCCTGCAGATATTAGGCTACAATATGCAGATTTAAATATACCATTTATCAAATAATCTGTTTATTTTTAGGTTACACATTACATTGTTTAAAAAATAAAAATCAAATGTGACCCGCTCTGGCGAAATGAGTCGGAAGTTGCAACCTTCCATTTTAAGATATGGGCCGATTATGTGGAAAAACCATGAAATAACAAAAAAAAAAAAAAAAAAATATATATATATATATGCTAATTTCAAAGAACAGACATTCAAAAATAATCTCACAGGGTTTCGTAGTCGAGATAATTGAGTAAAGGTATTTAAATAACGATTAAAGTTGTCAAAGCTTTAAATTCGCTGAAATAAACATTGCTCTTCTCAACTCCCCTCGTCACCTCTGAGCATTTCCCGGGTATCCCCTGAAACGTTGAACTCACTGGAGGCTTCTAACCTAAACTGCGTGAGTATATTTATCTGCAAGAAGAATATAGCCTATGTAAGGCTGTAACGATCGCGACACTCAGATCCACGAACCTGTGTCGCGGTGTGAGAAGACAGAATCACGACACCGACACGTCCCTTCAACTCCCGAAGTTATCCTTCACGTCCAGACCCAATGCTAGCTACAACATCTTTAAATTACTATTAGTATTATTTGAAGTTAACATTATAAAATACGTAGACTTACACCACAAAACTTAAATTATTACTAAATTTTTTTAAAATTGGGCAATTTCAGCATTATGGAGGAGATCCAATTCCCAGATAATTAAATATTTTAATAAATTGGCCTATGTGAACCACACTGCACAAACCAAAAGTAATACTCACCGGATGAAGAAGGGTTGACTCTCTCCAGAACATAAAATCTTTATTTTATTTTCCGTGTTCGCATTTATGAGGAAAAACAATCCGAACGTGACCGTTCTCTGGAAGCAGCACTAAAACTTTCACATAGCTTAAACATGCAAGCACAAAGCCTTTCTTTAAAGTAAATTTCGTTTTAAAATAATTATCTTAATTTAAATCAATGTTTCATCAACCAATTACTAGGATTTAATAATAAGAAATAAATTGCAGACAATAGGCTAGGCCTAATCACGACGCGGAGACGCGCGGCACGTGAACTGAAGCTTGTCTCATGAACCGAAAGTCAGCGTATAAGGTATCCTCACAGACATATATATTGAAATGTCTACTTTTAAACACAACCATTCAAAATGAAAGAAAACAGACTGCTCTCTGCTTATGTGGGCTAATCCGTATGAAAACTGAATTTCTCTCTGACTCCTCTTTAATCTTTCTGATTTTAGAACATTTTTGTAAAAGTGACTTTTTAATTATTTATTTCAAAAAAATTAAAAATAAGTTGAGTTTCAGCCTCGTTAAATTGCATTTATATATGTTAATCTATTTGGTCAAATTAAGCTATATAAAATAAATAGTTTATCCCTTAAAATGCTATGGATTTTGAAAGATATCAAAAAAAAAAAAAAAAAAACGGGCAAAAAAACTTTAAAAGCGATTTTCTTAGGTTTTCAATTGGAAAAAAAGGGCAGACGACCAGAATTCAAATCTGTATATCTTTACAACCATTCAAGGTATGACCAAGGTATCATTTGAAAGCTTACAGTGTCCTCTTTCCATTAATATCAAAATCTCAATTTTTAAATTTGGGTCACTGTGACTAATTTTGCTGGATCAGGTCGGTCACAAATGTGTTTTTTATTGTAGTATTATTTTATACAGAAATACATTATAATTATATATAATATACAAAATATAACCGTGGGCGCGATTAAACAGTGTTACAATAAAACTCAACATTGTGTTTTTTAAAAATAAATTCAAATAATACAAATCCCGAAATTGCGCTAATTTTAAAATTAAACTAAAACTCATGGCTGCACAAGCATTCATAACTGTGCGCGCCAACAGCGAGGAACCAGCAGAACAGAGTGAACGTTCATTCTGTTTAGTTCAATCCTACTTAATAGGAATTTATTTAAAATGCTTGCTCTACTCCACAACATTAATGTCTTGTGCGGATATCTGTATTTTGACTTTCGGTTTTAAGTAAGCGATTTAAAAGTTCCCGAGTCCCAGCGGAGTCACACGTTGATTAACCGGTGGGAATATACACAATAGGCCTAACTGATATTGAACACAAGAGGGCAGTATAGCACTACGTATGACTCAGATTATTTTTTCTTCTTCTGAATTTTACAACCATTCTGGCTGTTTTTGAACGTAAACATAATTCTTAAATGAAAAAAGGGAAAAACTGGTTTAATTATAATATTTGTATAATTTAATTTAGAAACAAATGATGTATAATTACATTTTTAGAAGATATGAGGCTTTTAGTGTTTACTGTTTACTTTTTTGACATTACTTTAATCTTTTGCCAAAGTTGCACATGCCTACTGGCTAATAAATGTGATGTATCTGTCGAGCTATCTGTATCTATCTGTTTCAAGCAATTTCAAGCATGCTAAGAGTCCCAAAAGTATCAAAAAAGAATGTTAAAGTTTGATTTGTTGCCACAGCAACAGTATCAAAGATATCAAGAATCCATTCACAGGTCTACATCTGCTGTATTTTTACATTATACAGATGAAGTTTGAAGCAAATCGGTTAAAAATAAGAGGGTGATATCAAAGCATTTTGAAAGTGACACACTTCCTGCTGCCAGTTGGTGGCGCTATAACTTTGACTCACAATAGTCACATCCATGTAATCAGCCTCTTACAGTGAACACACTGCTGAAGTTTCATCAAGATCAGTTAATGTATGCTGAAGTTATAACACACTTCCTGTTTCACGTTTCTCGCCATAATTTTGTTTCCTCGCCACGGCCAAACCGTTCGAGATATCAAAAATCCCCTCGCAAACTTTCATCCTCAATGCCTTGACTTCATGCTGACCGAGTTTCGTGCCGTGTGTTTGAATTCTCTAGGAGGAGTATTGCACATTCCATTGCGAGCGTTTTACAAACAAACCTCAATAGCCGACTTCCTGTTTGGCTGGGGTAAAAAGTAAGAGCGTGAGGTATAGATGAAACGATGAGATCAACATGTGTACCGAGTTTCATATTATTACATGCAAGCGTGTTTGATTTATGGACCAAGTGTTCGGACCCCGTTCCAGGGGGCGCTGTCTAGCCCCCCTGCCACACCCAGGTACCATCTTCAGCCCGGCTCTGATGGCTGTGGGATCTGACCTGTGTGCAAAGTTTCAAGAGTTTTCAAACCCGTTAAGGGCCCCAAAAGCCGCTAAGAGTCTCAAAATCATAAAAAAAAAGAATTTTAAAGTTTGATGCGTTGCCACGGCAACAGTATCAAAGATATCAAGAATCCATTCACAGGTCTTCATCTGCTATGTATTTACATTATACAGATTAAGTTTGAAGCACATCGGGTAAAAATAAAAGGGTGAGTTCAAAGCATTTTGAAAGTGACACACTTCCTGCTACCAGTTGGTGGCGCTATAACTTTGACTCACAATAGTCACATCCATGTGATCGTCCTCTTACAGCGAACACACTGCTGAAGTTTCATCAAGATCAGTTAATGTATGCTGAAGTTATAACACACTTCCTGTTTCACGTTTCTCGCCATAATTTCGTTTCCTCGCCATGGCCAAACCGTTCGAGATATCAAAAATCCCCTCGCAAACTTTCATCGTCAATGCCTTGACTTCATGCTGACCGAGTTTCGTGCCGTGTGTTTGAATTCTCTAGGAGTAGTACTTCAAATTCCATTGCGAGTGTTTTATGAACAACCCTAAATAACCGACTTCCTGTTGGGCTGGGGTAAAAAGTAATAGTATGAGGTATATATGAACGATGAGATCTATATGTGCACCGAGTTTCATATTATTACATGCAAGCGTGTTTGATTTATGGACCAAGTTTTCGGACCCCGTTCCAGGGGGCGCTGTCTAGCCCCCCTGCCACGCCCGGGTACCATCTTCAGCCCGGCCCTGATGGCCGCGGGTTCTGACCCGTGTGCTAAGTTTCAAGAGTTTTTGAGCATGTTAAGGGCCCCAAAAGTGCCCGAATAGTCGTATAAATAATAATAATAATAATAATAATATATATGCGAGCAGCGATTGCGGGCCCAAGCCGGTGGCACCGCAACCCCGATGCCTTTAGTTACCCAAAGGCACCGGGATGGTGGTACCGCCGGCTTTGGCCCTTTATCGCTGCTCACAGCTATATTTATATTTAATATAAAGCCGGTGGCACCGCCACCTTGGTGCCTTTAGGGTTATTCTGTACGACGTGTAAAAACGTAACCCCCGCTTTGACTATCAAAAAGAAGTGTATTGTAGAGCTTGCATCAATGCGGACTCGATGCGCTGTGCGCTGTAACTCCATGTGGCTTTAAGCGCATCATTCTCCACTCGGGATGCGCATAAGCGTTTTGTGCCACACTGTACTGAGCCTTTCATATCATAATGCAGTGACGCAATGACAGATTATTAATTGCCTTTCTTGTTCTGTTCCATCTATTATATGTTGATAATAGATAGGACAGAGCACTAAAAACCTCAAACAAAGCACTAAAAACTTAAGCTGTTTGCTGTGTAGTCTGAGAATGAGCTGTTTGATTTGCACCCTCTTCCTCTTCACTGTCCTCCATAAAAACCAGCTATTCAGGTCCATGTTGTTCTAGAAAGTTTGTATGTTGCTGCCTCAATTAACATCTCTGCTATACATTTAAAACATGGCTATATCTAAAATAATTTATCTTTTTGATTTTTGTTATCTTGTTTTTCATGAATATTTTACAACAATACAAAGAGCAATGTGTATTTTCCATAATATAGTTTGTAATGGCTTTTTTTGTCATAGATTATAATCATATATTTTTTGGATTTGTTATTTATCTTTATAATGAAGTTGTCTGTATTAAGTAGATTGTGTTTAACACACACAAGAGTGATTTATTAGTTCAACACATAGTTATAGAAATTCTACTTTATCTAAAAAAAACCCTGCACTTTATACACACACACACACACACACACACACACACACACACACACACACACACACACACACACATAAATACATGTAAATAAAAATACCAAAAAAAAAACATCAAATGTGTTTTTAGTCAGAGTATTATTTTATACAGAAACAAATATTTGTAATTCAGATAAGAATGAAGTTAGTGTTTTAAAATCTTAAGGAAAACAAATATATTGAAATATAGCACATGAATTTTAAATTCATTCAACTTCAATTACAAATACAATCTTACTTTTATTTAAAGCAATCTATACATTTAAAAGATGGGGGTTATATGCCTATTTTGTCATTTAAAAAAATTGTTATGCAAAATTGTTATGCAAAAAGACAAGGACTTAGAGACAAAGACTTGTAGGAAAAATCACAGCCAGCCACACACACACACATAAACACAGACAACAGCCCTCCCTCCCCACACACACACACACCCACACACACACACACACACACACACACACAGAGAGAGAGAGAGAGAGAGAGAGAGAGAGAGAGAGAATCGCAGGGGAAATAAATCCATTCAAACTACAATATCTGACTTTCTGTTGCTCAGAGCGAATGACTTTAAATTGGAAAGTTGATCGGCTTGACGAGAACAATATACGTGGTAAGTTTTGTAACTGTAGGTAAATTGAGCAAAGTTATAACACACTTTATGTGTCCTTTTTTAGTCATAAAATTCATTTCCTCGCCACGGCCAGACCGTTCGAGATATCAAAAATCCGTCCGGAATTGAGCATCCTCAATGTCTTGACTTCATGCACACCGAGTTTGGTTGTGATTGGTAAACACATGCATTGTGATTTGATGTATTTCTCCTAGGACAATTATTCAAACAACCCATAATTCATAATTCATAAATAACTTCCATTTGAACTGTCATAAAACTTAGAGCACGAAAGTTGTTTGGCCTGATGTGATCTATAATTGTACCGAGTTTCATATTAATTCATGCAAGTGTGTTTGATTTATGGACAAATGTTCGAATCCCAGTCCAGGGGGCGCTGTCGAGCCGCCCTGCCACGCCCGGTTACCAGCTTCAGCCCGGCCCTGATGGCCATGGGTTCTGACCCGTGTGCAAAGTTTCAAGAGTTTTAGAGGATGTTAAGGCCCCCGAAAATGCCAGAGAAGTCGCACACAGCAAATAAAGGGTTAAAATTAACCTGACAGGCGCCCCTCCTCTCACTCACACAGAGAGACACTGAGAGACTGGCAAAATTCTGAGATTTTCTCTACATTCAAACAAACATATCTGACTTTCTGTGGGTCCTAGCTAATGAGTGTCAATTAGAAAGTTGTCCGGCTCGAGGAGTACAATATACATACCGATTTTTGTAACTGTAGATAAAACTAACAACCCCACTTTTGTCAAAAGGTGGCGCTACTGAGCCCTCACCACGCCCGTTTCTGAAACTTTGCACATGTCTACTGGCTAATAAATGTGATGTGTCTGTCGAGTTTCATGCAATTTGAAGCATGCTAAGGGTCTCAAAAGCATCCTAAAAGAATGGTAAAGTTTGATGCGTTGCCACGGCAACAGTTTAAAAGATATCAAGAATCCATTCACAGGTCTACATCTGCCGTATATTTACATTATACAGATTAAGTTTGAAGCAAATCGGGTAAAAATAAAAGGATGATTTCAAAGCATTTTGAAAGTGACACACTTCCTGCTGCCAGTTGGTGGCGCTATAACTTTGACTCACAATAGTCACATCCATGTGATCGTCCTCTTACAGCGAACACACTGCTGAAGTTTCATCAAGATCAGTTAATGTATGCTGAAGTTATAACACACTTCCTGTTTCACGTTTCTCGCCATAATTTCGTTTCCTCGCCACGGCCAAACCGTTCGAGATATCAAAAATCCCCTCGCAAACTTTCATCCTCAATGCCTTGACTTCATGCTGACCGAGTTTCGTGCCGTGTGTTTGAATTCTCTAGGAGGAGTATTGCACATTCCATTGCGAGCGTTTTACAAACAAACCTCAATAGCCGACTTCCTGTTGGGCTGGGGTAAAAAGTAAGAGTGTGAGGTATAGATGAAACGATGAGATCAACATGTGTACCGAGTTTCATATTATTACATTCAAGCGTGTTTGATTTATGGACCAAGTGTTCGGACCCCTTCCAGGGGCGCTGTCTAGCCCCCCTGCCACACCCAGGTACCATCTTCAGCCCGGCTCTGATGGCTGTGGGATCTGACCTGTGTGCAAAGTTTCAAGAGTTTTCAAACCCGTTAAGGGCCCCAAAAGCCGCTAAGAGTCTCAAAATCATCAAAAAAAAGAATTTTAAAGTTTGATGCGTTGCCACGGCAACAGTATCAAAGATATCAAGAATCCATTCACAGGTCTTCATCTGCCGTGTATTTACATTATACAGATTAAGTTTGAAGCAAATCGGGTAAAAATAAGAGGGTGATTTTAAAGCATTTTGAAAGTGACACACTTCCTGCTGCCAGTTGGTGGCGCTATAACTTTGACTCACAATATTCACATCCATGTGATCGTCCTCTTACAGCGAACAATCTGCTGAAGTTTCATCAAGATCAGTTAATGTATGCTGAAGTTATAACACACTTCCTGTTTCACGATTCTCGCCATAATTTCGTTTCCTCGCCACGGCCAAACCGTTCGAGATATCAAAAATCCCCTCGCAAACTTTCATCCTCAATGCCTTGACTTCATGCTGACCGAGTTTCGTGCCGTGTGTTTGAATTCTCTAGGAGGAGTACTTCAAATTCCATTGCGAGTGTTTTATGAACAACCCTAAATAACCGACTTCCTGTTGGGCTGGGCTAAAAAGTAATAGTATGAGGTATATATGAACGATGAGATCAACATGTGTACCGAGTTTCATATTATTACATACAAGCGTGTTTGAGTTATGGACCAAGTTTTCGGACCCCGTTCCAGGGGGCGCTGTCTAGCCCCCCTGCCACGCCCGGGTACCATCTTCAGCCCGGCCCTGATGGCCGCGGATTCTGACCCGTGTGCAAAGTTTCAAGAGTTTTTGAGCATGTTAAGGGCCCCAAAAGTGCCCGAATAGTCGTATAAATAATAATAATAATAATAAATATAGCTGCGAGCAGCGATGGCGGGCCCAAGCCGGTGGCACCGCAACCCCGGTTCCTTTAGTTACCTAAAGGCACCGGGTGGCGGTGCCGAAGGCTTTGGCCCTTTTATGATTAAATGTTAAAACGGCTTGCCATACTCTGTCATTTCGACTAGTCACAATTATGTTACAGATGTCTTAAATGATAATACAAACTATCCAAAATGTAATTACGAATAGACAGAAAGACGTTGTTGATATCTACAATGTTAATTCCGGACAGGCAAACTTAGCTTTTAAATGTTAAAAGGGCTTGCCATACAGGGACGTAGGCTCAGAGAGAGGCTCACCATATTCAAACCAAAATATCTGACTTCCTCTTGGTCCGAGCTAATGACTATGTATTAGAAAGTTGTCCGGCTTGAGGAGTACAATGTATATACGATTTTTGTAACTGTAGATAAAACTAACAACCCCACTTTTGTCAAAAGGTGGCGCTATTTAGTCCTTGCACATTGCCCGTTTCTGAAACTTTGCACGTCTACTGGCTAATAAATGTGATGTATCTGTTGAGTTTCAAGCAATTTCAATTTCAATTTGACTGTTGAAAAGAAGTGCGCCGATTAGATACTCAGGATCGGTATCGGCTCTGACACTGCCATCTTTGACGAGGCTGATTCAAATTCTATATTGTGCATATACTATTCTGTTAGGCACAAAGGCACAAAAACTTTCTAAAGTACCATAAAGTTTTTGTGTACTGTATTATTAGTGTTCTGAAGCTATTATGTGATATAGAAATTAATATTTAAGTCATTAAATTCAAGAACACAAACTTTTCCCTCTCTGCGCCTGTCAGTCATTCTCCATTCAGCATTCAAACAGCACGTCACATTCGGTTACAGTCAATGATGAAACGATCTTCAATGATTCAATGTTAATCCTATTATACTGGATCTTTAAGATAAAGGTCTAAAGGTCTATATTTTCGAATGAAGAAACTTTTTCTTGCTGGACTTTATTGCTGTAACTTAATCGTGTTACTTTCTACCGGGTGTCGGACGCTGTCGGTTAGATCACAACACTAGAGTCAGAGCACTATAATTGTTCTTCACGCACACAGTAACTGAAATTTAAAACCTTTAAAAGAAAAGGCTCAATAAACTATTGCATAGATAGATAATGTATAATACACTGTTCATAAATATGTATTTCCTTTGTGCTTTGAACTTTTCAATACGGACTCAATGCGCTGTAACTTCATGTGGCTTCAAGCACATCATTCTCCGCTCGGGATGCACATAAGTGCTTTGTGCTGCACCGTATTGGAGCCGTAATATCATAATGCAGTGACGTAATGACAGATTATTAATTGCCTTTCAATTATATGTTGCTTTATAGCAGCCATGGCTATATTTTTTTTAATGATTTTTGTTATCTTGTTTTTCATGAATGTATTTTTCAAAAATAAGAGCAATGTGTATTATCTATTATTAATATGGTTTATAATAGCATTTTTGTCATAGATTATGACAAAGTAATCATATGATCCACCAGCGAGGAACCAGCAGAACAGAGTGAACATTCTTTCTGTTTAGTTCAATCCTACTTAATAGGAATTTATTTAAAATGCTCGCTCTACTCCACACCATTAATGTCTTGTGCGGACATCCGTATTTTGACTTTCGGTTTTAAGTAAGCGATTTAAAAGCTCCCAAGTCCCAGCGGAGTCACACGTTGATTAACCGGTGGGAATATACACAATAGGCCTACCTGATATTGAACACAAGAGGGCAGTATAGCACTACGTATGACTCAGATTATTATTTTTTATGAATTTTACAACAATTCTGGCTGTTTTTGAACGTAAACACAATTCTTAAATGAAAAAAAAGGAAAAATTGGGGAAGTTATAATATTTGTATAATTTAATTTAGAAACAAATGATGTATAATTACATTTTTAGAAGATATGAGGCTTTTAGTGTTTACTTTTTTGACATTACTTTAATCTTTTGCCATAGTTGCACATGTCTATTGGCTAATAAATGTGATGTATCTGTTGAGTTTCAAGCAATTTCAAGCAAGCTAAGAGTCCCAAAAGCATCAAAAAATAATGTTAAAGTTTGTTTCGTTGCCACGGCATTTTGAAAGTGACACACTTCCTGCTGCCAGTTGGTGGCGCTATAACTTTGACTCACAATAGTCACATCCATGTGATCGGTCTCTTACAGCGAAAACACTGCTGAAGTTTCATCAAGATCAGTTAATGTATGCTGAAGTTATAACACACATCCTGTTCCATGTTTCTCGCCATAATTTCGTTTCCTCGCCACGGCCAAACCGTTCGAGATATCAAAAATCCCGTGGCACTTTTTCATCCTTAATGTCTTGACTTCACGCTGATCGAGTTTCGTCGAATTTGGTTCAGTGCTCTAGGAGCAATAATTTAAATTACATTGCATGTGTTTTAAACACAACCCTAAATAGCCAACTTCCTGTTGGGCTGGGGTAAAAAGTAAGAGTGTGAAGTATATATGAAACGATGAGATCTATATGTGTACCAAGTTTCATATTATTACATGCAAGTGTGTTTGATTTATGGACCAAATTTTCAGACCAAGTTTATTGACCAAGTTAATCTGATTAATAAACTAATTATATAAAACTATTGTCAATTCACTACAATTAAACTAGTTATATGCCTTTACTTATAAAAAATAAAAATAAAAACTTATTTAAAAAATACCAGGCTTGAGAAATGTATTTTCTTTATGCAGGTCATACACACAGCAGTGAAATGGTTAAGCCCCCTCCCCCTGCACACACACACACACACAGACAGCCAGCCAGCCAGCCAAAGGCTCAGAGTGGCCATATTCAAACAAAAATATCTGAGTTTCTGTGGGTCCTAGCTAATAAGTGTCAATTAGAAAGTTGTCCGGCTCGAGGAGTACAATATACATACCAATTTTTGTAACTCTAGTTAAAACTAACCACCCCACTTTTGTCAAAAGGTGGCGCTACTGAGCCCTCACCACGCCCGTTTCTGCAACTTTGCACATGTCTACTGGCTAATAAATGTGATGTGTCTGTCGAGTTTCATGCAATTTGAAGCATGCTAAGGGTCTCAAAAGCATCCTAAAAGCATCCTAAAAGAAGGGTAAAGTTTGATGCGTCGCCACGGCAACAGTTTCAAAGATATCAAGAATCCATTCACAGGTCTACATCTGCCGTATGTTTACATTATACAGATGAAGTTTGAAGCAAATCGGGTAAAAATAAAAGGGTGATTTCAAAGCATTTTGAAAGTGACACACTTCCTGCTGCCAGTTGGTGGCGCTATAACTTTTACTCACAATAGTCACATCCATGTGATCGTCCTCTTACAGCGAACACACTGCTGAAGTTTCATCAAGATCAGTTAATGTATGCTGAAGTTATAACACACTTCCTGTTTCACGTTTCTCGCCATGATTTCGTTTCCTCGCCACGGACAAACCGTTCGAGATATCAAAAATCCCCTCGCAAACTTTCATCCTCAATGTCTTGACTTCACGCTGACCGAGTTTCGTCGAATGTGGATCAAAGCTCTAGGAGGAGTATTTCAAATACCATTGCGAGCGTTTTACAAACAAACCTCAATAGCCGACTTCCTGTTGGGCTGGGGTAAAAAGTAAGAGCGCGAGGTATAGATGAAACGATGAGATCAACATGTGTACCGAGTTTCATATTATTACATGCAAGCGTGTTTGAGTTATGGACCGAGTGTTCGGACCCCGTTCCAGGGGGCGCTGACGAGCCCCCCTGCCACGCCCGGGTACCAGCTTCAGCCCGGCTCTGATGGCCGCGGGTTCTGACCCGTGTGCAAAGTTTCAAGAGTTTTCGAGCACGTTAAGGGCCCCAAAAGTGCCCAAAAGGTAGTAAAATAATAATTATTATAATAATAATAGAGAAGAAAAATAATCGCAAGGAAAACAATAGGGCCTTCGCCCTTTCAGGGCTTGGGCCCTAATAATAATAATAATCCTAAGGAAAACAATAGGGCCTTCGCCCTTTCAGGGCTTGGGCCCTAATAATAGAGAAGAAAAATAATCGCAAGGAAAACAATAGGGCCTTCGCCCTTTCAGGGCTTGGGCCCTAATAATAATCCCAAGGAAAACAATAGGGCCTTCGCCCTTTCAGGGCTTGGGCCCTAAAAAAGCTACAGACTACAGCTTTAATAATCTATTTGAACATAAATTTGAACGTAAATGAACGTAATAACAAAGTTATTTGACAAAAATAACTTTTGTTTATCTACTAATGTGCATAACACAACAAAATGCATAAAAAATGATTATTTTCATAGAGTCGCATAGGCTATTTTTAATCACTGCATGATTGCTAAAAGAGGCTGACAGATTTGCATGCATTTTTAAATGTCAGAATGCATTAAGGAAATTGCTTTGGGCAAAAATGCAGCAAAATAAAAAAAAATCCAGGAAGGATAATGTTTGTCTCCATTTATAATTGCTATTATTGGTTATTTTTAAAGCATTTTTTATGCATTATTTATTCCCTGAAGTTCTCCAGCCCTTCTTTCTTTCTCTCTCTCTTGCTCACTACATCCTGTTGTAGACACCATCCATGTTTCTCTGCCCTTTGTCACTCTCTATTACCACTAAACACACATCTCAACCTCCCACGCCGGATAAAAGACACTCTCTGCATGCTAACACGACTACTTCACTTAGAGTTAACTGTGATTTTTTTTCCCCCTCATCTTTGTCTCATCCTTATTTTCTAAAGTCTTTAAAACACATTGCTTTTGATTAAATGCAGAGTAATGATTAATTTAAAACCAATTAGCTATCTTTCATTAATGGAAACCCAACCTAAGCTATGTGGGGTCAATGTTTGGATGAAGTCAATGACAATCTGACGTACTGTATGTGATTACCCATGAAAAATTAGCAACCCTTCTGCCCCTGTTTTACATACGATAAAAGCTGACATTTGACAGGAAACGTCGCTTTAAAAGGGTGAATGTGTGGGGAAGTGGATTTACTGCCTGTATGTCTTCCCTATATTTAGACATTTTAAAATATTCAATTCCCTCTGCATGTTTTAATATCAAGGTATTCAAATAAAATTACGGGGGGTGTGTTCGGCTCGGCGCTTATTGGAATGCGTGAACCCCTGGCAGTGACAGCAGGTAGTTCTGCCTGAGTGATCAGATGAACAGAACCCATCTGTACCAACTCATCATACATACTGTCCTCACGGAGAACCTCCCGAACACAAGGTCAAACTCGCAAACACACAGAGTTGGTGGTTCAAAGTTTCAAGTTCAAAGCCTGTAATGGCCACTGACG
>NW_024121262.1:0-16278 GCF_016745375.1 Pimephales promelas | reverse complement strand
AAAACCATATACTGATGATATAACAAAAATGCCAAGGTCTCTGGTTTGGTTAGGGTTTGGTGATATTTACATTCCTCATGGTTCAGTTAGCAGTCCGATGGCAGTGATATATTCCAATGGTTGTGCTGGGTCAAAATGCAGTGGGGAAAGGATCTGGAATCTGTTTTAATAGTCTTGAACACAAAGCTCTGTGGGATGCTGAACTCCTGGAGAACCAAATGCTCCTAAAGTCTGAAAAATGCAGATGAGATGAGTCTCAGTGACGCGAGCGGTCTCTGGCTCGGCAGACGTGACGCGAGCGGTCTCTGGCTCGGCAGACGTGACGCGAGCAGCCTCTGGCTCGGCAGACGCGACGCGAGTGGTCTCTGGCTCGGCAGACGTGATGCGAGCGGTCTCTGACTCGGCAGACGGGACGCGAGCGGTCTCTGGCTCGGCAGACGTGACGCGAGCGGTCTCTGGCTCAGCAGACGTGACGCGAGCGGTCTCTGGCTCGGCAGACGTGACGCGAGCGGTCTCTGGCTCGGCAGACGTGACGCGAGCGGTCTCTGGAACGCCAGATGTGACGCGAGCAGTCTCTGGCTCGGCAGACGTGACGCGAGCGGTCTCTGGCTCGGCAAACGTGTGCTTCCTCCATGCATGCAAAACGGCCAATGCATAGAATGTGAAAACAGCCCTCTTGGCCATGGCAGGACTGATGGTGGAAATGGTCTCCAGGACGACAGCGGGCTGTTCGGGGACGACCTCCGAGACGACAGCGGGCTGATCGGGGAGGGCCTCTGGGTCCTTATGGGTGATGGACGCCGGCTTCCTCCTCCTCCTCCTCCGTTTATGATGGTAGGGCGGTGGCATCGAGCTTACCACCTCTGGGGAAGCTACTATCTCTTGTACGAGCCTGGCGCCTATGGTCTCCTCAGTCCTTCGAGCACACATAGCAAAAAATGCAAACACAGAAATTGAGGATCTCCCGGAGAGAAAAATCTCACTCCGCGTTATCCACATACTGACTGGATTGAACCCGTACTGCTAGATCTATTTGTGGTCGAGTCCTTCTGTCAAGGAATGCACAATAAAGGTAAGATCAAAATGCAGTGTTTATTTAGGGTAATCCATAATCATCGTCAGACAGGCAAAGGGTCAAAATCCATACAACAAAGTCCAAAAACAAGAAACAAACAAGAACACTGAAGTGCAGCTGACATAAAACAAGGACTTAACAACTAACACAGAAACAGACAAGGGTATAAATAGACAAGTGCAAACAATGAGTGGAAACAGCTGTGTGCAATGATCAGTGATGAGTTCAGGCAAAGGGTTAAGGGGAAATGCAGTTCATGATAAGGGTGACGATCAGGGAAAGAGACCTCTAGTGAAAACCCAGGGAACACAAACCAGACACTGTGAAAAATGGATTATTTAATAAGGTAAGGTAAAAATATATATATATTTTTTGTTTTAGCATTGCGTTGTGTTTGCCTTTTCATAACAGTTTATAATGTTTTTATTAGCAGTCATCTGTGATTGAAATACATTTTATACAACATTAGGATACAGATTAGCCTTTAACTATCGTATACATCAGGGATGCCTAAACACAGTCTCCTGCAGTTTAGCCCCAACTTGCCTCAACACAGCTGCCTGGAAGTTTCTAGTAAGCAAGACATTGATTAGCTAGAGTAGGCGTGTTTAATTGGGGTTGGAGCTGAACATTGGTCTACATTGTTCAGTGAGTTGTTCAAACTCTTGATGTTTTAATGAATAATCGCCTCTAACAACTGAAATAAACCTGTATAAATTTATCGATGTTCAATCTTGTTTATTTTGATATACTGTTCTATATACTTAATATGTAAAAAATGTGTAAAGTGTACCATTCAAAAGTTTGGGATTAGATTCTTTATGGTTTATGTTCTTGTGGGCTGGGTTTTGAATTGAAGTGGTTGATAATACTGTTGTAATCCTAATTATCTGTTAGTTCACTTTCAAAAGACAAACTTGTCAAGTTGTCCTGTCAAATTTGTCTAGACCTTTTCTTTTTACATGTGTCATAGATATCTGTTTAGCCATTTTTGTAATAATATAAACAGGGCGCTGCTAGCTGGAATACAGATATTAGCGCAAAGAAGAACATAACATTACTACTGGCGTGATGCAACTAAAAAGATGAAGCAAAATCTTATTAATATTAATAAAGAGTTTTAATGCATGCCAAAACAAATCACATTTAAAAGAATTATTGAGAAATTGCACAACATTTTATAATTTAAAAAACAAATCATGCATTTCCATGGATCTGACAATATTGTACATTTGTCAAGCTGTTAATTTAGCTCCACCCAGGATCATTATTCTTGTTTTGTTGGTTTGTGAAATCACAAGCTTCTGCTTTTCTCCACTTTGCCTCATTGGTTTCACTTTGGCAACTGCTATCACACATCTTTTGCTGTGAGCTTCAAATTTATTGTAATTTAGCTTTCAGTTTTGTTTCAGGGTTATTTCAGAAGCCACTGCACTAATGTAGATGCTATTTGACCCTCATCATATGTATATATCCTATGGATTTTTTATTTATTTAAATAAATCATGGTTAAGTGATAAGACATTTTAGGGAAAATTGTTCAAAAGAGATTTTATTTAAGATACTCAATCACAATGCTTTTTAAAGTAAAGATGGTTGCAACTGTGTTTACACTGATTCATTAAAGTTAAAGTTAGTTTAACATGGACTGTTTTGCTATATCTGAAGACATCCTTCACCCACCTCTTGATAAAAACATCCTTACCATAACAGACATTCAGTCTCTATATCACTGTCATTATAATAAACCAGACCTTTTACTAACCAGGACAAAAGCTGCCAAACATGTATGTGAGTATGTATGTATGTACGTACATGTCTTTATTTCATGTAATAGGCATTTCAAGGTTACTGGCGGCCCTGAAGTCCATTGTGAAGGTGTTCAGCTAATATGAGGTTGATCCTGTGGAGAGCGCTGTGGTGCTGAGGGTACTCTTCAGCCAAATTCTGGATAATGGAGCTGACCTGGGATAAGAGTGCAGGAATTAATTCGCATCATCCGTTTTTTGTTTTTTAGTTTATTTCTAAGTTTGTGTGCATTTTATTTTGTGATTTCGGTGGAATGAATAGAGAGAGTACGCAACGGCGATAGATTGAAGAGTGCGTCCGAGTGAAGACTGCGCGCACACCGCCACATACGGTGACCAGACGTTGCCCCGAATCTGGCCCTAACTGTCCTGAAAATTATACTAAAGCAAAATCGTTGCTAGAGTAGTTATTGCCTGATAAAATATTAAAAACTATCCATGGAGGTTGAGTCGGCCCCCGCTGACGGCTCATTGGGAGCAGCATCTTTTCCGTTTCTTTTTTTTAAGTTCTACAAAGATATGGGCGCGTATTTAGATATACATTGATAAGCAAATTTTCATTAATTTCATTTCATTCGTTTCGTTGACATGGCTGGTGAACCGGAACCACAACACGCCATTTTTTAGTGTCAGACTAAAGACTAATGACAGACTGTTGATCTTTGAAAAAAAAATTTTTGGTTCAGGTTTAAAATTCATTATCTTTTATTATAGGTTAAGTAGTCTAATATCATAGTAGGCCTACCCAAAAACACCCCCTGGACATCTTATTTAAAGGGACACTATGCCAGATTTGTACCATGATATAACAGCTTTAGAGGAGTATCAGGCCGTGAGTGCAGAGACGCGTGAGTATTTACGACTGTAATGTTAAAGACAAATACTCCACAGCAACTCTAGGGGTCACTGTTTGACAAAAACAAAATTCCTGCATAGTTTGCCTGTAAGCCCTTCAGCTATTATCTTATATTGTTATGTGCTGGTTTGTATATGTGTTTGATTCATATTTTTTATTAAATGTTACTTCACTTTTCATTGTTTTCAAGTCTCATTACTCTGGATCGTCTAGTCAAGACAACTACAGACACTGAATTTGCTATGCATGCTGCTGCCATTTTTTTTTTTTAGAACATCTAATTTCACAATTTATTAACTTTACAATATTACTGAACCTAACCTTATTTACACAGAACTAACGTCAGCTTTTTCAATGGTTTACTGCTGAAATTAATCTTGTTGCATCACTACCCATTACTCATGATTATACAACCGCAATGCCACGCAAATCTGTGATACTCAACAAACGCAATAATGCACCAAGATTAGAAGTAAAAGAACATTAGTTTATCTACAGTAAATGTTGAATGGCAGAGGAACTCCGAAAGTATGCTACAAAAAGCTAAAGCAAAGGCTAACCAGCTTGTTAAACCAGCTCATTGGCTGCAGATGTGAAAGGAATCAGCTTGTACTATGTAGTTAAAGGGTTAGTTCGCCCATTTAAGACATGAAGTTGTATGCAATCCTTACCAGCTGAGGCATGAATTTTGAGCGGCGTGCTTTTTGTGTGGTAAATTAATCAAGCTTTGAAACGCAAATAATTTTTTCACGTAAAAACGCAGTTCCCTTTCGTAGTCACTTCGAGTTACGTCAGAAGTGACGGAGATTGGGGGGTTTCGCATAGAAAGCCAATCCTCTTCGAGTATTAAAACACGAGCCAATGGCATGCAATGCCTTGGGGCTGCGGAAATTTGCATAGCGTACTCCGCCCTACTCCGTGAGTATAAAAGGAGGAAGTGAACGCAACCGCAGTATGTTTTCGCTTCGGAGCCAAGAGAACCTCTTCACTCCTGAAAGCACTGTTCAAGACTCTTCGAGACGAGCGTCCTCTTCAGTGTTGGTGTGACGGCGGTACCCAGCGGGATTCTGCATCGCCTGCGATCTGAGCAGTGGACTGCCAGACTTTGCGCTTCTCCCTGGTCGCTTCAGCGCTGAAAGAGTGAATTTCCTCCTCTCATTGAAAGAGCTGCACGCGCACGTCTTTTTAAAGACGGTTCGCCCGTGTTCTTCTGGGTGTGATTGATTTCTGTCGTCATCTGATGGTCGCGATCGCTGCTTTGTATGCCTGGGCATTTCAGCATGCAGCAGCAGCGTTCGTGGATGACTCATGTTCCTTCTGTGGGAACATGACCATCTCTACACTGAGGTCGAGACTCAATGATCTCACTTGAGTGAGAGTCCCGGTCCCCCCCGCTCGATCGGTTTCCTCCATAGGGGGCCCGTCGACCCGGGGACCTGGTGATTTTACGGTGATGGTGTGGGATAAAGCCCCGACGATTCCTCGGGCCACACCTCCCGCCTCAGTGCGAGAGCCAGTGAGCGTTAGTTCGATTCAGTCGGTTGCTTCTTCGGTGGCACCGGCTGCTTCGGGCAGCGCTCCAGATGATGATGCGATGTTGATCACAGCATCACTAGGCGGGCTTGACTCCTCGGGAAGTGAGGATGCGGCCGCGTTGCCTCCCTCGGGAGCGTCAGCGCCGCCGTGTCTGATCCCGCGATGATGGCCGTGCTATCTCGGGTTCCGTGAGCATCGGGTGGGGGTGGAACTCCGCCCCATCCCGATCTCTCGCGGCTGAATAATTGGTTTTTGGGTAACGCTGCCGCCTTACGGCCACGGCCAACCCCAATTTCCTTTTTCCCCCGAGTTGCATGCGGAACTGACACGCACTAAAAAAAAAAAAAAAAAAAAAAGCGTGCTTAGTTCCCCGCCCTTCCTCCCCTCGGCGATGCGGCTGTCTGTGGGTACGCTGGCGGTCAACCGGCGGTTGCTCTCAGATGCCCCTCCAAAGCCTATAGGTTCTCGTCGTCTATGGCGGCGCGATTCTGTAGAGCGGCGGGACAGGCAGCCTCCGCCCTGCATATGATGAGCACCTACAAAGCTAGCTGCTCAGGAATGTGCACGAGGAGGTGACGGACCAAGCGAGCTGCGAGCCTGCCGCCTACCTTGTCCTTAAACGGGTCACGGAGGCGGTCGCTCCCTCCCTTGGTCAGGTGATGCCCACCGCTGTGGTCCAGGAGCATCATAATGTTCGGCGGTGCGGTCCAGGACTTTGCCCAGCACTTCTCGACCGCCTAGGAGCAGGCGAAGGCGGTTTCTCTGCCCCGACGGCCAGCTGCTGCCTCCAACCAGCCGTCGGCTCGGACGCCTCCGCCAGCTCGCCGCTGAGGACGCCCCCCTGCGGCTCCCTTCCCTCCCACGCGGCCCCAGCAGCAGCCTTCAGCCGGTTCGCGTCGCGGAGGAGGCCACAGGTAAGCGTCCCAAGAAAAGAGCCCCCCTCAGGCCGCGTGCCCCGCTAGACCCAGGCGAAGCGATGTTCCTGAGGCGGGCCGCTCAGTGATAGTGTCATGGTTTTTCTCAGGAGGCGGTGGCAGGGCCCCTCCTTCCCCGGTGGAGGGCCGGTGGAGAATCTTTTGTTCTAGCTAGCTCCCTGAGCTGGTTGAGGAAAAGCTGACACTGTCATTGAGCACACAGACTGGAATGAGCGCGCACGACGTCCAGTGCGTCGCCCCGTTCATTCCTCTCTGTCTCGGAGGGCGCGGAAGGGTGCGTGTGTCGTCCCCGGGCTACGCCAATCCCTTCCCCTCTGTCGCCAGACCCCCGGCAGAACAGACCCCCGTGGAACGCTCTGCCTTCCTGGTCTCTTCTGTCGGGGAGCGGGTTTCGACGGTGCATCCGGACGGGGTAACTCCTGCACGCATGCCGGTCGACCCGCCTCGCTGCCCTCCGGGGGGACGTCTGTGGTTCGCATGACCCCGTTGGCTCACTTCCTGGAAGCCTGGCTAGCGCTTCCCGGGGTTCCCGCTGGGTCATCAGAACGATCAGATTCGGCTACGCGATTCAGTTCGCACGGTCTCTTCCCCGCTTCAGGGGAGTTCGCTCCACGATGGTTGGTGGCAATGCCCCAGTCTTGAGAGCGGAGATTGCGACCCTGCTGGCGAAGGGTGCAATCGAGACGGCCCTCCAGCCGAGGTGAGGTCCGGGCTTACAGCCCCTACTTCATTGTCCCCAAGAAAGACCGGTGGGTTACGACCGATCCTGGACCTGCGCATTTTGAACCGTTCTCTCCATCGACTACCGTTCAAAATGCTCACGGCCAAACGCATTTTCGAATGTGTTCGGTATCAGGATTGGTTTGCAGCGATCGACCTGAAGGACGCGTACTTCCATGTCTCCATTCTCCCTCGACACAGACCGTTTCTTCGGTTTGCCTTCGAGGGCCAGGCATACCAGTACGCCGTTCTCCCATTCGGGTTAGCTCTGTCCCCTCGCGTCTTCACGAAGATCGTCGAGGCAGCCCTTGTTCCCCTTCGCGAACACGGGGTTCGCATCCTGAACTATCTCGACGACTGGCTGTTACTAGCACACTCTCGAGCTCAGGTTTGCGAACACAGAGACCTGGTGCTACGGCACCTAGCCCGTCTGGGCCTTCGGGTCAACCGGGAAAAGAGCAAACTTTGCCCCGTGCAGAGGATCTCTTTTCTCGGCATGGAGATAGACTCGGTCGCCATGTCCGCGCAGCTCACGAACGAGCGCGCGCACTCACTGCTGGCTTGTCTTCGACAGTTCGAGGGCAAGAGTGCGGTTCCACTGAAACTTTTCAGAGGCTCCTGGGGCATATGGCATCCGCGGCGGCAACGCCGCTCGGTTTGCTTCATATGAGACCGCTTCAGCTGTGGCTTCGCGATCGAGTCCCGAGGTGGGCATGGCATCGCGGCTCGCTCCGAGTTCCAGTGACTCCGACGTGCCGCCGATCCTTCTTCCCGTGGTCGAACCTCAGCTTTTTACGGACAGGGTCCCTATTCAGCGAGTTTCCAGGCATCTCGTTGTCTCCACGGATGCGTCTACCACGGGTTGGGGTGCCATGTGCAATGGGCATGCAGCCGCCGGTTCCTGGACAGGAGCCCAGCGCCTCATGCACATCAATTGCCTCGAGCTGTTGGCAGTACGGCTCGCCCGGCACCGCTTCCGAGCGTGCTCTAGGGCCAGCATGTGCTTGTCCGCTCAGACAACACTACGGCAGTAGCGTACATCAACCACCAGGGGGGTCTACGCTCGCGCCGGTTGTCGCAGCTCGCCCGCCACCTCTTGATATGGAGTCAGAAGCACCTGAGGTCCCTTCGTGCAGTTACATTCCTGGAGACCGGAATCGGGCAGCCGCGAGCTGTCCCGGGCCCGTCCCATCTCCGGCGAATGGCGACTCCATCCCCAGTCGGTCCAGCTGATTTGGGACCAGTTCGGGGAGGCACAGTTAGACCTGTTCGCCTCTCGGGACTCGTCCCACTGCGCCCAGTTATTCTCTGACCCGCGGCTCTCTCGGCTCGGATGCGCTGGCGCACAGCTGGCCACGGGGCCCACGCAAGTGTGCGTTCCCCCAGTGAGCCTCCTTGCACGGGTGTTGTGCAAGATCAAGGAGGACGAGGAGCAGGTCTTGCTGGTAGCCCCCTACTGGCCCACCAAGACGTGGTTCTCCGAACTCTTGCTCCTCGCGACAGCACCTCCTTGGCCTATTCCTCTGAGACCGGACCTACTCTCTCAGAGACGGGGCACTCTGTGGCACCCTCGTCCCGATCTTGGAGGCTGCACGTGTGGCTCCAGGACGGGACGAGGCAGGTTTGAGTTCGCTGCCACCTGCGGTGGCGGCAACCATCACTTCCGCAAGAGCGTCGTCCACGTGACACCTTTATGCGTTGAAGTGAAACCTCTTCGTCAATTGGTGTTCTTCTCGCTGAGAAGACCCCCGGAGATGTTCGATCGGAGTCATGCTTCCTTCCTGCAAGAGGGGTTGGAGCGCAGGCTGTCGCCCTCCACCCTTTGGATTATGTCGCGGCCATTGCCGCGTCTCATGATGCAGTGAAAGGTAAGTCTATGGGAAGCATGACCTGGTCATCAGGTTCCTGAGGGGAGTGAGGGGGCTAAATCCGCCTCCCTCCCCTCCTGCCCTCTGGGGACCTCTCAGTAGACCTGGGTGCTCTGCAGAGGCCTCCCCTGGAGCCTTTGCAGTCGGTAGAGTTTTTGCCCTGTCCTATGTGACAGCACTCCTGATTGCATTGGTATCCATCAGGAGAGTAAGGGACCTGCACGCACTCTCTGTTGACGAAGTGTGCCTGGAGTTCGGGCCGGCTTACTCTCACGTATTCCTGAGACCCCGGCCTGGATATATGCCCAAGGTTCCTACCACTCCCCTCCGGGACCTGGTGGTGAACCTGCAAGCGCTGCCCCTGGAGGAGGCAGACCCAGCCTTGGCACTGCTCTGTCCGGTACGTGCTCTCCGCACCTATGTCGACAGAACGCAGTGTTTCAGGACCTCAGACCAGCTCTTTGTCTGTCATGGGGGGAGCCAGAAGGGAAGGGCTCTCTCAAAGCAACGGCTGTCCCACTGGATAGTGGATGCCATTGCTTTGTCTTACCAGCAGCAAGGCCTTCCGTGCCCCCTTGGTGTGACGGCCCATTCCACTCGGAGTGTAGCCTCCTCTTGGGCTTTAGCGCACGGCGCCTCGCTAACAGACATCTGCAGAGCTGCAGGCTGGGCGACACCCAACACCTTCGCCAGATTCTATAATCTGCGAATTGAGCCGGTATCCTCTCACGTACTCGTTTCGGCCAGTTCTGGATCCGCTCAGGTGTCTTCGCTTGCTCGCCACTCCACTCCCCGGACTGGATAAGTGCGATATTTCCTCAGTTCTTCCATTGAAGTCTTGAGTCCTCCAGCACCGACGATGCGGGCACCACTGCGTTGCTCTGGATGCTAGCTAGGTGCCTCCATGCGCACGGTTCCCCATGGTAACCGTCTCATGTGTATTATCCACTGTAAGCCTCTCTGAGCATGTGTCTTCCCTTGGCAAGCCATCTGCCACCCCTGGAGTTTAAATCAGTAGCCACCTGCGGTTGGTACTCCAGTGTTCCATATGCGTTCCTATGTGGCCATATGTGTATTCTTAAGTCCTCCCTTCGGTAGGCAGCTGGTAGCATGTCCCCTTCGGGATATGTTCCCAGTGTACCTTGGTAATCCTGTGTCAAAGTCGGATCCCCAAAAAAAAAAAAAAAAAAAAGAGGTAAGGCTCGGGGGTTCAGTCTTTCGCAGGCACTGGAAGACAGCTTGAAGATGGCGTGATGGCACAGACCCCCAATCTCCGTCACTTCTGACGTAACTCGAAGTGACTACGATAGGGAACGTCTCGGTTACGTATGTAACCCTCGTTCCCTGAGTAGGGAACGGAGACGTTACGTCTCCCTGCCACTTCTGCTGTATCGCTGGGTAGAGGCCGAGTTCAGTCTTGGCTCCTCAGCGAAGACATACTGCGGTTGCGTTCACTTCCTCCTTTTATACTCACGGAGTAGGGCGGAGTACGCTATGCAAATTTCCGCAGCCCCAAGGCATTGCATGCCATTGGCTCGTGTTTTAATACTCGAAGAGGATTGGCTTTCTATGCGAAACCCCCAATCTCCGTCACTTCTGACGTAACGTCTCCGTTCCCTACTCAGGGAACGAGGGTTACATACGTAACCGAGACGTTTTACTTAAGTACTGAGATTCAGTACTTCCTCCACCACTGTGCATGATTTACTGTATGCAAGTACATTTTTCATTTGTAATTTGTAAAACGGAAACTTTAAAAAGGCCCATATACACCAGGATGAACATTATTTGCCAGCGTTTTTCAACGTGTTTTTTGTATTCACACCCAAGCCAACATGACACCATGACTTTTGCGTAAACATACACGGCACTTTCGAGTCAAGTGGCGTGTTATCTATACGCATTTTAAGCTATCCGCGTGTATGTCTACGCCATTAATGTCCGAGTGATTCCGCGTGTCTGTACACGCCGTCAAATGTCCGAGCGAAACGAAGCAAAATGTACATCTACATCTGGGGAGCTATCTTTTTTTTTCCTAGGATGGTAAGGGAACAGTCATAAATGCCATTAACCCCAGTGACGGGTAGGTTTAGGGACGAGGTTGAGGTAAGTCATATATTCATATATACAGTAATAATGTTAAGTCAACGGCGTTCATAAACACGCTGAAAAGCGATTACGCGTGTTGATAGCACGGCAAAAATGGAAATACGAATTGGCATGTCATACACGCGCTATTTCATGCGATCAGGCTGCCCAAGCGATATTCGCTGGCGATGAGCCGAGTGAACGTGCAAATTAATTCCCTGACATTAGATGGCGCTTAATGTAAAACAGAAATACCCCGAGTCTCTTTTGTTGATATTTTTGTAGTCGCTGTCGCGTTTATCATATAGCTCTTTATGCTCCGAGACCAACGAGACCAGCTCCTCAACATTCATCTTGGTAATAGATATCTTGCCTCGCATCTTCCTCGTTTTCCGGCAGTGCATACGGTGCATACTGTAACTTTAGAACCACCAGACACGTGAGCAAAAGCGACAATCTCATTGGTCGGATAGTTTTTGACGCGGCGCGTCAAACCAAAAAAAATTAACCCAAGGCGTTTTTTTTTCAAATGACGCTTTTACGCATGGCGTTTTTTGCGTCGGTGTGCCAAATTTCAAAAACACATTTAGTCTGAAATCGTAGCAGGCCAGTTTTTGAGAAGTTGGACTAACAGACTTAATGCGATTCACCCTGCCAAGCACATATGTTAATCAGGCTGTAATGGGCCTCTGTATCATATACTTGCTTCGTAAGGTTTTGAAATAAATATTCAGTACTAGTTTTGGATAGACCGACAAAGACTGTAGCTCAATTATAACTGTCTATATAAACTGATAATAGATTATTGTCTATAATCTCGAGCACTGATATCTTGCGTTACATGCTTAAACTGTTGGCAGCTCTCTTCAGATCTTCTCACTCATAGGTGGCTTGGTGATTTTCTGTGATCATGAAACTGAAAAAAGTTTGGTGGAAAATTGAGAATACTTGTGATTCTGTGACCAATGAAATAAAATGAACTAAATTCCATTTGGTTCCTGAAAATATTCTGGCGATGGTTTGCTCGGGCTTGAAGTTGTTCCTCACACCACAGGATGTAAACCTTCTGTTTCATGTCTCAACAGCCAAGCACACATCCATCACACTTACGCAAGCAAGACAGTGGTATTGAAAACCTCCCCTCTTCCAGTAGATCATCCTTGGGATTTGAGCTGAAATGATTTCATATAATTGTTATGGCACAATCCTGGCAGAAAGAGCATCGGATTCTACTACTAAACAGTTTATATTTTCAGCTCTTATGATTCACAGCTGTGCTGTCTCTACCATTCACCTCAACGTACAGCTGCGGGATGACAAAGCAGAGGAAATTGGATTTGACAGTGTTTTTCATTCTTTCATCCCCAAAATAACATTACCCATGATTTCCCATCCCTGACAATGTGATGATAATGGATGAGGGCAAAAGCTAAGTTTACAATAGGGGATCTTCATTTGAAGAAGGCGCCATGAGCAGAGATAGAGCAGGAAAACAAACGCTGAAGTGCTGATATGTAGAGCAATGAGTGATAGAACATCTTTGCTGTTCATCCATTGAGGGAAAAGACTGTTGACTGAGAGTCAGATCTCTTGCATTTGCCAGGATGCTGAGGCTTGATGCTTCCTAAAACTAAAGCTCCTCAATATAAACATACAGAGCGTTGGGCGTGCAGAAACTAAATGCTCCATTTACGTGGGTTTACATGCATTTATTGGTATGAATTGCCCTATTGTGCATTTGTTTACCAGATGTATTAGAACTCACTAAGGGGCCAATGTAATTTAGCTGTTAAATAATAAAGGATGAGCTAACTGCGTTGCAACTTAAGTGGAGAAACAAATTCCAGAACACAAAAGGAAATACTTTGGATAATGTTGTGTCCATAGCACTCCATACAATGAATAATAATAATAATGGGGTCCAGTGTTGTTTTGGACCCCATGGACTCTCATTGTATGGACTGAAACAGAATTTTTCTAAATATCTTCTTTTGTGTTCTGCATAAGAAAAACTCAAACTAGTACGGAATGACATGTGGGTGATTAAATGATGACAATTTTTCTTTGATGATGAACTATACTTTTGAAATTCAACTCAAATAAGTAGAGTTTTTTTAATATATATATATATTTTTAAAAGGTCTTAAAGCTTTTATATCTGTTTAAAATGGAAATAGAAATATAGAATATGGAATATAGAAATGTAATATAGAAATGTTATTCTTTATATTTGATACATTTTATGAATCAGGGTGAAACAACACTCAATTTCCAAGAACTCCTGCCTGATTTCTTAGATTTCAGTAAATCACACTTTCTGTAATTCCGATTCAACTTCCTAGGAGATGTGACCAATTAAACTCAAATCCCAACTCATGAGTTGAAAGGAAACCACTTCAATTTTCAATTCAATTTTGCCCAAACCCTTAATAGAAGAAGTTGGGGATTTAAGAGAAAGAAAAGCAACTTTTAACACTCTTGAAATAGAATTCCACGAGGAAGTGATCACAACTGAGAAGCATTTAGCATGACTTAATACACTCCGATCATATGCCAATGAGATGAAACCGATATTCCAAATAATCAACTAAGTATCACTTATACTGCCTGGTACTGCAGAACAAATGAGAATCACAGCAAAATCCAATCAAAACAGGAAATTGTGTGTATTTTCAAAGGCAGCTCTAATAGAGGACTACAAATCCTAGCAAAACAATGTGCCATACTTTGAGTGAAACTTTTTTCCATGGAACCTCCAGCTGTTGTGTATTCCCACTGTGGCCGCTGTGCACGCACAATACTTACATGTTTTGGATGCTGGAGGAACTAAGGCTTATAAAATAACAGCTAGTGCACTGACTAGCCTCCAAGGGGATGGAGATGGCTTCATTTGAATGAGAATAGTCCCCCTGTCCCCTGAGATAAGACTGAATCAACATGAGGTCTGACAATTCAGAATGGCTTTCAGCGCATAATGTGAAGGATAAAGTCTCTTTGCTTTTCCTTTCTTGGCTAATGCATTTGAGGTGCATCAGACAGGGTGTTCGGGGAGATTCAGCCTTGGACACTGCCAAAGACCTAAAGCATATCTGCTACTTTGCACAGCCATTATCCAGGTTTTCGTTTTTCCTCCCAGGGTCTCCAGGAGACTGGTTTTGCACTGTCCTCACGCATTACTTCTCGCGCTGATTGAAGACCGATCCTGTCACCCCGTGTTTTCCAGGCTTTCAGGCCACCCAGTATGGACGAAACTCATGCATGTCATCCCTCTGTGTGGTCCTCTCGAAAGAGAAACAGATAGACACAGAGGAAACGCAAAGCAAGTGCCAACAGAGAAAGAGATGTTTCAAAATCTGACAGTGTCATTTCTGGGAAAGGAAGGAAGAGAGGGAAAGGAAAGAAGGAGGCGGTGGCGGGGGGAGCCCAGTAAAACAAGCAAAGAGTCTGAGCTGATTGTGAGTGTGGGACTCTTGCCATGCTAAGAGAGCAGGAGACTGGAGGGAGGCCGTGCGTGTGTGGAGGGAGAGCGAGCGAGAAATGAGAAGAATCTCCAGACTTCAGTAAAACATTCGGTATTCTGCTCGTTCGCACTAAATGCTGAAAGAGAGCCACAAAGGATTAATTAACATGAAAGCGCCAGCAGATTATATACAGCTCTGCTTAAAGAGATGAGAAACAGTTATTTCAGTCCACATGGCATCCAACTGCTTTGACTGATCATTAGGGGCCAGTTAGCAGCCTTTACCATCTCAGTCTCATCCAGGAGACGGAGTCGCCTTTCACTATAAAAGCCTTGAAATGAGCGCAGTAAACACAACAATTAAAAAAAAAAAAAAACGCTCCATGTAAATCTATCTTTTAGAAGAAGAAAAAAATTAAAACAACCCCTTCCTTTCTTTAATGGGGTTTATTTGTGGTTTGCTGGATTAAAAGGCCTGTTTCCGGCCCACATGTTGGAGATGCCGGTCGCCCCTGAAGGTGTTTAGTGCGAGCGAGCCGTGTAGCGGCGAGGCACAGGCAGCTGGGAGAGATTAATAAAGAGAGGGAAGGCTAGTAAATACTGCTGCCCTGCAGTGATGAATGCCTCCGTAGTCCACAGACAGCAGGATGGAAGATAAGGGGAGAAAAGACAAACACTCCATTTCAGCTCGGGACACGTTGCACCCAGCCAGGCCTCAACCTAAATGAGCACTTGGACCAAAGGTCTCCAAACACCAGAGGTCAGCATACCGTGGGCTTGGGAAGAAGTCGTGACTAGACAAAAAGTACAAATTACGAAAGGCTCGGCTTTCTGGTCCGAAAAAATGGTGAATAAAAAAAGGATTTTTAAATGATTTCAATTACCTATTTTAATTCACTGTGTAACTTAAAAAAGTGAGGAAACCCATTGCCTTAAAATTAAGTAAATAAACTTGACGCGTAATTGAAAAAAAAAGTTTGACAGCTCCACATTACATTTTTTTGTCTTCAATTATGAATTACGCTTATTTACTAAATTAAGGCAATGGGTTTAACTTTTTTAAGTTGGCCTAAGACACGAAACGAGAAAACGAACAGTAATTATATCGTTTTTACCTCTTCTAACCACAGCAATGTTTAAGTGATCTGAGGGCACGGGTGCTTTTTGGCTGTGGTAACAAGCGGTAAAAACAATATAAATACTATTCATTTTCTCACACAAACTGCTCTCTCATCCCATGTCGTCCATGTCTTTCTTTCTTCAGTCGAAAAGAAATTAAGGTTTTTGAGGAAACCATTCCAGGATTTTTCTCCATATAATGGACTTCAATGGCAAGTTGGCAACCAATGGTTTGAAGGTCCAAATGTCAGTCTCAATGCAGCTTCGAAAGGCTCGACACGATCCCAGCCGAGAAATAATGGTATTATCTAGCGAAATGAATGGTCAATTTTCTAAAATAAAAAATGAAAATGATATACTTTTTAACCAAAAATGCCTGTCTTGTACCATCTCTGAGATGTGGAAAATCTCATCACGTTGGAAAAGTCATGAGTGACATTGTTAAACATTCATGTAATTCTCATAATTTGTCAGTATCTTTAATTTATATTATTCCCCCCATTGATTTTGTATTGTGTTATTATTTGTGTATTGTTAAGCATTAATACATAAAAATACATCTTTAAACATCTAGGATATGGACACATAAGGACCATTTTAAACAATAAATGGAAACAAATGCATATAAATATGTCATTCAACATACAATAACTTAAGTCCTCCTACTCCAAGCTTGTGAACACTAAGTCGTAACTTCCGACTACGTCACGCGTGACCTTTCCAATGTGATGACGCAATGCATCTCAGAGACGGTACAGGACGGGCATTTTACGACAGGAATGTTTTTTTACAGTGTGTGAAATGTTTTTATTT
>NW_024121261.1:283355-316956 GCF_016745375.1 Pimephales promelas | reverse complement strand
AACAACATATTCAAGCCATATCTCAGCTCCAGAAAATAGAAGAAACATGGATTTTGATCCTTTTGACTTCGACTGTCAACTAGTCTTTAAATGTAATCTCATACACTGTATCAGCAAGCCATAGCAACCATATAGAGTACCCTAGTAACCACCTGAACACATGAATAAGCCATATCTCAGCACCAGAACATCGTACAAATGTGGTTGTTGGCTCGTTTGCAATAATGTACCACACTCTAGCAACCGAGTGGTGAGATTTGTCACTGCAAGCACCACTTCACATTTTCTTCTGGAAATGTACATTCTAGTTATTATTATTGTTATTATTATTATTATTTCTTTTCTGTTTTTCATTAATTCAGTACATAAACTATGTGCCAATGATGGGGTTTAAAAAATTACTATTACATTTTGTGTAAAGATTTTTATTTATTTATTTATTTAATTATTTACACTATGAAAACTGAGTGCATTGTTGTGATGGCCAGAATAATTGTTTATACAATTATATTCAAGATGTAACTGAATATGTTAAGAATTGCAGTAAAGGGGGATACAATTTGACTATAACATATTCAATGTTCTTAGGAACTCAGGAGAGCTCCAGGGGGAGAACTTTTGACAAGACGATTTAATTACTGGGTTGTCATTGGAGACGACAAATGCATGAGCTGTTGTCAGCCACTGATGGACCAAAGAGTAAACTTTGTAATGGGGGATATCAAAAAAATGCATATTTTTATGTGGTACAATAATGATGAAACAATTGAGTACAATGTTAAATCTTCTGAATTGCTAACTGGATTAAGTGCAGGTATTTTGGAACAATGTAAAAATAACTTAAAAACTTTTGACAAAGACTTTAAAGATTGGTACAATGATTTGGATGCGCATAAAGCATGGCAGACGGGAGATCAGATTTTTGTGCATTGCCTGCATAATAAATTTAAATTCAAGGTACTTCGTTTGGAACACCAGATTCCTTTGCTTGGCTTCTACAAGCCTTGTCTGAGATTCAGAGGGCTGACATCAGCTGCCGCGGGACGAGTTCTGTCAGAACACGTCTCAAAGATTATAATGAGCTTACATAGAACTAGGGATGAGCGAGTACAGCATTATCTGTATCTGTTAACCATATGAATTATCTGTATCTGTATCTGTACTCGCACTGGGCGGGGCCTAAACCCGGAAGTGGCTTGGGTAGTCTTGAAATGGGCGGGGCTTTAACTGGTATGTTATTTTAAGCATGCAATTGATATGGGTTGATCTGAAATTGCTATATTTATTGCTGATAAGAAATAAAACTATTTACATGACAGCATCATTGAGCTTCAGATCAATGGTTTTGATCACGATAACAAACGAACTACAGAACAAGTTTTGCAACAATGAATACAACACATATGTGATGAAATGTAATGAACAAGAGTTTTCATCTCAACTACGGCTGGGTGATATGGACCAAAAGTCATATCACGATATACAAAATATATCCCGATATTTTTTCTGCAAAGTGAGAGCAAATGTTCAGCGCAAACCTGAACTAGCCTATATCGATATGCAATATGGTCTAATTACATATCACATTTAAAAAAAAATATATTCTTTATATTGATATATCGCTCAGCCTTAATCTCAACATAACTTTTTTTTTATTTTTTATTTTTTATCCAAGCACAGATATTGACTCGTATTACTCGTATAATATTCGTACTCCACAAAAGTGCTTTATCCGTACCGGATACTCGTTTCAGCCGAATATCCGGCTCAACTCTACATAGAACAATCCAAAACATTTGCAATGAACAGATCGTGCATGGTAGACACTGGTTATGGACTGCATATTTATTATTTTATTGCATATTTTAAAATGTAATGAAAACATTGATGGCCAGGTGGGCATGGGAATGAAGGTGGACTAGAGGTAGATCTGTGCATCTTAGGATGAATCATCTCCTTGGCTGTTTGGTGGAGAAAAGAAATTAAAAAAGATGTTAGAGCATTCTATAAGGAAAGTTACTGTGCGTTAAAATACTTCTTTCTCACAAACAATATTGGGCAGTGAGCACCATGTAAAATGTAAAAAACATGAAAACAATACTGTCAACAACCTGGCATTGAAATCAGATCGAACATGATTCTCATTTTGTTTCTCTCATTTATAGTGTTGTTTTAGGCGGCCTGTTTTAATTTTAGTTTTAGTCTAGACTTTGTGTCAAGCTGTCATTTTAGTTTTTATTAGTTTTAGTCACATTCATACTCATTTTAGTTTAGTTTTAGTTGATGAAAACTGATGACATTTCAATCTAGTTCTAGTCAATGAAAATTGTATTTTAGTCTCTTTTTAGTAATGCGATTCTATTTAACCCAGTCAATATAGTGTAATGGCTCGTTTCAACTGAGGGGTACGGTACAGTACGGTACGGGTCGGGTACACCATGATCAGGCTTGCGTTTCCACCGCCAACAGTACCCTTACTTGATAGGCGTGGTGTGCTGGAAAGAAGCGATCGACGTCATTTTCGCGTGAAGAAAGTGACATAGTAAACAACAATGGATGACAGACAGCAGATCTTGTTCTTGCTTCTCGGCATGTTTGTCACTAGAAACAAGCGCTGGCATTAGGCGTTTCCAAGAAGCCAACGCAAAGTCCGACTCAGGAGAACGATCCCGAGGACGCGAGTCCAGTAATGCTGCTAATGGAACAGCGCGTTCTTGAACGCGGCACTGAGCTCGCTCTGGCTATGCGACTCCGGTTATCTCTGTATGTTCATTTTAGGCAACAATAAAACAAAATATGTTATAAAACACCACTCTGCTTCTTTTCGATTTCATTACAATACATTTTAAACATTCTAAAGCACATAAATGTGGTTCAGGCAACGCATAGCCTATTGATTATATTCACTGCATGTATGTAACGTTATATTTATAACAAAACTAAATATAAAACAACCCTGCCTCTTTTCGTTTAAATTTAAAAATATTAAACATATTCCAGGCAATGTTTAATGCAATGTATTGCATATCGCATTGGTACAAATGTTGCAATAAACAACAGATGATCTTGTAATAAAATAAAAAAAAATGACAAAACTATCTCTTTTTGTTGAATTCCAGTTTTATCAATAATAGCCATTATAAAAGTATAAGTAAAAGGTACAAAAAGATGTACAGTAAAGCTTTAATAACATAAAGAAACAATTCAGTCAGTCAAATAGGCTACAAATTCAGCGCTCAAAGATATGAAACTTCACGTAGCCTTCTGTCAAAACTATTGGCCAGGGAACGAATTATAGATTCACGAGACCAAAGATCACCTGTTAGGTTTATACAAGACGAACTATAGCTCATGTTTAACTACTACAGAGACGTCAGAATCAGCGGCAAACATCAGAACGACTAGCCGAGGAAAGGCTGTTCCAGGCGGGGGACACGAGCGCGAGCGTCCGGTGATCGCTTGGAATGGATCTCAGTCAAATTATCATAAATCTATAAATAAACCACAGATTTGAGCTTTAAAAAACTACTTTCTCACCTGAAAATTCTTAAAACTACATTTCGTGACAAAATAACAGTAGAATTATATTTCAACTGTATGCTTCTAATGCCCTTGTAACACGCGCGAGTGACGATACTCTGTCCACCAATCAGCGTTATGCAGTGAGTCTAGCTCCACCTTTTAGTACCCTTTCACTGTGCTAGGTACCCCAACGGAAGGGTACCCAAAAAGTGGTACGGTACGGTTCGGCTTTTTGGTACCATTCACAACTTTTGACAGTGGAAACGCAAATAATTGCGTACCGAACCGAACTGTACAGGACATTCACATACAGAGCGTTCTCTTTAGTCTAATCGCGCAGATGCAAAAAAAATTTTGCAGTTAGCATTTGCAGTTCACCACCTTTTGGTGGTGGTTGACGAGATTCCCCCTTCTATGTAAAGCCGAGAAAAGTTCTATATAAATGTAATGAATTATTAATATTATTATTATTAATGTAAGGATAGTTACAATACAAGGATGATGATGTGTTACGTTAAACTGGACAAACTTAATCGCAAGCGTTAACATTGACAGCACTTGTTAGTACACAATAAGAATCTCATTATTTGAATGTGTGAACATAGCCCCTCTCTATGAATGAAAACTTTATACCTTATCCGTCTTCTGTGCAGTTCCACTTGTGACGGAAAGTTGAGATGTTGCCCAGAGATAAAAAAAACAGTAGATGGTCGAATGAAAAGATGCACGAGAGACGAGAGTTGTCGTATTTCCCCGCGTTTAATAAATGTTACGATCGTCGTCTTCTCAAAATCCGAATTACAACATCGTATACTCATTAATTTCTTCATATTGCGTTTGTACAGAATTAACACAAAATTAGTAAAAGAACAAATATTGCAGTACGAAATATATGGAAATATCTCCATGCTGAGCCTTTTTTGCACTTCCTGATTTCCCTTGAGAATCCTTGTCCAATGAATGGACGACCTTAGCACATGTGTGGTTTTGTTTACAAATTTTGGTTCACTTGCAAAAAGAGCAGTGAGCGAACCGTACCAAAATAATAATAATTTATTTCGACCAAAGCAAGTGAACTATCGGACTTTCCTGGTGTGAATACACCCTTAGTTACAGCAGTGAAGTTCAGCAAGATAAAGATTTATGCAAAACCATAGACCTTTATGTACAGATCAAGTATAATAATAGTTACATTGAATTATCTTGGAGAGAGTTTCATCGTGTTGACTGTCGTACCCAAACTGCGGAAACCCTGAAGGAAGATTCGGCGATTTGCACAAGCATGTATGTACGCTATACTAGCGTACATAGAAAAAAATATAAAAAAGAAAAAAATATAAAAAATTGATTTTTTAAAAATATGATTCGATTTGACCTACCAACTCGATTTTTAAATCAAATCGATTTTTTCCCAGCCCTAGTATGTGGTGTGTATTTTCCCCCGCACCCATGTTAATAGGTTAGCGCTTTTGGTTAGAGTCCTCACACCACACACGGATGCCGTCCGGCATCTGCACAGTGCAATCTGAAGCAGAAGTGACACAGGAAACAGAAATGCTGCATAATAATAATAATAATAATAATAAAGCAAGGAAAGTAGGCTAAACGAGACGAAATAACATTAAATAACATTTCATCTCATCTCGTTTTGGGTCAACGAAAATGAAGAGACATTTTAGCATAGTTTTTATTTTCTAAGCCATTAGAAAGCAGTACATAGCCTATAAAACGCTCTCACACTTTTATTTTTTAGCGTTTTTGGGAGGAGTAAAATTTAGATACGTGGTTTCAACAATCTGATGTATTTGATTTACACTTGTGCAGTTTTGTCTGGAATCTCATCTCAGATCTCCTCCTGAAGAAGTGGTTTGAGCGATCGAATTTAAATTGTCTCGAATGCGCTTCAGATGGCATTTATACCTGGTCTTTTCACGATCAGATCACAGAACACGCATGAAGTGGAGAGGTGTAACATCTCTTTAATGAAAGGCATTGAAGAGATTATCCACACTAATTTCCCCCCGGCCTTAATTTGAGACCGGCCTTTATTTGTCCGCGTTGATCACGCACCCGGCTAATATCAGAGCTCCAGCGTTTATTTGAATACCGGTTTTTATTTGAGGAATTGCGGTATTACAATACTGTAAAAAATTACTTCTTACAATGTACTTACTTCTACAATTTTACTTTTACTATATACATATTATTACTTATTCATATATAACTGTTCTACGTTTATTCCTAGTATTGACAATACCACTGATAACAGTCAGGTGTTTGCAATTTATTATAGAACAGTAAAATTGACATTCTTATAATGTATTTATACAACTTCAATACTGCAATATACAGATTCATACATTTTCATAATAGATCAGTTCAACAATAATTTGCCTAGTAATGACATACAAATTATTACTACAAATCACAATATTCAACTCAGAAGATTTCCTCTGCCTCTTTGATTCCTGTGTAAATTCCAGTGGGGGAGGGGTACTCTTGTCTGATTGCTGCGACAACTAGAGGTGTGATACCGCTAGATTTGGTATCGATCCGATACCAAGTAAATACAGAGCCAGTATCGCCGATACCGATACTTTTGAATTATTAAGGTGGATGAGTCTTCAACCTAAATCTAAATTAATTTTCATGACTTTTAATTTGTTTTTGTGATTTGCATTTTGGGTTAATAATAAGTTAAAATCAGTACTACAAAAGCTTTTGTTCAGAAACAACTTTTGGTTACTTCTGTTTTATTTAAATAAACAAAGTTACAAAATTATTACTTCACAAATATTAAAAAAATGTAAAAACATTCTCTATTCAAGTAGCAAGTTAACAAAAAAGTTTCTCCTCTTTAGTGCACTTCTTTTCAGGACTTTTTTCTTAAATAAACAAAGTCACAAAGTTTTACTTCACAACAAATATAAAAAATGTAAAACAAATTGTCTTTGTAAGATATAATGAGAATAAAATGACGTTTCTCCTCTTTAGTGCACTTCTTTTCAGGATTTTTCTCCCCCTCTCTCCGTTTTTGCAGCTCTGCATTTTCTGGTCTGTGATTTTTCATATGTTTGTACAAATTAGTTAGAATTCTAGACACACCCTAGCGGCAGCAAAAATTATTTAGCACCAAAGCGTGGTCTAGCAGGTCTCAATAGATGTTTTAGCTGGAAAAAAAAAACCCAACTCTGGCCGGGCCAATCACATCGTGTATAGAGTCGGCGGGCGGGCTTAACATATAATGACGACAGAATTGCGACGGTCAGAGCAAGCTCGGACATATTCGGTTTGAAGTCGTTCTTCCTTGGATGCGGCGCCACGCAGCGTGCGCGCTGTTACAAAAAAGCTGTGGCGAAACGATCAACTTGTCATTTTTGCCCCGCTCGTGCTGTCCCGTAGAGTATAACGCCCGTTTCACACATACTCCGTATGCTCTTAGCTCTCCGGTACAGCAGTAGCACGCGTAGACCTTTCACATATGCTGCGTTTGCAGTCCGTTTACTGATCCGCAGTTTCTGTGTTCTACAAAATCAAAAATGGGTAAGTAATTTACATTTTAAATCCAAACCTTCATTTCTACATTGTTTAAGACATTGAAATAGTATGAAATTGAATTCTAATCAATGTGATTCTTTGTGTTACATGTAGTTCGAGTTGTTGACAGAAGGAAATCTATCCCGCTATATCTGTTGCTTTGCACATTTTATTCAGCTTCACTTCACTAGACCTGAAAAATAATTAACATTAAAGTAAGCACTTATTGATATAATTTTAATGAACAAAAATTGCAAACCTTATTAATATTTCAAACTCAAAAAAAAGTCCAGTGTACAAATAAGAACTTTAAATAACTAATGGAACTGATGACAGACAGGAGCGGATTCCTGTTCAGATCCATGCTGATGGTAAGAAGGGTGGATTGGCTGAAATCCTGTTGTTTGTTGGGACTGGGTACGTGAGAAAACAGGGCCGGCTTGTGTGGCCGCAAGGAAGTTGAGGATATGGATTTGTGCCCTCGATTGGTTCCTGGGATTAAGCCTGTTTAGTTTAGGCACTAAATTGAGGGCAAAATAGTACATTTCATCCTCCTGTCTTGGTACATGAGGTGGAGCTGTAGTTGATGGTTGAGAGATTATATTAAGTAGCTAGGGCTGCACGATTTGGGCCAAAATGATAATCACGATTATTTTGATCAATATTGAGATCACAATTATTATCACGATTATTTGTTGATTTTAACCAAAACTAATTTTGTCACATAGGTTAATTATAACTGCTTTCACATCCATATTGTGCTACATTCCTGCTAATGTACAACTATGTGCATTAAAACAAAACAGGTGCTCTCATTCACCAAAATTCAGTGCATCTCTTTAAAGAATAAATAAAAATAAAGAAAACAATAAATAAAATGAAGCAAAACTTCAACAGGGCACTACTTTACATTGTGTAAATATATTTTAGGAAGCAAAATATAAAGTTGCATTGTACCTGCCATAATAGATCTGAATAAAACGCCCAAAATATACAATCAATAAAAAAACAAATATTCCATAACAGAATGTAACCAAATGAGAACATGTCAAGGCAGAACTATGCACTAGTTTGATTAATGGATGAAATTTAGAGTCATTGTTATCTGACACTTAAGAAATGTAAAATGTGTCAGTGATTTGTTGTGAAATCTTACTGCATACATTTTAATCTATTTAATCCTCCATCTGAAAGTTTATGTGGTTGAATTATTTCTATTTATTAAACAATAGTTAAAAACACGATGTTTGTATTAGCCTACTGATTATTGGAGTCCATTAATCGAACTTTCATGCCTCTTATAGAAATGATACATTACAATGTAGTATGTATACACCAATTTACTAATGCAATTTACTAATGCTCACACTCGGTCTCTCTCGCGCGTTGTCACTCAGTCTCAGACACAACCGGTATCTCTCGCGTGCTGTCTCTCCGTGTCGCTCGCACGCAGACACACTCGAGGTGTTTCTCAAAGTCAAAGAAGGATCCTCGGAAGCCGGAATTCATTTCGAGGATGCTATCCTTCGCGCACTTTTGAGTGCACTTGGACATTCGTCTCTGTTGTTCGCGCCCCTCATTCGCATTATTAAAATGACCGTCCACGACAGCCAAAATATTGCATCAGATCTCGCGAGACAATAATGCATTCAGAAAAAAGGAGAAGGAGGTCTCTGCAGAACAACAAGGGGCGTGCCTCAATGGGCTCTATGCACGGTGGTATTTCCGGTGAAGCATTAGGGATGCTCGATAACTTCCGGCGATCGTAGAGTCCAATGCAATACCGAGAATTTATATTGAATTTTATACTCCATCCCAGATAGCAAACTGACATTGAATCAACGTGGAAATATGACATAGAAACAACGTTGATCTAACATTGTTTTGCTCATCGAATTAACGTTGAACCAACGTCAGACGCGTCATTCTTGCAAAACTAACGGAAAATCAACTTGAAATTAACGCGTTATTTCAACGTTATGAAAGCAAACCAATTTTCGATTTTCATTTAGCTTTGAAGAATGCCGCGTCTGACGTTGGTTCAACGTTAATTCCATGAGCAAAATCAACGTTGTTTCAATGTCATGAGAGACGTCGTTTCCACGTTGATTCAATGTCAGTTTGCTGTCTGGGATGGTTATACTACCGTTAGTCACAAAAACAGATAAAACAGACACCCCTCGTTGTGTTTATGCTTCTTTTTAAAATTATATTAAATAAATATAACTATATATAAAATTACATAGAAACGTATGTACGTTTCATTTCAAAGACTGGAGGACAGTACATTTTGAAGACTCTGCCATAATCCCGTTTTTCTCGGTTTTCCTCCGCTTTAATCTCCACAACCGGAAATGGACGAGCATCCTTGCGTCAAATGCGGAATTTATGCGTGCATATAGCCCATTTGGGGGTGTTTTACAACCGTGTTGGCGTTTTACAACCTCTCTGCCTGGTTCGCTAAAACTTGAGTGGGTCGCGCGATTCCCTTGAATACGCTTTTCCCATCAGATATGAGTGATAAAGCGAGAAAGCAGTGAAATGAGGAGAGAGGTCACCTGTATGGAATATAAGTGGATTTGTGTAAACTCTCATTTTACGCCAGTTAACGTTAATTAGTTTGTGTAAATTTGCTTGCAACGTGATGTTGTAACATGATTAAGAAAAGCTCTTAGAGGTCTGCCACTTACAATCTATCGCTACCCATTATTAGCATAAGTTTGTTACATTAGTGTTGATATTGGTAGTTTACTTTCCTATTTTTTTTTCCAGTCTGCGTATTCTAATATAAAAAAATAGTTAAAGTTAGGTTGTCAGACTAGAAAACAATAGATGTAAACAAATGTTAATGGGCTGTTTCAACGAATAGGTGCCATTTATGTCCAGGACATTATGGCCTCCGGTTTCACAGACAGGGACAGGGTTTAGCCTAAACCAGGATTAGTCCATAGTTCAATTAGACAAGGCAAGTTTATTTATATAGCACATTTCATACACAACGGTAATTCAAAGTGCTTTACATAGAAGGAATTAAAATAATTAGGACATTTAAATAATTTTCATAAACATGCTTAGAAAAAAAAGCGTTAGCCTACTGGTGTTCATCTTGAGACAAAACAAAGGCAGTGATATATTTTAAGATCAGTCAGTGCAAGTTGATTCAGTTGAAACAGACTTACATTTTGGTCTAGGACAAGGCTTTAAAATTGTTTGTGAAACCAGGGGTATAGGTAGCCTACTAATATGTACTATTAATTCAATCATAAAAAAATAACTATAAATACCCAGACAGCAAACTGACATTGAATCAACGTGGAAACGACGTCTCTCATGACATTGAAACAACGTTGATTTTGCTCATCGAATTAACGTTGAACCAACGTCAGACGCGGCATTCTTCAAAGCTAAATGAAAATCGGTTTGCTTTCATAACGTTGAAACAACGCGTTGATTTCAAGTTGATTTTCCGTTAGTTGTGAAAGAATGACGCGTCTGACGTTGGTTCAACGTTAATTCGATGAGCAAAACAATGTCAGATCAACGTTGTTTCGATGTCATATTTCCACGTTGATTCAATCTCAGTTTGCTATCTGGGTATATTTTAAGGAAAGTGTTGTGCACATTAATCTAACTGCAAATTGTATCTTATTAAAAAATTATTAAAAACTATAATATTTTGGATAAATTATGTTTTCGTTCAGTCCAGAACCCACTCCCTTCATACTGTATATGAAATGGTGTTTGAGTGTGTGGTGCGCTGTAAGAAAACAAGAAAAGCTGAAAAATCATTGCTTGTTTAGTTTATTATTTTTAATATCAATTTTAATATAATATTAATATTTTTTTGTTATTTATATTATATCTCAGTCATAACCCTAACAAAAACCTCTGCAGATCATTAGATTTAAATAGAAACATGATTTGACCTTTTTTTAGCAGTGAGATCAGCTCAGTAGTCAATGTTCAACACTCTTCCTTATATCAGTGCAGGCATTAATACCTCACATGTGTAGTCAAACCTATAGACTAACATAATGGATGAATGATAACATTTTTCAGGTGTCATGAGACTGTGGCGAAGGCTACAGAGGAACAGGGCAAAGAGGTGTATTGCAGGGGTTCTGATGACTTCCAAGGATACTGCGGAGACAACTGTTTCTATGAGGCTGGAGGAAGCATCTAATGTTTCAGGCAAGCCGTTTTAACATTTAATCATTTAAACCTAGTACTAGTCTCTATTTTCAAGCTACTAGTACTTATTTTTGAGATACTAAATCTATTCCATTAAGTACTAGTACTTATCCAATAGCTAGTGCTTATTCTTTAGATACTAGTGCCTTTTTTTTAGATACTAGTCCTTATTTATTAGATACTTGTACTTATTCATTAGATACTAGTTACTAGATACCACCAATTCGGAATCTGTGGGACTTATGGGTGGAGCGTCTCCCTCTAATGTTCAACCCTGGTTCAGAGGTAACGGTGGATGAGTGCCTGGTGCCATTTCGAGGTAGATGCTCATTCAAGCAGTACATGCCTAATAAGCCGGCGAAATATGGATTGAAAATCTGGGCAGCATGTGACGCCAGGAAGAGTTACGCATGGAACATGCAAGTTTACACCGGCAAGCCTCGAGATGGCCAGCCAGAGAGAAACCAGGGCATGCGTGTGGTCCTTGATTTGACCACTGGTCTCCAGGGTCACACAGTCACCTGTGATAATTTCTTCACTTCCTATGCCCTTGGCCAGGAGCTCCTGAGAAGGAAGTTGACCATGGTTGGCACAGTTCGCAAAAACAAACCTGAACTCCCACCTGCTCTATTAACGACGAGAGACCGAACTGTGTTTTCCTCTCTTTTTGCGTTCAATGAAACACACAGTCTTGTGTCGTATTGCCCCAAAAAGCATAAAAATGTGCTGCTCATGAGCACATGTCACAAGGATGGCAAAATCAGTGACAGGGAGGACAAGAAGCCAGAGGTCATCTTGGACTACAATCGCTGCAAAGGCGGAGTTGACAACCTTGACAAGGTATTTACAAAATTTATTATTTGATGCGTTGTTTAGCTCATTTTCAAAGTTGCTGAGTTAGTAATTGGTATTTATTATTATTATGCTGGTAGATATACTAATTTGTTTCTTTGTTTGTGTGTGTGTGTGTGTGTGTTTGAAATTTTGCAGATGGTTGCATGCTACAGCTGCAAGCGAAAGACTAATCGATGGCCAATGGTTGTCTTCTCCACAATCCTCGATGTTTCGGCCATAAATGCCTTTGTGGTGTGGAGAGAAGTCAATCCATCATGGGAGAGAGGGAAGAGTATAAAAAGGAGGCTCTTTCTAGAGCAGCTGGGAAAAGCTCTGGTGTCCCCTCAAATGGAGCGACGACAACGAGTGCCTCGTACACCAGCCTCTGCAGCAATTCTGAAGAGACAACAACAGCATTCGTCCAACGAGCCAGGGCCATCCACTGATCCACTCCAAAAAAGAAAACGGTGCCAGGTTTGTCCATGGGCAAAGGACACCAAAACTGACAAGCAGTGCACAAACTGCAAAAGAGCCATTTGTGCTGCTCATACGGTGTTCCTGTGCCAGATGTGCGTGGACTGATTATAGTTTTACATTTTGTTTTACATGTTTTTTTGTAGCTTGTTATTGCTTTTTATGTTCAGAATTTTATTGGAAAAAATGTTAGAATGTTAGATTAGATGTTCACTCTTATTGCTTTTGTTTTCATATTATTTATTTTATTTATTTTGCATTCTAAAGTTAATTATTTATTTTTACACTTTGTTCAATAAAATCAACAATGTGCAACTAAAATCTGACTCCAAGTCTTGTCCTTTAGGTGTGTCCTATGTGGCATTTAGGTGTCCTTTTTATGTGGCACTTTGTAAAAACATGTTTCAAAATGCATCAAAAACTACAACAATTATACTATTTAAAAAAAATTATTATTTTAAATGTCCTTTCTTATGTTTATATATATATATAAAAATTCATAAAATGTATTTCAAAAGTTGTGACAGAAGTAGTGGCCACGTGCAGTAAAATAAATGGCTCTCTATTGCCTCTGCAGGTCAAAACTATTTATTTCTAAAACTGTAAAGAATTTAGTTTTATCTCTAACCAGTAGATGGCGTAATTCTACACATAACACCTAGATCAATATCCAGAAGCAAGTTAAATTAAATTTTGATCATTATTTAAGTGATTTTTTCATAAAAAATTAAGATTTCATATGCAAGTTTATGGTGTAGTTGAGGAATTGTGTTGTAAATAGGTACAAAAGTACTTATTATCTCCCAAAACACAACATTAATGAATAGATGAGAAGTAAACTAAAAAAAACATATATTATTTGTATTATTAAAAATGTATAGTTTTTGTACAAAAATGTATAGTTTTTGTTTTGTTCTCTATCAATTGTTGGTAGAATTGTTGGTTTCCAGATTTGTAAACAGGAAACGAAGACCTTTTGAGGGTTAACAAACAAATGAAACGAATGCTGTTAACTGGAGATGTTTTATTTGCATTGGTACATCTGTGCCGCGAGATGTTTAAAAAGTGGTGGGGACAAAATCGACCCTGTCAAAAAGTGGTGGGGACATGTCCCACCCGTCCCCCCCGTAAATGACGCCTATGCTTCGGTTTGTTTGCCGGCTTCTCTGAAAACAAATGCACATGGCCTGAACGAGATGGGGGGGGGGTAACTGTAGGGGGAGCTCGAGAGAGAAACCTGCGAGAAAACAGCAAAGAAGTTCCAGTCTTACTGAGCGCTGCTTTAAATCATATCGTGCTCGAAGAGGAGGGGTATTTGCATCTCTGTTGTCAGTTTGTGAGAGTGGAAGGGAGGGAAGGAGCACGCAGCTCTATAATAAAATAAAAACCTGAAAATCTATGCGTAGCGGTCAGTGTTGATATTGTGGCGGGCCACCACAAACTAATGAATGTATGGGAAACCCTGTTTAATTATAATCCATTTTGATTGAGTATTTATATACTATTGAGCTAGTTTTAACTCTACAGTATGTACACATTCCATCTCTATATAAGAATTATATAAATATACAATTAACTGTTACAATGAATTAATGTTGTTATCTAATTAATTACTCTCTTCTATTTCTTTATTCCTTGTACGATCTTAAAGAGTAAACAAAATAAAGAAGTGTGAAGTCCGCACACTGAAAAGGTACTGCTCCAAAAATTTATTAAAAAGCAACGTTTCGACCCTCAGGTCTTCATTAGGCACATTTGGGTGTTTGGGATGTGCACACCAGTTTTGTATATTTTTTGACGATCTTAAAGAGTAACATTTTCTCTAGAAGGTCATGTAAGGAATGAAGAATTAAATAATCATTAGCCTAAGTCTGACGCATTTTATCACCTCCATACCATAAACATAAATCATAAATGCTTAAAGTTGCTCTGATCTTAACATTAATGATTTATGTTTATGGTAGGGAGGTGATAAAATGCATCTGACTTAGGCTAATGAATGAATGTACATTTATGGAATCCATAGTAAAACACTTAAAGCAAAATGTTTTAAAACACATTTTATTTAACTGTAAAATTAACAATTCATTAACAATAAAAAAATGAATAAATTCAACTAGTAAAAACACAACAAAAATGTCAAAGTGATTCAAAAACTTCCTCCATGAGCTCCCCCAACGGTTCAATGCTCTGCACTACTTTATTGCTGTGTGTTAGTTTCAGGTTTATGGGCAGGTCCTCAGCAGCGATGTCGAGGTGTAGAGCTGCAGGGACACTGTACTCCTCGTTACTGTCACGCCCGTTTCACACATACTCCATTTGCAGTGCACGCGCTAAAGTGCTTTCACATATGCTGCGTTTGCAGTGCGTGAGCTGTACCACAAACACTTTTATTTAAAAATCAGAAGTTACGCAGCAATAGCGTGACCAGTGACCAACAGTCCTGTTTTCACGTCCTGTCCTGGCCGTTTTTTTATAAAGTGATGTCCTGGTTTTCCAAAAAAAATAAATAAAATAAAATAAAATAAAAAAACGCTGGAAAAGATCTTACAGCAAAATATAGGAGATGAGCAAACAAGGAGGATGAGGAAGAAAAACAGGATAAAAAGGAAGAAAACTAGTTCATTTTTGTACGTTTGTGAGAGGTATTTTTGTTCAATTTGAAGGTATTTCTTTTAGTTAATTAATATTTATTTTTATATCATTATTTCATTCATTATTTTTTAAACCAACCTGTCATAATAAAACATGTTGAGTATCCTCTGAGAAGCCGGCTATCTGAATTTGTGTCTTAATATAACAATTTTCTATCCACAGAGGAGGCATAGCCTATTTTAATTGTATTGAAATTAATAAGGCACCATTGAGTAAACTTCGAGTATCATTTGTTTTCTGGGCCATGTGTCCTGGTTTTTGGTAATCAAAATATGTTCACCATATGCAGCAACTTTTATTAATATAAAAGTTTTGCCATCGCTTTGCGATTCTCTTTTACAAACTTGAATGGACGCATGCTCGTTTAAACACGATTTAAACAACGAATGCATACAATTCCATGCATTATTGTCTTAAAGTAAAAATATGAAACAATTAAATACCTTCATGGAGAGATTACTACATTTTATTGAATTAAATGCATTTATGGTGAAACAACTACATTTCGAGGTCAATCTGAGTTCATTTTGACCACGAACCGTGCGCTGTCACTTTATTTCTGCGTTTGCAGCACAGCAGAAATAGACTCGGTACGGAAACGATCTCTGCACTGCTGTATACGCACCGCAACTGGAACGGATCGACGGACTGCATCCGCGTGCAGTGTGAAAGCTCTAACCTGTTAACATGGGTACGGAAAAAAATACGGACCACATACGCACTGCAAACGGAGTATGTGTGAAACGGGCGTCAGACAGCAGAACTGTGGCTCCTCCGTTTCCCTCCACCACCCCAATGATGGAGACCTCCACCGGCTCAGCTGCAGTCTTCTGAAGCATTTATTTATCTTTGTTAATGATTTCAACATTAAAACCTTAATCACTCTTCACTTATTTATGAAAAAATGCAACAAAAATAATGGCAGAGATTATCTTAACTCTTTCCCCGCCAGCGTTTTAAAAAAAAGTTGCCAGCCACCGCCAGGGTTTTTGACGATTTTCGCTAAATTTGAATGCCCCCGCTGAATATTTTCTTCCATGAATATATGAAGATGATATATATAAAAATAAAGATCTGAGCCTCTGCTTTTAGGCAAAAAAAACGTTTTTATTTTATCTTCATCTGTTCTTTTTTTATTGCCTCTTGAACAGAGGTAGGTTTTGTCAAAAACACAACATTTTGGACAAAAAACTGAGAAAAAGGGATTTTTATCAAACAAGTGCATTTAAAAGCAGAATACATTCAGATGTTGTTTCCTTCATATATAAAACTTTCCAAAATAAATTAAAAACATAAAATAAATGTAAAATATATCAAATTTCCCAGGATGTAAGGGAAATGTAACTTTTGCAATAAAACTTCTGCCTCTGCCTCTCTGTGTTCTACCTGTGAATAATGATTGGAATTACAATAAACAGGCCTAGACACACACACACACACACACACACACACACACACACACACACACACAAATACATATTACAATGTGGTAAATGTGCACAAAGAGAGAAATAATTTGACAATTACACCTTCATATTTAGACAGCCACACATAAATGCCTGCACACACACATACATATAATAGTGTCATAATATTATACGATCTATCTGCGGCACGTCCATGGCTAGCATGAACATGTGCATCTCTCTCACTGACTACTTCGTCCCGATCAGATTCAGAATTATCAAATAAAGAGTGATCGGACTCCGAGTCCATTAACCTCCAGTACTTCAGCCATATACCTCTGCATTGTCTGTCTGATACATTCTCACTACTCCACTGTTTGAGACGATTGCAATCTGTTTCTCTAAACAAAGAGTTGCGCAATCATTCAGGACATGCGCGCGGGTCTTCCTTACCGTATACCACCTAAAACACGGATACCCGGAAAATTCCGTGTTTGGCGCAGATGCGTTTTTTCATTAAACACGGAAAATTCCGTGTTTGGCGGGGAAAGAGTTAATATTGATATATGAATAAAAATGAGCAAAAAAATGTGTGGTTATTAGGGATGCAACGGTACACGGTAAAATCCCGGACCGTTCGGTCAGCCCTGCACGGGACAATCTACCCTCGTGTTCCGCGGGATTTCGGTTTTGCCATAGAGTTCGTGCTGATCCTTTTCCCATATTTTCCGCACTATAAGGTACACTTAAAAGCCTTTAATCTTCTCAAAAAACGACAGTGTGCCTTATAATCCGGAGCGCCTTATATATGCATCAATTAGTTAACAACGCTCCGCATTATTAAAGTCGCCCCGCGAACTCGCGCTTGTGTCCAGCTTATGCCCGCTTTGTCACACGGCCCAACATATATCAGGTTATGTGTGTGTCTCCCGCTCACGAGCGCTCACTCTTAACAGACACACTGTCCCCGGCGCTGCTCGAGCGTCACAGCAGTTCATAAAACGCTCCCCGTTCACAGTACCGGGTCGTCTCATTCAAAACAGCCAGCCAGGTCAGCGAGCCGCCGCACATTGAATACTCATATGAGTTAATGTAAGCGAATGGCTATGAATGTAAGTTGTGCCCGCCCCAGCGCGCTCACGCTTACTAAATAAACGCCTCACCTCCGGCTCCGCGCACTCGCTACATTCCCAGCACATCTAGTGGATGCATAACGCAAACCCAGTCAAACGTTTGACTGCAGTATCTTTTTGCTCAAGAATCTCTCAATAATGGATGAGTAAATAACATTGCACTTTGTATCCTGAATGCAGTATTTTTTTAATTATATTATTTTGCTCTGCTCTTTTTATTCAAACCACAAGCTAATTTATGTCTTTTTAAAGGTAAAAGTGCACTTTTTCTTTCACATTGATCACTTCATATACCAGTTATCAAGGTTTGGAATTGGGATCCACTTGAATAGTCTAAAGTGTGTTTGTTTACATTTTGTATTTCATAAGTGGTAGTTGAAGAGGTTGTATTACTTAGTGTTGTTCAGTACAGACTAGAGTGTTAATTTATTCCATACATTGATGTTCTTCCTACTGTGACATTCTGTTTATGCTCATAAGAAAAATAAAACACATTTTTGGGATGAAATAGCAGTCTCTTTCTGTACAAAACATGTACCGAAACCGAACCGAGACCGTGGCCCAAAAACCGAGGTACGGACCGTACCGTGGGCTATCTGTACCGTTGCACCCCTAGTGGTTATAGAATTAAAATTTGTTAAAAATTATTGAATTAAACGTTAAATTAATTGTCTCACTTTTTCGATTTCTCCCTTCAGGGAGATGAATCCTCCCCTTGTGAACAGGTCCGCCTCTTTCCCAGACATCAGCACAGTTGGTGATTGAGGAGGTATCTGGCTGATCTTTCTGCGTCCTCCGGCAACTCAAAGGAGGCCGTTAGAAATTTCCTAGAGTTGGGGTTTACGCAAATGCACTCCCGTCCAAATTTCTGGGACAGGGTGTAATTTTTAATTATGTAGGCCCTCCCGGTTTCAAAGACTGGGTTGTCCCCATTCACGGGAGCAAGATATGGCCTGACACCATCACTGAGGGCACTTATTGTGGTGGTTTTGAAGGAGGCTATTTTTATTTTGCCGTTGGACACCTCATAGGTTTTAGCACGGCGGTTTGTGCGATTGTCCACACAGGTGATCCGGGTGGGTGCAGGCCTGCTGTATGGCGAATTTCCTGATGACATTTTGGAAAATCAATAGAAAATACACAATGATTGAAAGAGTAAAATTGAAAGAGTAAAATGATACACTGGGCAGCTTTTTGAGCAATGTTGCTTGGATATGTTCCCATTGAGATCTCTCCTGTTCAAACTCATTCATCAAAATGAATGAATCTTTTTTCGAGTCATTTGGTTTATTCAACGAACGAAATGAATGAATTGACTCTAAAAAAGATTAGTTCATTTTGATGAACGAGTTCGAACACGAGAATCAGAACGCGCATCACAGAGCAGAGCATGGCGAGGGTTTGAGCTTATAAAACTTAAATTTTATTATTTATTTTTGAAATGAGTGATCGTTTCGCTTGATAAGACGCTTATTCATCGTCTGGAATCGTTTAAATTATGAAGGGGAGATGCGAGTTCCATTGCAATGAAGTCTGTAATAAGATTTTTCCAAATGTTAATGTGTAATTTATTTCTGGTTTTCCAGTTCATGTAGCCTGGCATGCCAGACTTACATCAAGATGTTAGGTCTGGAAACTCTTCATTGACAGGGCTCAATCCGAGGGGCGGGATAAACGGTTGTCTTTCAAATTCTCTCTGCACGCAATTGGATAGCGCTAAAGCCAATCAGAGCAACAAAGACGGTGACGTACTCAGCGGAGCAAGTTGATATATTAAAACTTTTACCGTATCCAGTCCAGCTGTCAACATTGAACATTGAAAATAAGGGAGATTTCCCGGAATCCATCCCCAAAATAGTGGATTTTTTTTACACGACCACAAACTTTAAAAATAAAACACTAATCATTAAAAGTCTAAAGAGTTTATAACTAGCCTACATATGCGTGAGAGAGAAAGAGACAGTATGTGTGTGTATGAGAGAGAAAGAGACAGTGTGTCATTAAAAAAATAATATCATAGAGAATGTTTAAATACTAATATCTCACGAGGGAAACGGAGGCGGAGTAGTGGTGCTTCGGAGTGGTGGAGATGATTCGGGAGAAGTCCGTGCAGAGCGCGCGCTGACACGGAGTAAAGCCTTTATACTGGACGACGAAATGACAAGTTGATTCTTTCGCCAAAGCTTTTTGTGTCACAGCGCGCGCGCGCGGCGCCGGCCGCATCCGGGGATGAAAGACTTCAAACCGAATATGTCCGAGCTTGCTCTGACCGTCGCAACCCTGTCATTATGTTAAGCCCGCCCTCCGACTCTATACACGATGTGATTGGCCCTACCAGAGTTGGGGTTTTCCAGCTCAAACGTCTATGGAGCTAGACCACACTGGTTGATGCAAAATAATTTTTGCTGCCGCGAGGGTGCGTCTAGATTTCTAGGCTACAGTTCATGAGGATAGTTTTCTTGGCGATGGTTAGATATATGAGGAGTATTTTAGAGTTAATAGTTTTATCAGTGATTATTGTGAGGTCCCCCAGCAAGCAAAGGGAAGGCGACAGTGGGATGTGGCAGCCAACTATAGTGAATAGTGACTGTGTGACCTTTTCCCAAAAGTGTTTGATTGGAGTACAGTGCCAGGTTGCATGTATCTGTAGAATTTTGATTGCAATGTGTGCAAACTTCTGATGTGAAACCCATTTTAGCTAATCTATTGCCTGTGTAATGTGTTCTCTGTGAAGTATTTTGTATTGTATTAACTGATGATTCGCATTTTTGGACATGAGATAGATGTTTTTACAGATTTGGGTCCAGAAGTTGGCATCAGGGGCTATTGAAAGATCGTTTTCCCATTTTATTGTTGGTAAGTATATGGTCTGAAGTTGATTTGAGATAATTTTGTATATTTTAGAGAGCAGTTTCTTTGGAGAGGAAATGTTGACCAAGTCTGATATTGCCGGTGGAAGTTCTAAATTTGTATCTCTGATGTTTATTTTTGTCAGGACAGAAGATTTGATTTGTAGGTATTTTAAAAATTCGTTGTTCCCGATGCCATGCTCCTGGGCCAGTTGTGGAAATGGTTTAAATGTGTTGGATTTGAAAATATGCTTAATGTGGGTGGTACCTTTTTCCACCCATGTGTGAAAATTCAATGTTTTTTTATTGCTTATAAAGTCATGGTTGTTCCATAGTGGAGTGAGGTTAGATGGAGCTAATGTAGAGTTTGTGATTTGGTGAAATTTCCACCAGGCTGTCAGAGTGGCGGCTATAGTTACTGCATTAAAACGTGTGTTGTTTGATTTGGTGAGGAACGGTATGTCAGCTATATTTAAATCTTTGCATAGTGATTGTTCTATATCTACCCATAAAATATCAGATTGGGTGGGGTGAATCCATTTGTATATGTATTGCAGTTGGTTAGCCATTGAGTAATATTGGAAATTTGGTGCTTCTAGTCCTCCTTGAACCTTACTTTTTTGTAATGTAGTGAGTTTTATCCTTGGCGTTTTATTTTTTCAGTAGAAGCGAGTTATAATGGAGTCTAGTGATTTAAAGGAACACTCCGACTTTTTGGGACTTTAGCCTATTCACCTTACCCCCCAGAGTTAGATAAATCCATACCTTTTTCATCTCCGTGCGTGCTATAAGTCTGTTTGACGCACCCACCGCTAGCCTAGCTTAGCACAAAGACTGGATGTGAATGGTTGCAGCTTTCATACTAATCCAAATGAGTGTCAAAATAACGCAAACGTTTTCCTATTTACATGTTGTGATTTGTATAGTCACAGAATGTACAAATAACAAAGTCAAATGAGACACAGACATCTTTTAACCGTATAAAACCTGGGAACTATTCTCTGAAGGCGAAGCACTGCTACTTTGACGGAGTGATAACCGCATCACCTGAGACACGCCGTGGTGAGGAGCCGAGAGTTCGCTCAGAGTTTGGGTAACAGAGTCAGCAATTTATAAATAGTAAAAGCGTAGTTTAGAGTCATGGGTTTTCGCTCTATTGTAAAATAGCTGCGACAGTAAACAGGGGAGGTAATACCATGTTTCACAGAATTCCAACTAAAAACGCTGACTGGATGAAGAAATGGCTAACTTACTCTGGATATTTATCCAAACACACCTAAATAGATTATCAAGGGACATTATGTTTGCTCGGTACATTTCAATGAGGACGATTATTTTGAAAAAATGGAATTTGCCACACGGACCATAATGTGCTGAAGGATACGGCCATCCCATCGATAGCACAGACAGGACAAGTGGATCACCTGCAGCTGAGGTAAGTGTGCCGTTATGTTTTTAGATGACCTACTGTAACAGTGCCATTAGCCAGAGCTAATGTAACGTTTGTGACACTATTATATGATTAGGGTATGAATATGTTTTTATCTTGATGCGGTGCGGACGCGCTTGGAAAAAAAACGAGCGCGTTCACCGCGTTGAACTTGCACCCTGCGCGCGGCGCGCCTAGTAGCCTAAATTTGAAATAACCATGGAAATAACGAACTTGAGCGTGCAAAAGGGTACGATAGGCTGTGAGTTCATTGTGCAAAAACAATTTGTGCTATTACTTTCCCCTTTTTCTATCCTATAGTAATGCAATACTGTATATTATATACTGTTGAATACATTTGGTTCAGCTAATAAATTGCATTTAAAATATTGATTCCTGTAATAATAATTATTTATTCATGTGATTTTTATAAATCTGGGTGCGTTTTTGGTTGGAAATCAATGAAACATGGTACTATTACCTGGTCTCCCCTAGCAAACACCCATGATAAACTATGCTTTTCTATCTAACGACCACAGGACTTCACTTCAACACCTAAATGGACATATTTCTGACACATCACACAAGGACAATGATAACACCACTCAGCCACAACAACAACCTCTGCTCACGGATACAATCTCAGCAGAGCCCTGCCCACAGAGCTCACCACAGTCAGACTATGACAAATCAGAACTGCTCCAAGATTCAGCACCCAAGGACGACTTTCTGGAAAACAACGAGGGAAACCAGGACAGCATTTTACACCCTCCAATAACACCAGAGCAACAGCCCATCTCACCTGACACGTTATCACTCTCTCCAGCATCTCCACTTCTGTGCTTCTCAGAGAAAATGGAACAACTGGTGTCTGCTGGAACCAAACTATCACACTCTTTTGCTGCAAGCCCCCAGATACCAACCAAAAAACGGCAGGCCCCAAAACCACCAAAGCTTTCGGGCCCAGCTCGCCCTCCCCCTCCTCGGAGAGCTCTTCGGCCTCTGCCACAGCGCCAGGGCCCACACTCTCCCCCATCGGCTCGAGGTAAACCAAAAACAACTGATACCAGCTCTAAGTGAAATATTTCGGTTCCTCGCTATGAAAACAATAACTTTATCAAATGTTTACAGAACAAGCGGGAACCCAGTGTGCCTGAATCTTTCTCTATTGCTGTTCATTTACATGATAGAAAATCTAAGGCCTTCAACAGCCGTACAGCAAACCCATCTAATCTGGTGCCCATTACACGCCAAACTAAGACTGCTGTGAGGACAAAAAGTAAGACTATAAAGTTAGCACTTTTAAACATCTGCTCCATTAAAAATAAATCACTTCTAGTCAATGACTTAATAACCACACACAACCTGGACTTCATGTTTCTAACTGAAACTTGGCTAGAAGACAGCTGTAGTGCAATGGTCCTAAACGAAACATCCCCTCCAAATTTTACTTATATGAGTGTCTGCAGAGCAGGTAAGAGAGGTGGCGGCTTAGCTGCTCTTTTTAAAGATGTTTATCAATGTAAGCAAATATCATTTGGGAATTACCCCTCTTTCGAATATCTGGGTATTGTGTTAAAAGGTGCTCCACGTATTTTACTTATCATAGTTTACAGGCCTCCAAAATACTCTCCAGCCTTTGCTGAGGATTTTACTGAATTGCTATCAACAATTGCCTCTGAGTTTGACTGTTTTGCCATTGCTGGAGATTTCAACATTCACATAGATAACGCAGAAAACAATATGGCAAAAGATATTAAAACTGTTTTAAAAACTTTTGATCTGACACAGCATGTACACGGTCCCACACACAATCGTGGACACACTCTAGATTTACTTATCAGTACGGGTTTAAACATCTCATCGATTGTTATTAAGGATGTAGCACTGTCTGACCATTTCTGTATTTTCTTTGATATATTAATCTCTCCTGCCGTTGAAGCTAGAGCTGTGTCTGTCAAGAAGAGATGCTTAAATGAGAACACTGGTGTGCTATTTATGAAGGCTATAGCTTTAAAACCAAGCATATCTGCTGACTCTGTTGATTTTCTCCTTGATTCTTTTAACTTTAAAAGTTAAGAGTGTAATTGATGATATTGCTCCTGTTAAAGTCAGGAAGAATAGTGGCAGACAAAAAGCACCTTGGAGAAACTCAACAGCTGTGCAAAATATGAAAAGACAATGCAGAAGAGCAGAACGCATGTGGCGGAAGACAAAACTTGTAGTCCATTATAACATCTACAAAGACAGCATCCACGCTTTCAATAGGGAACTAGGGAAAGCCAGACAGACTTTCTTCTCAAATATTATAAACAGCAATATAAACAACACACGCACTCTTTTTGCTACTGTAGAGAGACTGACAAACCCCCCGAGCCAGATTCCAATAGAAATGCTCTCAGACAGCAAGTGCAGTGAGTTTGCTTCTTTCTTTTCTGAGAAAATCAATAACATCAGAAAGGTGATCAGCACATCCTTGAGTTGCTCTGGGGTCAGGCAGATCAGACCACAACCTGAGAAAGTAGTTACTATGTCTGATTTCGAAGAAATTGATGACACAATTTTGGTAGAAACCGTACAGCACCTTAAAACATCAAACTGCGCCCTTGACACACTTCCCACATCTTTTTTCAAAAGTGTGTTAAACTGTTTAGAAGCAGATCTCCTAGAAGTGGTAAATGCCTCACTTCGCTCTGGGAATTTTCCGAACTCCCTGAAAACTGCAGTTGTCAAGCCCCTCCTGAAAAAGAGCAATCTGGATAAGACCATCTTGAGCAATTATAGACCGATCTCAAATCTTCCTTTCATAGGCAAGATCATTGAAAAGATTATCTTCAATCAGCTGAACAAATTCTTAAGCTCAAATGGATATTTTGACAATTTTCAATCTGGTTTCCGATCGCATCACAGCACGGAGACAGCTCTCATAAAGATAATAAACGACATTCGCTTAAATACTGATACAGGCAAATTATCCGTGTTGGTACTACTCGACCTCAGTGCTGCATTTGACACTGTTGATCATGACATACTTCTTGACAGGCTGGAAAACTGGGTGGGGCTTTCTGGGATAGTCCTAAAATGGTTCAGGTCATACTTAGAAGGGAGAGGTTATTTTGTGAGTATGGGAGAACATAAGTCTGAGTGGACATCCATGACTTGCGGAGTCCCTCAGGGCTCGATTCTTGCGCCACTTCTTTTCAACCTGTATATGCTCCCAATGAGCCAAATAATGAAAAAGAACCAAATAGCTTACCACAGCTACGCAGACGACACACAGCTCTACTTAGCCCTATTGCCTAACGACTACAGCCCCATTAACTCCCTGTGCCAATGCATCGATGAAGTAAACGGTTGGATGTGTCAAAACTTTCTGCAGTTAAACAAAGACAAAACTGAAGTTATTGCGTTTGGAAACAAAGATGAAGTTCTTAAGGTGAATGCATACCTTGACGCTAGGGGTCTAACAACTAAAAATCAAGTCAGGAATCTTGGTGTGTCACTAGAGTCAGACCTTAGTTTCAATAGTCATGTCAAAGCAATAACTAAATCAGCATACTATCATCTGAAAAATATTTCAAGAATTAGATGCTTTGTTTCCAGTCAAGACTTAGAGAAACTTGTGCATGCTTTCATCACCAGCAGGGTGGATTACTGTAATGGCCTCCTCACTGGCCTTCCTAAAAAGACCATAAGACAGTTGCAGCTCATACAGAACGCTGCTGCCAGGATTCTGAGCAGGACCAGAAAATATGAACACATCACACCAGTCCTCAGGTCTTTACACTGGCTGCCAGTTACATTTAGGATTGATTTTAAAGTATTATTACTGGTATATAAATCATTTAATGGGTTAGGACCTCAATATATTGCAGATATGCTCACTGAATATAAACCCAACAGATCACTCAGATCATTAGGATCACATCAGCTAGAAATACCAAGGGTTCACTCTAACCATGGAGAGTCTGCTTTTAGCTATTATGCCAGCCGCAGCTGGAACCAGCTTCCAGAAGAGATCAGGTGTGCTCCTACAGTAGTCACATTCAAATCAAGACTCAAAACACATCTGTTTAGCTGTGCATTTACTGAATGAGCACTGTGCCACTGTTCGTCCGACTGTTACTGCACTTCATTTTATTCTAAATAGTTTTAATTTACTGTATTTAATTTTTATCATAATTTTTATTTTTCATTATTTCTTATTTTTTATTCTAAACTGTTTTAATTATTCTGATTTATTTTGATTATTTTAATTTCTTCTATGTAAAGCACTTTGAATTGCCATTGTGTATGAAATGTGCTATATAAATAAACTTGCCTTGCCTTGCCTTGCCTTGCCATCTAACGTTAGTAATTGCTGACTCTTTTCTCCAACACTGAGCGAACTCTCTGCTCCTCGTCACGGTGCGTCTCAGGTGATGGTTATCACTCTGCCCAAGTAGCAGTGCTTCGCCTTCAGAAAATATAGTATTTATACGGTTAAAAGATGTCTGTGTCTCATATGGCCTTGATATTTGCACACTCTGTGACTATACAAACCACAACATGTAAATAGGAAAATGTTTAGGTTATTTTGTCACTCATTTGGATTAGTATGAAAGCTGCAACCATTCACATTAAGTCTTTGTGCTAAGCTAGGCTAGCGGTGGGTGCGTCAAACAGACTTATAGCACGCACGGAGATGAAAAAGGTATGTATGGACTTATCTAACTCTGGGGGATAAGGTGAATAGGCTAAAGTCCCAAAAAGTCGGAGTGTTCCCAGTGTTTCCTCTAGGATTTTTCAAAGCTGTGGGGGCAGGCCCATTTCCCCCGGCGGGGGGGGGGGGGGGGGGGGGGGGGGGGTGTTGTCCTGATATTCCCCTAGGCCACGCCCACTTGTCTCCCCAAAGTATTATAATCGATCATGCGCATCCCGTGTGCAGAATGATGTACTTGAAGCAACACCAAGTCACAGCACGCAACGCTTCACATTGAAAAGAACATAGCGAAGGGATTATATCTATAATATGCAGTAGGGCTGGACGATTTGGGGAAAATGTCATATTGCCATTACTGAGGTCAATATTGCAATTGTGATATGCGATTCCGATACAATAAAATGGTTTCATGAGTCCAACTTGCTTGGTTCTAAAGTAAAATGCACACACAGATTAGTGATCATTCTGTGTATTAATGTTTATTTCTCAACTCAAACTAAAAACAACAACTAAATGATTGATAACACCTATAATGATCAATAAACCAACCAAACCATCATTACAGTGAAAGCTATCAACTTTTTTAAAAAAATTATTAGGCTAAAAAAAATGTTTAACAACTTTTAAATTAAGTGAACTTCAAACAATCCCCACATAAACCCATAATAAAAACCATATTTACCTGTGCCCTTCCTGTCTTAACAGGTAGGATACAGAAATTGAATAAAGTTATCAAACAGTCTGCGCTGCATGAATTATAAATTAAATTATATATAGAGTAATCCTTATTAAAGCTACAAAAGTTCTTTAGTCAAGATCAGTGAGTAATTTTCTAATTTCCCTTTGTTCTTTTAACTTTACTGACAGAACGCTTTATTCGCTGCTGGCCCTTTAAGAGAACCCGTTGCCGAGACGCGGATCTCACATGCGCCTCATAGCACAACTCTTTTCGTCCATAAGACTTTTCTTACGTTATGAAGATACTCGACAAAACGACATTTTGGCATAATTGTGTGTGCTATTGTTCGTTCAAGCTCGAAAGAGAACTGTATTCTGGCACGCGTCAGTGCATGCGCATTATGGCGCGCGTCTTTCTGCGAGTCTCATTTAGCCTAGGGCATTCACAGGCAGCTTTTCACTTCTTGTCGTGCAAAATGCGAAAAGGCATTTGCACGAATAAGAGCGGGATCGTGTAACACTAGTCAAAGGATGACAAAAATGAAGAGATGCTGCGTTAATAGCCCTAATTTGTTTATTTCATATAAAATCGCGGCATTTTGCGTTATATAATTGCATAGGTTTGAGATCGCTATTACGATTGCGATTTGATTAATCGTGCAGCACTAATGCTTAGTGTATTCTATATGCAACAGTTTTTTGAGCCTTTTCTTTTAACAGTTTTAAATTTCAGTGCGCATGAAGAACAATAGCACTCTCTCGACTCTATGCTGTAATCTCACATACACCCGGGAGAAGGGAATGTGAAAGGGCAATAAACTCCACTCCAGCAAGATAAAGTCATTTTATGAAAACCATCTACTTTATGCTTTATCTACAAATAAAGTATAATAATGGGAATATTGACCTTGAAGAGAGTGTCGTCGTGTCGCAAACGAACGCGACGCGCTGTGTGAATTCTGAATGAAGAATGACTGAGGCGAGATGACTTTCCGTTAACTTTAACTTAGCGACTAAAATTACACATTATGCAATGACTTTAGAAGTCTTGGAATATAGGGTGAAAACTTGATTGTGCTTTACAAAGTTTTTTATGCCTTTAGTGGGGCTTAACAAAATAACATAATACTATGCAGAATATCGGACGTCACTGAGAAGCTGCAGCCGTGGCGGGAGGATTTTAAGTGTGGCGGCCCGCCACGGGAGAATGAATGTAGAGGAAACACTGTGTTCCTTTAAACCAAGTGAGTGTGGGGTGGGTTTGAATCATTAAGAATAGGTAATTCATTTTCGGTAAAATCGTCATTTTTATTGCTGCTATCCTGCCGATTATAGAGATTGGGAGGTTGAGCCACCTGAGCAAATCGTCTTCTATTTTTTTTTTTTTTGGTAGTGGTGTGAAGTTGAGTGTTACCAACTCTGACAGTCTGGAGGAGATCTTAATGCCTAAGTAAGTGATCATTTCAAAGTAAGACCATTTCACAAGATGTAAACAACACTGGTCCAGAAACACTTCCTGTTTCAGTTTGTAACCGTTTTCTTTATTTCACATTAAAGAAAACATCTTAAAGATGTTTGTTTAACTTTTTGATTCAGTTTTACATGCTCTGTTGGTTGTTTTTTTATCCCAGCTTTTATGTAGTGTTAAAAAACTGAAACAGGAAGTGCTTCTGGACCAGTGTTGTTTACATCTTGTGAAATGGTCTATAGGTGATTGATGGGGTGCCACATCCCATTCGGTTTTATGTAAAGGGAGGATGGAAGATTTATTCCAGTTTATTGCACAATCGGATATTTTTGAGAAGGACTGGATTGTTTTAATTATTTCTTGAGTAGATGTTAGGGGTTCTTGTATATATAGTAGGATATCATCTGCATAAAGTGAGATTTTATGTGTTTGTTGTGGTGTTTCAATACCTTTGATTGCTGGGTTTTGACGGATAGCTGCTGCTAAAGGTTCAATAAAAATCGTGAACAGGGATGGAGAGAGTGGACATCCCTGCCTCGTCCCCCTGTGCAGTGTGAAGCTTTGTGATGTTAGTCCGTTCGTTGTGACTGTGGCCGATGGTGATGTGTATAAAATCTTGATCCAGTTAATAAATGACTCTCCAAAGCCGAATTTTGTAACGTGGTGAATAAAAATTTCCAGTTGACCCCATCAAAAGCTTTTTCGGCGTCTAATGTGGCAATGAGAGTATCTTTCTGTTGTATTGATGAGTAGTGCATTAAATTGTATAATCTGCGGTTATTATTAGATGCATGTCTACCTTTTATAAAGCCGGTCTTATCAGGATGGATTATATACGGTATAATTTGTTCAATTCTATGGGCTAAAGCTTTGCTAATAATTTTTATGTCGACATTTATAAGTGAGATAGGACGATAGTTGGATGTGAAGGTGTGGTCTTTGTTAGGTTTAAGGCGGGCACACACTGTGCGATGTCTGTGCGATTTCAGCAAGGTACCTACTCACACTGAACGAGTAAATCGCATGCGATGCAAAGCCAAAGTTCAGGATTTATGTGCTCACACTGTACGGTCCGATCGTCGAGCTGCGACTTCACTGTTCACACTATACGTGTAATATCTGCGATACCCCCTGGATTGCGCCTATTTACGTGTATATATCCAGAGATATTGTCAAAACAAGCATCTGCTATCAGTATCAAGATGATTTAGTATTTTCAATTTATGCATTTAATTATTATTATTATTATATTATCATTATTAGGGGAGGCCTATAGGCTAATTTTACTATTAAATTGATCCGCTATTATAATTAATTTGCCACGCAATATTTTCACAGCACATAACCAACTTGCTTGTGCGGATAATAAAATATTAATCTTACTCCTCATTAAAAATTGTCTAAAACATTTAGGTCGATTACAATGAATTATATATAAAATAACTATTAACAGTCTATAATATGTCCGAACATTGCCATTATTAATCATCAATGAAAATTAAAAACAGGTTTATTTCAAAAACATTGTTTGACAAAATAATAAAAGAGGTGTTACATATCAGGTGGCTTTGAAGACGGTGGGTACCCAGACAGCAAACTGACATTGGAATCAACGTGGAAACGACGTCTCTCATGACATTGAAACAACGTTGATTTTGCTCATCGAATTAACGTTGAACCAACGTCAGACGCGGCATTCTTCAAAGCTAAATAAAAATCGAAAATTGGTTTGCTTTCATAACGTTGAAACAACGCGTTGATTTCAAGTTGATTTTCCGTTAGTTTTGAAAGAATGACGCGTCTGACGTTGGTTCAACGTTAATTCGATGAGCAAAACAATGTCAGATCAACGTTGTTTCGATGTCATATTTCCACGTTGATTCAATGTCAGTTTGCTATCTGGGTAATATTATCCATTTTGCAACACGAACTGGAGGTAAACAACAGTAATTTGTAGCTCGTTTTTATTTTAATTTTATTTTTGCTGCAGATGAAATGGTTAAACTTCTGTTTTCACGCAGGTGCACTGTGGGAAAAAACACTGAGTTTAGGGCAATCGGTTCGTAGCTTTGCTTTAACTGTGCGATATAGTCACGAGGAGCGACCAAAATTTCTGACATGCCAGAAATTCATCCGACCATCCGATTGTCGATCGTGAGAGGTTAATCGCCTCTCGTTTCTCCCTGTACACTGCACGAACACTGCACGACAAACGACGCACGACAAAGCTGAAAATCGGTCCGACACGAAAATGAGTCGCACGAGTCAGAATTCTGCTCAAAATCGGACGAAAATCGCACAGTGTATACCCGCCTTTACTGGACCACTCTCCAGTAACTCTCACATGGAACTCATATTGCAGATGAGTTCCATGTGAGAGTTACTGGAGAGTGGTCACTGATAATGATCGGATGTATTTTGGTTTCTAAAATATTTGGTATGATTGAATTACTGGTTAGAAAGAAATCAATGCGGGAGTAGGTTTGGTGAACATTAGAATAAAAGGTGTATTCTCTGGCGAGTGGGTATTGTAGCCTCCAACCATCGCAAAGACCAAAATCACTCATGAACTGTTTTATTGTTTTGGAGGACTGCCAAGATTTTCCTGTATGTTTTGACCTGTCAAATGATGCATCAATTACAGTATTATATTCTCCCCCTATAATTATTGGACCGTTGGAAATGTTTGAAAGAGAGGAGAAGAAATTTGCAAAGAAGGAGGAATCATCAGAGTTTGGTCCATAGATGTTGCCAATTGTAATTGGATCATTATTGATTGAAATAATAATGATAAAAACGGCCTTCAGAATCTGAAATGGTTGTATGGTGGTTAACCTGTTAACCTGTTCCCCAGAAATGACATACGCAAACTGAAACAGATACAATTCATCAACCCTTTGCACTAAAAGCACAAGTATGATCTCATTTGAAAGCTTACACCTGGTAGTTTATTGGAAATGTAGAATTCATTATTGTCATAATGAAAAACATTTTTTAAATAGCTCCAAAGTTTTGTAAAGTTATTAGAAATGTATTTTTATGAAATATCTTCATGAAAATAAAATTGAAGTTGGCCCTGTAGCAATCTAGAAATGCACTGCAGCTAAAGCCATATGTGTGACCATTTTATATTTAAAATCTAAAAATGATAAGTCTAAAACTCTGTATTTAGTGTTTTTCAAGATCATATCAAATTACTTCAATTTGATTAGACTCTAAAATGCAAACTGATGTTTAGTCATCTTCTAAGTCATCTATTCAGTCTATTGTCTTTATTGTTTTGTGGTGCAAACGAGCCCCATTCAGGCTCAGTCTCCCCGTGCACACATTCACACCTCTACAGAACTGCTATAAATATGCATTTTTTTGTCTGCATTATAGCTACTAACGACTGGATATTCACAAGTCAAGTCACATTTATTTATATAGCGCTTTTTACAATACAGATTGTATCAAAGCAGCTTCACAGTGAAAACATGAAAGTAGTACAACACAGATCAATAATATTGTTGAATATTAAATGTCCCCAACTAAGCAAGCCAAAAGCAAGGCAACAGTGGCAAGGAACCAAAACTTCATCAGGTGATTGGATGGATGCTTTGTAGCACGCGTGCTGCAAAGCAGTAACAGCGAACAGTGAATAACAAGTAAATGTGAAGTAAATGCTGAAATTTAAACATGTCAAGACAAAAGTAAATCGATGAGGATATGGAGGAAATTTGAAAATCTCTGAGCATGTTATCTGAGGATCTTGCTCGAGTTGCTAAAAAACAAGAAATGCTGGAGGAGCTAATGTCTGAAGTCAAACAATTGAAAAGTTTGGTTAAAGAAAAGGACGCGATGATCGATCAGTTGGAAAGAAGGATTGATGAGTTGGAACAAAATGCAAGAGGGAATGACTTGATTATTAGTGGGCTTGATATCCGAAACAGATCCTACTCAAGTGTGGCTGCTGGAAAAGAAGATATTTCGAGCGAAGAACAGCAATCGCTTGAATATCAAGTGATGCAATTCTTTAAGACAAAGGACATTAATATTGAAAGTGAAAATGTGTCATCTTGCTACAGTCATCCAAGGAAAAACAAACAAACGAAGCCAGCAATTGTTTTGCGGTTTGTCGCGACTAAACATAAGAGAGACATTCTAAAGCAAGGAAAAAAATTGAAGGGGAGCGATGTTTATATAAATGAACATTTAACCAAAAAGAATGCTGATATAGCCAGAATGGCGAGAACCTGAGGAAACAAATGAAGATTCAAGCAACATGGACAAGAAATGGGAAGGTGATAATCAAACTAAACGGAACGCCTGAGGAAGCAAAGATTATCACGGTAAGAGATCTACGCGAACTTGAAAGATTTAAAACATGAATCCTGAAATGAATGAATTGCACTCTGATGGAAATGGAAGGAATTCTAGATGTCCCAGACTGTGTGAATTTTGGAAGAGGATGGTTAAATTGGGGCTCAGGGTTGGGCCTACTGAATGTCTTTATTTTTTGGCCTGGGAATGTCGTGAACGCCCCGAGTTTGAGGGCCCTGGCTGCTTTCTAAGCGTTTCGTAGGCCCCCGTTTGTAATGAGGCCATTCATTGTGGATGGTGACTGAAAAGTGCCCCCACACGCAGACGGAGGGTCGCGGCACCTCGAAACTTCACGTTCCGACTCTCCGGGGGCCCTGACTCGGGCCCCGAATTTCGGATCTCTAGGACCTTTGCAAAAAAG